>OX376375.1:62610023-62986768 GCA_947369275.1 Nemotelus nigrinus
GTGTGGTACAGTTTAACGTCGTCTGCATAAAGTAGGTGAGGTTTGTTTGACAGTACGTCAGATAGATCGGAGATGAATATGTTAAAGAGAAGGGGGCCAAGATGGCTACCTTGTGGAACACCAGAGGTAGCAAATATAGTTTTTAATAAAACTTCTTGAAATTTAACGAGTTGGTTTCGATTGTGGAGGTAGGAACTGAGCCAGCTTAGTAAAGATTTAGCAAGTCCGAATTTGTGCAGCTTTAGGATCAATATAGAATGGTCAACTGTGACAAAAGCTTTGCTAAAGTAAAGACTGCGTCAATTTGATAGCCTTTCTACATTTTACACAAAACGTCCGAAACTAGGATTGTCAAGTTTGTGATAGTTGAGCGGACTTTTGAAAAGCCATGCTGTTGCTCATTCAGACGGGAGTCAACTAGTGGGGAAAGTTTATTGTATGCAACCTTTTCAAAAATTTTTGGAATGGAAGATAAAATGGCAATGCCCCTTAATTTTCGACACAGCGTCTATCACCATTTTTGAAAATCCGTGTCACATATGAGAGTTTCCAACAGGATGGGAAAACGCCGTATGAAAGTGACCTGTCAAAGAAAATATGCAGGGGTGTTATTAGATGCTCTACACACTTACGTGGGAAGGTCGGTGGAAGAAGATCAGCACCAGGGCCTTTGTTGCAATCGAGCTCCAAGATAGCTTTACGTATTTCTTCGCGTGATATTTTAATTTGGCTAACAAAACTGGTTGGAGTAGAATTAGAAGAAAAAACATTTGAGTTAGATGGGCCTGATGCATTGAAAATTCTCTGGAAACTATCTGCGAATAAATCGCAAATATCTTAAGGAGAAGCAGAGGTGATATTATAATACTGCCCTACTAAGCGCAAAAGCGGTATTTCAATGAAAGCGAGTTTCGAGATAATTGGAGTTTTGTAAAAGTAATAAAAAATATTGATATACCTCTTATTCCCTTAGTGATTTAAGGTAAATCTGAGATAGGTGACGAGGAACTGAGTTCGTTTGGAACTGGTGGAGAATTTTCCTTACTAAACTTTTCTCGGTGATCTGTTTTCCGCTCTTGGATGCATCGGATACTTAGATTTAGAAATCTTTCCATAAGTTTTAAATAAGATACCATTAAAAGGCTTCGTTCATTAGATGCGTATTGTTTTAAGCTTTCTAATGTTATAAAAGTCAATTTTTCGATTTTTTTTTAGATACCGCTTTTGCGTTTAATACGGCAGTATAAGACATTAACTATGGATAACCGGTGACTTTCCGCTTCTTATTTACAAAATCAAAGAATTTTTTTGGGTCGTGGATTATATGTGTACTTTCACCGGTTTTTTTTAATATAATTGGCATAAGCATCGCGAGACTTTGTCAAGAATTCCTTAGCTACTTCATTATAAGTTTAAAATCGTCGCAAACATTTGAATCGATGCAACCAAGCTTAGTTTTGTATTCTTCTCAAACTTGATACACTGTTATCTCACCGTATCTATGCTTTTACCAGATCTGTCGTAACCTGTGACATGATCATATTTATGAAGAAATAATCAAGCGTAATCAAGCGCGTGACACTCGGTACCCAGAAACCTTGCGAGATCTGCAGACTATTTTAATTCGCCTTTACTAAGGTTAACGGGAACATATAACTTCTCCAGCTCGGTCCTTTTCTTCAATCCTTTGAAGCATTTAAAATGAAGTTAAAAGGTAAAACTAACTAATTAACAGCATGTAATTGGATTTTAATCTGTATAGTGTGTGTATATTGTAGGAATAAATAAATAAAACTACTTTCAATTGCCAATCAAAACATCAAATCTTTCCATTCGGAAAAACCACTATTTCATTCTTTTTTCAATTCCCGCACAATTCTTCTGTGCTCGTGCACTTTACTCATCCACCACTAAATCAACCATACCTGCAAAAGTATGTTCATGGCATGACATAACGACGACAGGAAACTTGTCAAATTAGTGGTAATTTATGAAATCCCTAAAGCTATCAAAAGGATGACAGGATAATTTGGTAGGAATCCATGTCTGACGAAGTCTACTCATGTCTGGTTTGTGTGTATGTGTACGTCATGTGGAATTGACATGTGGATTTGCGATAGTACAAGGACTTAGGGCTGTCAGGTCGTAGTACCTATGTATCTCGAAGGTAAATCGACTGATTTCTAGTTCGGTTAGCACGCCTTCATTTCATTTCGTCCGGTTAAATGCGGGTCAGGATAGAATGAATTGATTAGCGCTGATTGGCGTCGACGGGATTTTCTTGTCGAAACGAAGAGCCATAAAGACCGTACGCTGATGAAGTTTTCTTGGTTAAATAGTGAATTCTCTCAATTCGTTTTTCATTATTAAGATTGGACGTAAATCGATTTCGTTGAATGTTTCGGACAGGATGAAATGAAAATTAGCTGGTAGTTGAGAACATCTGTCGAAAAATGCTTATTTATTTTCGATTCGTACGTGATTAGAAGGTGTTGTGAACATGAAAAGAATCAGATAGCTCTTAATGTCTTCAACGTAACTGACAAGCAAAAGATAGGATTGTATATGTAGTTTACTGATCACGGAATTAGAATGTATTTGCTCTTTGTATTAAATTTTAACAATTCTAGTAACGTTATTCAGGCAATGCCATTTTTATCCAGCTTTTAGCCATACAAAATAATTTTCATATTTATTTATTTATTAGCACCAAACATCGAACATACTGCAAAACAAATTTTAATTGTATCTTCCCACTAAATGACCATTTTCGAACAGCAAATAACCTATTCGAAAAGACCACCACATTATATGTCCCGTCATAAAAATCCCGTTTACAAGAATCGCACACACTTAAAACTCCCAGCTAACATCTCCAATGTTAGGCATCACATCGATCTCATGGTCAATTGCCATCTTAAATGGTTTGCTCTTCGTACATTAACAAGACGATTTGCATTTTATTTGAGGTTTTTCTCTTGTCTGATTCGCATCTGATTCTTTTCGTTTTTGCGCCCAACGTGTGAATATATTCAATTTTACCGTAGGCTAACGAGCGAATAGGTCAGTAGTGTGAGAAATGTAAATAATTTACATATGATATTAAGATAGATTTTCGCATGGTTAACGGTCGATTCGGTTCGGTTGTTTCGCGCTTATATGAGCTGTGCAGAGTATACCAAATAAATTAGTTACATATCTGTTCAAATATTTTCTCACAATTAACCACAAATTCAAGGCGTTATGCTACTCAGTCGTTAATTTTCTTGTTTAGCCCTCTTTCATTCCGAATTAGAGACGTAATAAATTTCAATCGGTGCCTCATTTTACCTGGACTCCGAACCAGGATGTTATAAAAATTTTTAATAATCACTTTAAACATTTCAATTTATTTAATCTGATTCAAATCGAATAAAGCCTGAATCATATTTCAGTATTTCCGTAGCAAAAATAATTTGCATATCAATTTGTTGATATTATGAGGAATATAAAAGCCAACGATAAATTGTTTTTTTTTAAACCACACAGTAAGGTTTTACCGCAAGTGTTATGCAGACTTCTGATATAATGTTAATTTCATCGTAAGACCTAAACAATGACAAATACCAAAACAGATTCAAGTGTCAAAACAGATTGAATCGATTCAAATGTCAAAATATTGTTTGCAGTCGACTTTTCCTGGCAAATATCATCAAACATATGATATAAAATTATTGATGATATATATTTTATTATATATATTGCAACAAAACTATGTTGCTGCAACATTCAATGTATCCTTTGACACTGTATGTAGCTCATGCTTCAGAATATAATAATAAATCTTTGCAGTAAACATCTCCCGATAACGATCTATATTGTAAATAATTAAAACTTAACGGTATAATTTTACCTTCGACCAATTCCCATCCCGAGAGTATCATCTATCACTCCCTGAAGCAAGTTTATTATGATTTTATTTCCCACAGTCCCAGTTGTGATACTGAACGTACACATTCAACCACAAGTAGCATTTCAGTTCGGAATTTAAGACGACTATCTTTTATTAGGTAATGCCACCCACATTCACACAAGCCCCATCAGGTCGACCGCAGTGCTCTCGATCATATTTCCACATAGCCATTCATTCATCCATCCATTCACTGATATAGTAGTCGTAATTCTGTCAATACAATTTTATGGACTTTATCGAGTGCTCTATAAATTATCTTCTAGTGATTCTACGGAAGCCGTAGTTCAGTGACAACGATCTCAGCAAATGGCGAACAATAGATACATTTTGATTTGATAGTATGGTGCAGCGATGCACGATATGATGAAGTAGATACGAATCTTCGGTGGAACTCTGATGTAGGAAAAGACGAGTGTCGATGAAATTGGATATTTAGAAGAGGTTATAAAAAAAAATGCCGAAAGCAAAAAAATGGAACGGAAGTCCAAAGCGATGAAGCGAATTTCGACAATGGTATGCGTATATCATTGATGGCCGATGATGTCGAAATAATTTGATTCGAAGTCTGAGTAAAATGTTGGAGAAGTATTTGTTCTTCAATTGAAAACTGGGACGGTAATTTGCATGTAAAATACATTTGGCACTGCTGCTTAGGTCTGATAATTTACTGGCTTTGTTGCTTTTGAGTTGATAAGCAGGTTTCATCTATCAAATATGTAGTTGAAATGGTAGTCTAGACGAGAGAGCAATGGCTCCTGGAGTATAGGAGGGATCCTTGATTAGAATCCAGGTATGGGCAATACGTACTAGATGTTTGCTAGGAAAATGATGTATCTACGGTGTCGACTCCTCCATACTCCGAATATATGCAAAGTGGGGTGATGTGAACCAGTTACTTATGAAGTCCGGTATGGATGTCTAGAATTTATTACTGATTTTGCAAAAAAAAATTAATATTCGACTCGTTTCACCAAAAATTTATATTTTTTAGGTTAGGTTAGGTTAGTAAAGAGGGCTGCCAGGAACGCGGCTTGCATAAGGCCTCCAGTTTGGGCCCATTTGCCACCCTCCGCAGACTTTTTAGAGATGCCACGTGATCGCTTCGCCAAACTGAATCAGCTGACTCGACTTGACGGTACTAGTCACTTCTGCTAACTCTTGAAATTGGTAAGAACCAAAAATCATGAGGCGTTTATTATTTAGGTCAAGACAATTGGAAAGAGTGTGCTCGATGGTGTCCTCTTCCATCTCGCACCTCCTGCATAAATTGATGGATGCCAGTCCCATTTTGCTCGCATGAGGTGCGGTAAGGCAGTGCACTGTGAGCAAGGCGACCGTCGCTCTCAAGCAGTTTCTGCTGAGCTTGAGCAGCTTCCTGCTTTTGCTTGGATCAAGCGCTGGCCATAATGTCCTGGCCACCCTGCAGTCCATCTTGTTTTCCCATTTGGGCTTTAATTTGGCCCATATGGCAGCATATTATTTGCTTGTGGTTTCAGTAATTGATCTGGTACAGCGATGCAAGGGCTATTACTAGCTCCTGAACCTTCCGTCATCAATTCATCGGCTTCACTGACTCCACTATGCCCTGGCACCCACATAATCCGGATAGGATTATGCCTTGCCTTTTCATTGAGAGCCATTCTGCAAGCGTTAACAGAGTTTGAAGAACATCTACAAGAGAACAGAGCGAGAATGGCTGCCCTGCTGTCGACCCATATCGTCGTTGGTTTGGTTGATGTTCCGCTAATGGACTCAACTGCCATGCATATAGTATATGCCTCAGACTGAAAGATCGTAGCATGGTCCGAAAGTCTACACCACAGGTTAAGGCTCAAATCCGTAGAAAACACGTCTGAGCCAACTTTTGTGTCCGTCTTTGACCCGTCCGTGTAAATCCAGACGCCAACATCGGCGGTCGCTCCCTTTTTCTTCCAATCTGTTCTGGTGGGTATCTTGACCTGTAAATCTCTATCAAAATGTAATATTTTGCTCATGTGGTCCATGTCTTCCGCAACATGCCCAAATTTTCTGCGGCATTCTGTAAGAAATTTGAATCGATTTGAAAATTTGAAAATTTGATCGAGATTTGAATCGTTCCACATGCCGGAACTTTTAGTGCGTATTACCGCTAAGCTTGTGCGTTAAAAATGAATAAATCTAGGGGCATACGTCCCAGAATCATTTCCAACCCAGCCGTTGGAGCGGTTCTTAAAGCGCCCGTAATACATATGCAAACTAATCTTTGCAGTCTTACTAACTCTTTGATGTTAATTTTACTCTCCGCTGCCTTCTACCACACGATCGCTCGATACACCAAAATCGGTCTCACTACACATGTGAATATGTAGTAGGCCGCAATAGGTTTAAGACCCCAGGTATTGGAGTAAACAGATCGGCACGCGAAAAGTGCTGCGTTCGCCTTACTTATTCTGTGCTTCACATCAGCTCCCCAGTGCAGTTTCGTGTCTAGTATAAAGCCCACATATTGATCACTATCAACAAGTTCCAATGTTATTCACTTGGGGCTATGTGTGGCAATAGCCAGCACCCTGTGTTTCTTTGTGAAAAGTACAAATTCGCTTTTTGTCGGGTTGGCCCTAAGCTTGGCTTTTCTGACCTAGATGTGGATATGATCCAGCACCGATTATATAAGGTCCGACAAAGTTTGTGGGAACGCATTCTTCACAATACCACAATGTCATCGGCATACGCCACCACCAAAGCTACTGGCCTTTGAATTCTCTAGTATTTCATTGACTGTCATTGTCCAGAAAAGAGGACATATAATCTCCCCTTGTGGTGTTTCGACTATTCTCTCTTTTTTTTGCCTCCAAAAAGGTGGCCTCAATCTGCCTATTTTTGAGCAAGTCCGATGCCCAGGTCACCTGATCCACTCCATATCGAACCAAGGCATCGATGATACTCGTAGCATTGACTTTATTGAAGGCCCCCTCAATGTCTAAGAAGGCTGGCAACGTGAATTCCTTTTGCTGTAAGGATTTTTCTTGTACCGACAACTATGTGTAATGCCGTTTCTACTGCTCTGCCCGTCTCGCGACATCAATGGAGCACTTGATGTGCAGATCACCAAGCCTCTCTAGCGTTTTGAGCAGAAACGATGTTAAGCTAGTTGGTCCGAATTCCTTCACATAATGATGATTCAACCTACCAGGTTTCGGAATGAAGACCACTAGCTTTTGCCCATTGCTCGGGTACTACCTCGAGACGGAGGTGTGCGGTAAAAATACGCTGCAGGATGGGTATGATGGTCCTTTCTACTTTGTGAAGCATGATGTGCGATATTTCAACAATTCCTGTAGCTTTGTAAGATCGGAATGTGCCTACAGCCCATTCAATTTCGCCTCATCTACTACCTCCTGGATCAGCTGCTCGGACGGCCTGTGGGTTGTTCGAAATACGTCACCACGTGGTACCGTATAAGCCGATTTCGGGCAGTAAGTTTCCAGTAGCATGTTCATACATTCTTTCGGGTCTTCCACTCAATCTCCGTTTTCTCTTCGCAGAAATTTCGCTACGCCGGGAGCTTCATGATTCTAGTAGCCTCTGTATTTCCTTCAATGTTTTCACAGAACTCCCTCCATGTGTTGCGCTTGTATCGATCCCAGTTTACAACGTTTCCGGATCGCCTTGCGTTGTTAAATGCTCTTCGTTGTCCATGATAAAGAATTGCAAATTATGGACCCTATGTGGGCGCTGAGTACCTAAAAATAGGCAATAATTTATTTTCAATTTACGATTTGTCATAGCTTCTGACAGAAACATTAGAAATTTGCATGGTCTTTTAAGACAATGCGGGCGACCTTGTAGTTATGGCAGACATCTGGAAAAAATACTTGAAATCATCGACCCTTGTGATTTTTTTTTGTTTCTTTTAGAAATTCAAATCATTGATAAATTGTATCCTGTGTCTGCCATGTAAAGCTCTCAAAATTCCGTGTTGCACAAGAACGACAGCCCACATTTGGTAGAAATTTGGTTGAAAAATTGGGGTAGACCTGCCAGCTATGGTAACGTTTGCCACCTAAATCTTGTAAAGTTGCTCAGCAAAATAAAGCTTTTTTCCCTATAACTTCCGATGCAGTCACTAAATCAAAATGATATAGTAAATGGACCTTGTTGTGCCAAATTTCGTAGGAATTTCGTTGAAAAATCATGAAAGGGCTGCTAGCTATGGCCATTTTGGTATTTTTTGGCATTTCTTTACTAAGCGATGTTGTTATTAAATTTTCAAATGGGAATGATCCTGCAATGACAATTAACAACAAATATTAACGCTTCGAAAATTTGAAAAGTTTTTAGGGTGGTAACGCTAAAATTTTTTTCACTCCTATAACTACAGCGCAGTCATTCAATTGAAATTATGTTCACAGGGTAAGTTTAATTAACGTGAAGCAGATTTGGTATATATTTGGCTACGCTACTAATACAGGGCTGTCAACACCAGACATTTTCGTAAATATTGCACCAACAGATGCTTCCATTATATTTTCATATGCAAAGCATTTGCAATGAAAATAAGCAACCAATGTTTAAATTTTTCGAGTTTTGAACATTTTTCGGATGGCAGCCTCAGAAAACGCTGAAACTTTCGATAAAATTCTTGGATGAAAACGAAATTCAAAGGAAAGGTTTATTTTATCATGAGCTTCTTATGGTAAACTTGCTGCTGCTTCATTGGAAAAGTGCTGCCAGCACTGAATGTTTTCATCATTTATGTTATAGATGATGCTGTCGAGAAATAGCTTTTGTTTGTTCTTGGGTAAGAAATGGTTGATATGATACTACAAAAAAAAGTGTATTACGCCTTTTCACATTTCCTGGTCACTTAAGGCGACATAGCACCTTCAAATTGAAAAAAAAATGTTATTTTCAAAGGCTTGTTTTTAATTGAATAAAAAGACATATCTTAATGAAACTTTGTGCACATACTTTATATGGCTTAGACTATATAAACAAAATTATTAAAAATGTTTTGTGGCCCCCTGTCGCCTGTTACAATTTTTTGGAAAATACACCAAAAAAACCTGGCGTGTATGATAACTGCCCTCAGGAAAGTCTGAAAAAAAAACAAAAACGGGGTTTTGATCAACATCAAAGCGGCCTTAGAATGAACTAAAAAAAAAAAATTTGGTTGAAAAATAACAAAATGGCGGCATTTTTTCGAAAATCGAGGTTTTTTTCCCCAAAAATCGGCTATAACTAAAAAAGTTTAATGCCGATTTTTTCATCCGTAGTTCATTCTGAGCGTTAACATGTGCAGATTAACGTGTTAAAATTTCAAAACGATTGGATAATATTGTTTTTCTTAATCATGCACGCCAACTTGAAAAACGTTGTTTCGAGAAAATCACGTTTAAAGTTAAAATTCAATATTTTTTGCAATAAATCTTATCGAAAATAAATCTGCGATGCTTGGACCATACAATACACCTTCTTCTTGCTCATACTCCCCCTCTTCTAAAGATTTTTGCTCCCTTCGAGCAGTTCTGGCCTGTTTAGATGCCTCAGTCGAGTGTTTTTCCGCCTGGTTAATTCTTGCAGCATCTCTATGCTCTGCATGTTCCAGCGCACATTGGCCAATTGTAATTCCCATGATTTGCATTATTTTCAAGATAGCCATAAATCCTTCATTAAATGTACATACAGAAATATTTGCAGCCATATTTAGTACGTTTTTCCCACAAAAAGTATGTTTGGGGGCCAAATTCCAAACACAAGAATTATAGCTTTTGTTATTATTCTGCGCAAAATTGCCCAAGCAACGCTTTAATAAATCTTCTGATGATAAGTCATCATAAATAGGCTTTAAAATTTCTTGTACCTCATCATCTAAAGGTGGAGGATTCTTGAAATTGTTTAATGCATTATCACCAGCTGCCTCCGCCTTGCGCCAGTTACACCAAGTCGTGTTTCTCCAACAGGACAATAACAGTGTTGAAGGTTCTCATTAGTTGAAATTTTGTGGTAATATGCTGCCCAAATTTCCTTGCGCATATTTTCAACTGAATCAGGATTTCGTCGTATAGTTAGGCCATAATACGTGGCTAAATTTTTCATTAATTTTAGTGTCAGGTGAACTTTTTTCGGACCTTTTTTGGAGATTCTACACTTTTTTTAGAAATATCTTTTACAGCTATTTTTTTTGCCAAGGCTAGCTTATTTTTTGCTTCTTTTAAAGGAGGTGACTCATTTATCTTTGTCTAAACTTTGGCTTAAGGCGATGTAGCGATATAGCGAAGTGAACGAAAATCATAGAAAAAATGATCTTAGGGCGCTTCGCTATATATACTCATAATTTTTTTTTGTTTTAGAATTTCAATTTTATTTTATTAAAATCATGTTTTAAATCCTTCATTCTAACATATTCATTCAAAAAAGAAATATCGATTTTTTAAAAATTTGGAGGTGCTACATTGCCTTAAAGAAAGTGTTTCGAAAATCAGTTTTCTTGCGGTTCTGATGCGCTAGAGTTTGTTTGATTTTCAAATGTAGTTTCGCCGAATTGATTACTTTCAACATTTTTATTTCTTGAACAGTTATTTAATTTATACAGCTCTAGCTATACCTAGCGCTTAATATCAGTAATATGTTTCATTTCCGTTAACTGCAGCTCAATTTTTATGGCCCACTTCACACATTAGTTCATAAATGCAAAACTTTTGCAGTACAAGCTTATATCTGTACGAGAACAAAGATTGAAAAAGTGTCTCAACATGTTGATAAAAGTCCGCTGGTTGTGGATTCATTGATTCCTTTGATTATATGTATATGCAAGCTAAATCAGTTTTTTAAGCAGCCTATCGTAATTTCATCAAAAAATCATTTACTTTTTGCTCTATATCTGCATCAAAAACAATTTAAAAGTTGTTTGAAGTGTTTTTTGAGGCAATCTTTAAACGATTAATATAGAATACAAAAAAATCGGACTTCAATCTAATCCAACTAAAACTCACCACACACATTTTTTATCTCATGAAAAAAAAACACTCTCATTATTTTTCTCAATACCATGAAATGAGCATGATTCAACCGTATAGTAAGTACATCATCCACTCAACCATAACATACACCATATAAGATACACACTACAAGTTTTATGAACTCTCCCATGGAGTATCTGTATGTTTGTGTCCAAGAACGCGTGTAACATTATCCATAGAACTATTGTAATTTGACACCTCCACGCTTGAGCTGGTGCTGCTCTTGTTGTTGTTTTTCTTCTTCTTTTTTCTTCTCAGTCTGTCAAGTTCTTCTGAACACCAGTCGGTCATCATCATTCATCATCACTTGTATGGATGACATTATACCGACAATTCTCAACATCGAGAACTCCATTCAAATGCCAAGAATTTTAACCGGGAAGGAAGTAGCTATAGTCTTGGTCGACAAAGGTCGAACTACTTTTTTCTATTCAAGTTCCTATTTAGTCACACCTGAATTGAAAATCCGTGTTGGAGTTTTTTCCCCAAATAAACAAGAGTGGCAGAGTTGGATCTTTAGGTAATTGAATAGACGTAAGTACAATACCCGTGCGGTAAAGATTAACTGCCGCTGTCATTGTGCCACTTTGACTTGGGTTTCTGATGGCCATTTGATGTCCGAAGGAAAATTAGCAAGTGTTTTTCTTGGAACAGGTATAGATATAATGGAGTCTTATTCGAATTAACACCTCATTGAGTATGATTTCAAGAATTATTCAAGCGAAATAGTATTATGAGTTTCGAGTGAAATAACGTTGAGTGTTTTTTGAGTGCTCTTTGATATTGGATCAGATTATTTTTTTGAAAAATGTTGATTTTCGAATGTTTGGGTGCCGAGTCATAGGAGTAAATTACACAGGTAGAAAATATTTGCGGATAGTGTTTTCGAAAAGAATAGTATCCAACTTACTATTCTAACTTCTACGTTTGCTGGAGTAATTACTAAGCCATTGGTTTCATAAGCAATATGAATTAATTTCCATATTTTCGAAGATAAAATCATTGATCACTGTCTCGTATCGTTAGCCATTACCTTTTACGCGAGCTCCAGTCACGTTTTTTTCTTGTAAATCAATCAAAATGTTTTATCAAACTTTATTGATATTTATCAAACTTTATTGATATTTATCAATCAAATCCAATCACTATGCTCATCCAACGTGTTTTTTTTTTTGTAAAATTTCCTTTATTCTACGCGAAAAACAGTCTTTCACACACGTGTCATCTCTCTAACCATCCAATGAATAATTAAATTCTACAAACTCTCTGCTCCAGTTCAATTATTTCCTATGGTGTCCACTTGCACCTGACCACTTATCCCAACAAAAAAAAACTAACCACCGCACAAACTATCAAGCTATCAAAAAAAAAAATCCAGTTGATCACTTCCGTTTGACCAGGCAGATCCAATATGAATAACTACCGAAAAAACTGCAACACTTACCTCGACTACACTCTTCGCTTACCGTTGCGTGTATATTTGCTACGGGAAAACAGCAGCTGCGATAACCTAACCGTAGATATATAGTTGCGGTGCCTAAATTGTCACCGTCCGGTAAGCGAATTTTTAATGCATCATGGTGTGCCTTATCGTTGCGTGTGCACGTCGTCGTTCCATTTGACTTTATTTGCTCTTGCCCAAAAAACGGCACCAGTATGGCAACAGAGCGGTCACCAGATGTGATGAATGATAATTTCACCACACAAAAGAAAACAACAAAAAAACGCGCTCACGTTATTGACCTGTCGATGGATAAGATGACCGGGAAGGTAACAGTGCGAGGTTTTTTATGATTGTTTCGAATATGATTAGTTTGTGTTCGTTTGGTGATTGAATTTTTTGGTTGGCCCAGGTACTTGAGCGCTGAAACTATTTAGGAACTTTTGCGGAAATGGTTTTAATTTTTCGACCTGAAAACATTTAAATCCTTTTGTCTTTGATAGATTGTGGGAGAAGAATAGTAAAAATTAATTAATAGAAATAGTTCTAGACAAAAAACAATCGGGAATATTTTAAATGTGAAGAGTATTTCAGGATTTAGAAACTCTTAACTTAGTTTAGATGAATTCATCTGCACGAGGATTCGTAGACGATTAAAATTGTCCAAATTAACTAATCTGTTGTTTTTGTATATCTGCTAGCGGCTGCAATCAGCTGTTGATAACAACTGATCAATTTGATGAACCAAATACAGTATTTGGATCTCATTAGGTGACAGCTACAAGGTATTCAGTGGATAACAAACAATCGTGGGGACGACCTATCCTAAGAGAAGGATCTTGATGTCGTGTTTAACGCTTAGTATAAATTTATGGCCGCCACAAAATTGAAACAAAATCATACATTTGAACACGGCTCTAAAACACAACTTCTGAAAACTTATAACATATTTTCTTTCTTAAACAAAGGCTCATATCAGTGGAGTGGGCGGAGGTGCAAATCATCAAGAAAGTCCACAGAGGCACACCCCAAGGAGAGGTTCTATCCCCTCTCTCGTGGAACTTGGTAACAAATTCAATTTTTGGAAGGTTGGAAAGTAAGGAACTTACGGTTGTGGCCTGTGCTGATGACATTGCGATCTTAAACTCAAGTTGGCTCCCGCATATCCTTGGCTAGCTCGTCGAGTATACTCTGTAGCTTGTTGAGGAGTGAAGGAATACCGTGGGCCTTGGCATCAACTCCAATAAGATTGGCCTTCTACTCTTCACAAGAAGTTAAAAAACTACTGAATTAGCCCCAATCAGGTTGGAAGGTGCCAAGCGAAGTGTCAAGTCACAAACTAAGTACTTGGGTCTTATTCTGGACAGCAAGCTCGCATGGAATGTGAATTTAGAGGAAAAAGCTAAGTGGGCAAGGATCGCGATTTATGCCAGCCAGAGGCATACTTTAACACACTGGATCTGTATGGCGATAGCTAGGCCGATCCTTGCTTACGGCTGCTTGGTCTGGTGGCCGGTAGTGAATAAAACTATCTAGCTCAGCGGTTGGCGGCTCTCTGCACTATTGGTGTCTTAACCGCAACTCCTTCGTCTGCTTGGAACGACTTGCTTCTTTCCCTCTACTTGACCTCTTTGTCAGAGGCACTGCCACAAAAGCTGCTTAGGGAATCTGGATACTACGAGGCAAAGTCCTTGAGTCGCAGCAATATAGAGCAGAGGTACCGAGAAAGCACTGATTACTTGGCCCCCACTCTGTGCTTCGAGCGAGGATATCAAGCGATTGTGGAAGATAGGCAGGAATAGAATCAGCAAATGGGCGCGGCAGCTCTTAGCATCTACGCTGACGGCTCTAAAACAGCTGCAGGAGTAAGTACTGGAGCATATTCGGCAGACCGCGATATAGACGCGGCTGTCAGACTTGCTGATCATTATAGTATTTTTTAGGGGGAGGTTTTTGGGATGCGTAAAGCCGTACTCCTAGCAAATGCCAAAGATATTATATGTGAGGAGATCAACATCTTCACAAACAGTCAAGCGACGATAAAAGCATTCACTCACACATACAATCTAAAGCGCGTACTCGACTGCATTCAGTCCCTGAATCGATTGGGCAACAACAGCAGAGTCAGAATTTTCTGGATTCGCGGTCACAAGGGTATTGATAGAAATGAGAGAGTGGATGCGTTAGCCAAGCATGGGGCCAGTCTTCCCCTGTCAGGACGATAGACATCCTAACTCGAACCCAAACTATTAAGTACTCGATTGACTCCAAAATGATACAAGGTGCGATGTGCAGATGGCGTGCAACTCAGACCTGCAGGGCAATCAAAATCATGTGGGGGTCATATAATCTCGCAGCAACTAAATACCTGCTCGAATTAACGCGGACTAACTGAAAATGGCTGGTCGGCATCATTACTGGTCACTGTTTTGTAGCAGCACTTGCCATGAAAATGGGACTCCTAACCAGCGACACCTGTAGGAAGTGTCAAGAGCCGGTGGTCTCAGAAACAATCCAGCATCACCTCTGTCACTGCTTCGCAGTGGGGAAAACCAGACAGCGTTGCTTCGGTGAGCCCTGGCTTGTGTATCTCTCGCACGTGGTGGAGCAGAGGCTGAAGAGGCTTCAATTCACAAAAAAAGTCCGGAGTCTTCGATGGCCGCTTGGTCTGAACATTTTTTTTCTCCTGTTCTACTTATCTGGCATTACCATGGACCAATAGGCCTATATGTGACCTTGTGTCACTCAGTGAAACCTGAAAATTAATTTTAAGTAGTTTATATTGTTCTTAACTTTGAATTGTCCTCCTTATCTTTCCCCTGCATTCTGATGTTCCCAAAATATCTATACTTGCATTTCTTTTAGTCAACCTAACCATCATCGGTTTTCTGAGTGTTAACTTGCTAATGATCTTACTGCGTAGTGTAACTTTTAGTTATCCTTAAGTGTTTGTACTTTTTGAATGGTACTCTCCTACTTTGGGCGATTTCGCAATGTAAAATTTTAATTTTTTCCTTAAACGATATAACTTTAATAATGTTTTCTGCAGTATCCTCTTTTGCCAACTAATTTTCTAGTCGCTCCATTTTGGCTGTAATTATGCTACATTGAAAAGATACATATATAAAATTAAAATTATACCTACTAAATCACTGCATATATTTTCGGCCCAGATGCTTTGTCACTTCAGTTTTTCTGCTTTCCTTTCCAAGTAGGCTCAAGCCTTCACTCAGAAAAATGTCACTTTAAATCACTTTTTTAGAATCATTTTAAATCAAAAGTTGAAATCACTTTGAAATAAAAAGCTAATCTTATATGAATTCCACTTTATTATAAAAATTTTCTTTTCAAATCAAAATTTTTCATCATTGAATTAAAAAGAAAACGTGGTACTTTTCTGTTTCACCCCCCCCCCCCCCCCCCTTTTCTTTTCACTTTTTGCTGTTGCAATGCTTCTAAAATTGATGAGAAAGTACTAATTAACCAAAATTATGATGGAGAAACACGTTTTAGAAAGAAAAAAATTTTTTTTTAAATCTTTTAAAAATAAAAAAAAAAAATTTTCCGATTTTAAATTTTTTTTTTCATTTTTATGCGGCAGAATGAGTTTTTTAAAAGTTAATGTGCTGTTGCCCCCGCTACAACAATAACCCAAAAAACCAATAACCCAAAAAAGATATTAATAATATAAAACTTTTGCCTATTCCCAATATCATAATGATATATACATTGCCATTTACATCGAGAGCTCATTATACTGTTTTATAGGCTTTTCCCAACAAATGCTTTGTTTTTATTTGTTGCCCTACAATTGCTCACATTCCTCGTTTTTTGGGTTATTGGTTTGGGGGGGGGGCAGACCCCCCATTAATAAGTTTCTATGAATACAGCTCATATTACCGCATAAAAATTAAAAAAAAAATTAAAAATTAAAAAAAAAATTCTTTTAAATGTACAGTAGTAAATTTAAAAAAAAAATTTTCCCTTTAAAACGTGTTTCTCCATCATAATTTTGGTTAATTAGTACTTTCTCATCAATTGTAGAAGCATTGCAACAGCAAAAAGTGAAAAAAAAATGGGGGGGGGGGGGGGTAACAGAAAAGTACCGAAAACGTATATGGCGTCATAATCATATTTGAATATTTTTGATTCAAAAATTTTCAAATATGATTTGGCTTCATATACGTTTCTTTTTAATTCAATGATGAAAAATTTTGATTTGAAAAAATTTTTTTTATAATAAAGTGGAATTCATATAAGATTCGCTTTTTATTTCAAAGTGATTTCAACTTTTGATTTAAATTTGATTCTATTAAATGACATTTTTCTGAGTGTACTTAAATTTCCCAGATTGTTCCAATAGACTGTATCTAGTTCTACCCGTGGTCAAAACAGCGGGGTATTATTATTTTTAGGCTATTTTTTTCTTTAGCGCACGCAAAAAAACTAAAGATCTTTAAAAAAGTTCACTGAATTATTTTCCCTAAAATTCTACTTAATATTCACCTGACGTCTACGAGCTTTTTATCAGGCGTAAAATTATTCCACCTGTCAAACTTTTTCCCCAAAATCCACATTTTACGAAAGCCTACATATTTAAGCCACAGACTTAACATTCGTACAGTTCGCAATGACCTTTGAAGACGTCAATCAATCACTCACTCATTTACTTACAAGCCTAGATAAACGTCTTGTCGCCGTAACAAGACAGACAACCAGCCACCGGACATCGATTTGCATAGCGATGTGAATATGAGGTCATCTTTGATTAAAACTGCCGGTGGACAAGTATTATCATTGTGTCGGTTGGCTTAGGCAGTCGGTCGTCAGGAATGCAACGAACGGCGCTCTCAACCAACAAATTCGAGACTAGTCTAACTGGCTGAATTACATTCTGGAAATTTTCAATCATGTTTAATCGATAAGAAGAGAAATTTGCACTAATTTGACCTTGCATTAATTAATTTAACGATTTTGCTGTTGCACACATTTTTGCATATGTGGAAGATTTTTGAGAAGAAATTATTTTGCGTTTTCGTAGGAGAAAAGAGAAATTTATAATGCTTTTAAATTGGATAGAAGTTTAGATAAAACTGAAAATTAATATGAATGGTAAAAATTAATATGTATTTGGAGAACTGATTTAAAATAAATTAAATTGATGTTAAATCAATTATGAAATTAGCTCTCTGGATACAAACAAAAAACAAATCAAAGAAATTTTGATAAAATTTCGAAATTTTATATATCTCCGGCAAATAAAAATAATAATTAGTAAGAAATTTATGAATTTCATGCATAAAGATTAGATGTATAGTTAATTAGCTCCCTCTTGATGCTCTCCAGGACAAACATTACTTATCTTTCTTACCAGCAGTTGTTGATAAAAAAATTCGACCTATCTAAAAATTAAATTTTTGAGTAATTTTCGATCCAGTGCACTATGGTTTGTGTATTAGCTGTTGTGTGCAACATTGGATGTTGAGATTCATACAAAATACACCACTATAAACATTTTCGAGACTTCCAGATTTGAGGGAAATTAAAGTCGCAATATGGCATTAGTCATTTCGCACAGCTGAAATCATATATTTAACAATCTATTATCTCACAAAAGAAAAATCAAAGCCAAAAAATCAAGATATAGTACGGAACAAAATAATGAACGTTTTCATGCTCTTATGCCGGGTTTCCACCAAAGAGACAAAACAAGAAACACGGACAAAAAAGGTGTTTTGTTTACTAAAACAGTTTTCAGAGACAAAAATGCTCGCGAAACTGTTCAGTTTTTACAAAACATTCGTGTTTTTGTTCAGAAAAACATGTTTTGTCCGTGTTTTTTGTTTTGTCTCTTTGGTGGAAACCCGGCATTAGATTTCTTACGATCGCATCATTTAATTGATACACTTCCCGGAACCGCGCAATCAATACAAGAATGTACATGTACAAAAATGTATCTTACATCTCATCGTGCAAAAATATTTCGCGAAATTATCTCAGTGATCTCTGTGTTGACGACCATGATGCTGACGGTGCTCATGATGATGATGATGATGCATCGTTGCGATCAAGATTTTCGTACGATATAAGCCGCCACATTTCATGCTGTGTTTTGTATGTATCGCACTGAGAATCATGATGATCCATTTGTAACAATCGGATTATAGATTTCCGAGCAAAATACGATGACGCGATCTATGGAGGCAGTCAGTCACATTTTATTTCAATTGTAGAAAGATGAGATTAAAACGCGAACGTTGTCGATTGAGTGCGTACGAGTGAGTAGGTTTTTATGTATATGAAGTTACTGATGCTATTTTTGTTTGGTGCGTTGAAGTATGGTAGTGATGATAAATTGGGAGTAATAATGCAGTTAATAAGAAATGAGATTGAGATTAAAGTTTTTGAGTGATTGATGATGAGACAATAATTTCAAGGAATTTAATTTTGATGAGGTAATCAGATGAATTTTGCAATCGATGGTTTATTTTGCAAGATAATGTGATGATTCAGTTCGAAAATGAACTAAATCAAATGTTCATCGCTCCAGTAAAATGATTTAAATAAATGGGCAAATTCAATAGATGTTCGCAAATATATCAAGGATTTTAGACAAATTTGGAGGAAGTCATTTTAAAGAAATTTACTATTACTTCTTTGCATATAAACTTTGAGGAAAATATATAACTTTCGAAGGTAGTTTGATCCTTGCGCAAACATCTCGTCAGAAATAATTCTAATCTTATCAACTGAAATTCAATGCTATCTTGCGGAAATTTCAATTACTCAGAAGCAATCGGCAGATACATTTCCCATCAAATGAAATTTAAAGAATCTCATCAACTGTCTCAATTTCTTCCCACGGAATACATCGCTTAGAGTGTTTTTTCCTGATCATATTCAACCGAACTGAACGACAATGTTCGGAAGTATCTCTTTGTTTCTTCGCCATGGCAAAAAGGCAATAACAAAGACCAGTCCAGTTCATTTAAGTTCATTGGGCAACTATGGATGTGTAATAAATTCATTGTAGAACACTAAAAACTTGTGTATGCATAAATGGCAAAGACAAGACAAGTTGACTCTATCAAGCTCTCATAATCCGTAAGGCGCACTCATTCTTTGCAATCTTCCGCGCACGATATCGTTCAGTCCATTCAGTGCATCGAAACAGGCCCTCTCAGCGAGACCTTTTAAGGAAATACCTACTTGCAGCAGCAGCCCTCCATACAATTCGCCCAGCGACAAGGAGCCTGATCATGACAAAACGCTTGTTGGCTTCCAAGTGCACGAAAAGTGAATAATGTAATTCATTCTCCACTTCCCGATTAGGCGGCGGCGACATAGTGCAGCCCACTTGCAAGCAGGTATAGTTCATGTTCCTTTCGTCGGTACTTAACTTCAACTCAGACCCAGGTTCATCGTCTTGAACGTTCCTCTTTGTTGCTGCAACAATTGTGACAAGTTTTATCTCGTGACGTACCAAACGCGGATAGATGACTTTTCGCTGAAATAACAAATAAATAGTTCGACTAGTAAAAGAAAAAGCCATACGCTGAAATACTATCGGCAACAGAAAGCAATAAGAAAGACGACGCAAGACATCAAAGTGAGTCATATCGAATGAATTTTCACAGGAAAACCTCTTGTTCGTCGATGGACGCCGCCACCGGAGGGCCTGACGTGGTCGCCTGTATCGGTATCGTATCTATCTACCTATAATTAGATTTGTTGACATATTTTGGTTTCGTGCATTTCGTAATACGCTTTGTTGATAATGCAGGCACGATGGCTATGGTGATTGGTACCAAGTGAATGAGACTGGTGGAGCATTTGTGAAGTATGTATTTAAAGCTGTAAGTAATCCGACAAATTGTGTAGTGTGAGCTGACTAATTCTTAGCTCCATTGATGACTGGTCCACTTAGGATGGAGTAGCAGATAGTGGAGTAGCAGATAGTGAAATAAAAACGTATGACAAATCACATACTCATGGATGCATTACTTTCTTCATAGTATTGCTTACAAGTGTCGCAACTTCGAACTCTTGCTCTTTCGGCCTCTTCTACATTAAGAGCTCCGCAAGTGGCATTATTGTTCCTTTACTTTTTCTCCTATGTATTAGTAATCTTCGATAACGCTGCGACCAGTTACGGTGCAGCAAAATATAAAAAAGACAGCTCTCTCCGAGAAGGACTACCCGTTTCAAGATCCACCGCTCAATTCAGTAGGTTGCAGAATTTAGCACCACTCTTTTAGGAAGTAAAAATCTTACATAACCCGCGGGTTGAAAACCCCAATTTCATTTGAAGCTTTTTTTTGTTTATTAAAATTTACAAAAAAATGCTCTCAACACTTACTAGAGAGTTAGCGTTTGCAACATTCGATTTGGGTCGTTAACTTCTCACGTGCGAACAATATTCTTAATAAAACATCGTAAATTTAAAATAACTCTGCTAATATACGCATTTTAAACCATTAAGAACATTTTAAATGAACCGAATTCCAGTAAATAGCTTGCCAAGATGTTTGAATGGCTAAAAACAATCAACAAGGGTATGACAAAAAAAGAAGTAATTGTCCCTGGAGCAGGGTCCCCTAGAAATGGTTGTGAAGACCCCTCGTTTGCATTAGTGGAGCACCCTTCCATCCAATCCAACCGATGCTGGGGAGTCACTTTGCCAGCTGTCCACGGCTGTGGTGGGTCGAATTCGAGTCGCTACGTCCGGAAGAAACGCATACTAGCCGCAATGCCAAAAGAAAGGGGCTTTTGTCCATGAAGGACCAGGGTTAGGTCTCAGGCATGGGCTGGCAGACCCAGGCGAGACTCGACAAAGCATGTATACAAAAAAGAAGCTGAAAACCTAAAAAAAAAAGAGAAAGAAAGCCTGCGTGGAAAATAATACCTCCATTCATAAAGCTGTCCCCTGATGGTGTTGTGGTCGCGCCACGCACTGATTGCGGACTAAAGGAGAATGGCCGTATCCTTTTAAAAATGATGGCCAGTATTTTATCGAATGACAACCTGTCATCTATAGAGAAACGATAATAATGCAATGGTGCTGCATTGTCTACGGGTTCGCTGGCTCTTGAATGAGGAAAACGTGATCTATTCGCAAGAGAAGGGGATGTTCCATTATCAAGACCGGTGACTGAACGATGTCTGTCTGACGAGCCCGAAAACTGGGTATTGAAATTGGAGATCGCCAGAGCGGCTACTTGCAAGTTGCTGAAAGTCTACATCATACAGTGCATTTGCTTGTTAATATCACCTACATTCGAATCTTTAATGGAGTTTTGCGGGCTCTTGGGGTAGGTCGTGGCTTCTGGAGCGGCTACTGCCTCAACTTGCTCTGATTTTGACGAAACCCAGTTACCTCTATCAGGCGTTAAGCCGGAATGGTCCAAGCCCGTTGCAGTTCGAGACTAAGTTACTGCACGGTGGCCGTTAGGTATGGCTTGAACGAGTGAATGAGTCTTTGTTAAATGGGATTAGTTGTAGGTTCTCTCGACGACATAGTGAACATGAGGAAGCTAGTTATATCTTTTTGTAATGTAAGATATGTATATGTATTTAAATAAAACTCGAGTTTCGATTCTATTCGTTTTTATTCCTTCGACAATTCCAAGTAGACTGACTCAATCGTCTACGTACATTCAAAATGTCAATTATCTTAGCTTACTGTTTAATTAAGTTTATTTAGAACATAATTCAGTGTTGAGTGTTTATAATAGTTAATTCAGTGTTGAGTGTTTATAATAGTCAATTCAGTGTTGAGTGTTTATAATAGTTAATTCAGTGTTGAGTGTTTATAATACCATACAATTGTGTAGGTGTCATATACATAACTTCTCCCCCTCACACTTAGAATTCTCCTGAATTCTATTTTGTACATCAAATTTTACAATTCTTTGCTTTTTTTTTTTTAATATACAATGTTTGTTTAAACTAAGTTCATTTAATGACCTATTATTAAACATAAATATAAGTTTTCCAAAAATAAATTTCTTTGTTGTTGATTTTTTTTTTAAAAAAAATCAGTGAAGCTAATTACAATTTTTCTTTCTAATATGAGAACTTTATCAAAATTATCAATCAGCATTCTGATCTTTTGTTTGTTTTTATTTTCTCTTCTGACAGCCATTTGTATCTTACAAATTTAGGTTTTCAAATATTAACAATCTATAAACTTTTGCTTTTTTTCATAAGTAATTCTGTATTGCATCGTCTTTGTTGTTAACATTCGGTCACATATTTGCAAAATTGATTTTTTTTTTTTTTTTTTTTTTTTTTTTTTTTTTTATTAAAGTACGTTTTAAGCTAATTAATATATTTTACTTTATGTCTCGCTCATAAATTCCTCCTAAAGTAATGCATTTCATTCACATTTTCAATGTATGTAAAAAGTACTCGATTGCGTATTGTGTGAGTGTCTACTATGTCAATCAAGCCTCTCCTAGGTCTGTCGTTCATTTTTTTTTTTATATTAGAGTCTGTACTTTATTTGTCGAATGTCTTAATTCTGTTTTTAGTAGATACTTGTGTTGTTGTCATCACTATGATTATTGTGTCAAAAAGGTACAAATTTTAATGTAAAGTAAAGTAATATTTAAATGAAACTAACTGTTAGTATGAACACAAGTTTGTTTATATTTTTAGTTTTCCCTGAACTATTTCTAAGATCATTCTTTCCCTGAAATATGGTATATCTACTTGTGTAAATGTTGGGTTACAATTTCTTGTGAGGCATTCAGCTATCATACAGCAGAAAACTCCACAATCGCTCCCATTACTTTGCCTTGGACAATTATTAGCACTTTCTTTAATGAATGCTTCTGTAACAAACGGTATTCCCTTTTTATCTAAGGATTCTTCTTTTAAATAGTTCTCTAATGTATTAAGAAGTTGTGGATTATTATTTCCTAAAGAGTCGTAATATTTTATAGTTTTGTTCCTTAAATCAATTACCGCTAGGCACCAATGTGTACCATTGACATGAACAGGAATTAATATAAGATCATATGCAAAAATATCCGCATTTTTCGTCCAATTTTTCACTGTTTTATAGCCTAAACGTAATAAAGTTGGAACAAAGAAAGTATTCATAGTAAAAACCTTCGGGAATTCATGAATTGAATAGATGTTGATTTGCTGTTGATTGCGTTCTACTAAAAGGTTTAAGTAAAAGTTTATAATATTGTCATTTAACCATGATGAGCCCACTAGACTATTTATATCTTGACGTGTTAGAGTTAAATTAAATTTTGATATTAAAATTTCTTCCTGTGATTCCCCATTTGTAGCCTTATTAATTACTTTTCTTTCTTCTTTGGTAATAGGGTCCATTGAGTTTGTAGCCTTGTCAATCACTTTTCTTTCTTCTTTCGTAATAGGGTCCATTGAGTTTCCTTTGCAATCCACAGACTTACGTATCCTCTTAATATTGACTGGATGAACATTTTCTAGCTTTGATTTTCGATATTTAGGTAATTGTTTGAGTCTCGTCGCTTTGTAATTTTTTATAAAGCCTGTTGTACGTGTTTCAAAATATTCTTCTCGTTTTACATTTTGTTTTGCTAGCATTTTGTTTTTAGTGTCGATCAAATTTTTTTTTATTTGTTCAAGATTTACTTTTCGATTCTGCACTTCGCATGGTGTGCACTTAATAGATGAATGGTACCTCTGATTATAATTTCTTAATGCCTGTTGTAGTATTCGTTTCGGTGCGAATTTTGTCTTTCCAAAAGTAAGAATCCTAAATTTTTCAGCTATTGTGCTGTGTAATTTTTCTATGTCAGCAATGCCAGTGTGGCTATGAGGCTTTGTCATGTGATGAATAATACCTTCATTTTGAAAATATTCTTTGATTCGAATCGCATTAAACTCATTACCTGAAACTATTTTGTTTGGTTTTCCAAATTTCGTAAAATGCTCTTCAAGAGTTTCTATTATTGTGAGATGGTTTCTGTCAGGTAAATAATATGCTGTGCCAAATTTCGAAAACGTATCAATACAAGTGAGGAAACAATATTTCATTATAAAATACATGTCGATATGGATTATTTGATTTACATCCGTAGCTGTTTCCGTTAGCTGAAATTTCGGTTTGATAGGCCGTCGCTCGTATTTAACTTCCTGACACACATCGCACTGATTTATTACTAGTTGTATCAACTCTTGTAATTTCGGATAGTAGATTTTGTTTTTAAGCATTTGGAAAGTTTCTTGTATGCCTGAGTGAGAACTTTCTCTGACATGATAAAGCGATATCTGTTTTATTGCCTCAACTTCTGTGTGAATATCTTGTGCTCTGAATGAGCATCTTGCAAATTTAATTTGCCTGTCGTTTGAAAACATTTGTCTAATATGTTCCTGTACTACATTATATTGACTATCCGATAGCTCTGTGTATATTCCAGTTATGCCCTTCTTGATATACCTTCTTAAGATATCACGTAAATTTCTAAAGTCGTGTTCGGATATGTATATTATTCTTTTTCCATGCATTATCTCTATTTCTTGTGTCTTATTATTTGTTAAAATTAACTGTGTTTTATATTTGTTTACAATTTCTGACTTTATTGGGATATAATCCAAAAGTTCTTCCTCCGCTGAATGCTTAGTCGCCATGGTAGAATTTATATCCTCTTCGACGTTGAGTAAAATTCCTAAATCTGAATATGCTTGAGTCTCTTTTTCCAATTCATCTGATACCGTTTTGTCTTCTCCCGTTTGCTTGATTCTACTTAAAAAATCTGCTACACGGTTCTCTTTTCCCTTGAGATACTCTATTTCATACTGATATTCGCCTAGTTTGGTAAGCCACCGTTGATGTCGAGGTGAGAGATCTTTACCTTGATATTTGGCGTTCAAGTATTTAATTGGCTGGTGATCCGTATATATCTTAAATTTGCTTCCATAGAGGTATGGTCGGAAATAGTGGATCGACCACATGATGGCCAAGAACTCTTTGTCTATAGCCGAAAAGTTTCTTTCATGTTTTCTCAGTGTCCTGGATGCAAAACATACCGGGTGACCATCTTGCGACAACACGGCGCCTATCGCGTAATTCGACGCATCCGTGGTTAAGTGAAACTGTTTTTTATAATCTGGAAATTTTAAAATTGGTGGCGAGATAACTAAGTTTTTCAGTTTTTCAAACGCTTCAATGTAATTTGGGTCTTTGATGTTGAGCTTAGCTCCTTTCTGCAAATACTTTGTGATTGGTTGGGCCACCTTTGCGTAATCTTTAATGAATTTCCGGTAATAACCAGTAAGTCCAAGAAAACTTTTTATTTGTTTTTCCGTTTTTGGTATTACCAGGGACTGAATAACACTAATTTTTTCCAGGTTTGGTTTCAATCCTTCATTTGTGACTACATGCCCAAGAAAACCAGTTTCTTTCTTTATGAAATTGCATTTGTTTATTTGCACTTTTAGTTTGTGACTCTCTAAAACTTTGAAGATATCTGTAATAGCCTTTACATGTTCCTTTAAGGAAGTGCTAAAAATCAAAATGTCGTCAAGGTAGACAACGCAAGTTTTGTTTATAAAATCCCGTAAAATCTCATTCATGAGACGTTGGAACGTTGCCGGGGCGTTTTTGAGCCCAAACGGCATACGTACAAATTCGTAAAGACCATGTGGCGTTACGAAAGCAGTTTTTTTCCTATCTTCTTCTTTCACTAAGATCTGATGATAGCCTTTCGCCAGATCTAGGGTTGTGAAATATTGTGAATTTCCTAGTTTACCTAATATTGAATCTATGTTAGGTAAGGGAAATTTGTCATCGATTGTGACTTCGTTTAGCTTACGATAGTCGATGACTAATCTGAATTTTCTTTTCCCCGAATTATCAATTTTCTTTGGAATAATTATCAGCGGGCTTGAGTACTTCGAATTGCTCTGCCTTATTATTCCCTGTTTTTCCATATCCCTAACTTGCCTACGCACTTCTTCTTCGTGTTTAGGAGGGTACCTATATAACTTAGAGTTTATTTGCCGATCTGTGGTGGTTGGGATTTCGTGTTCTATACTGGGTGTACTTGTGAGTTGATCTCCTTCTTTGAAGAATATAGCTTCAAATCTGTTAATTATTTTTATTACTTCCCGATATTCTTCGCTGTTCAAATGATCTAATTTGAGGTGGTTCATGTAATCATTTTCGATTTGTTCTAACGTATATATTTGATTAATGATGTATGGATTATTCAAAAAATTTATTAATTGACCGTTAAGAGATATTGTTTGGTTTTCGAGATCAATCACAGTGCTTAGTTTGTCCAACAAATCAACACCAATAATAAAATTATATTTCCTGTTTGCCAGGTTTCTAACTTTCCACCTTATTTTCGCTTCAGCTGGTATTTTAAATTCTAATGGGGCAGGTGTATGTACTTCATAATTTACACAATCTTTTCCTGTTATTGTAGAGAAATATAGAGGTTTGATTTTGATTTTTTCAAACTCTTTCAGATTCTCGTCAATGATGCTAAACGAGGATCCCGTATCTATTAATGCTGTGTATTTTATAGAGTTAATAGTGAAATTAATTAGTGGCAGGTCGTCCGAGGCTAGTTTAGAAAAAACGTTGCCTGTTCTGACTGCACTGGACTACCACTAACATGATTTGACTCTACGTGATCATTTTGTCTATCGTTCCTTTGGAACTGATCATTATTGAAATTTTGATACGAATTTCTTTTACTTTCGTACCCCATATGCTTCTGCACATTATCTACTTCCATAGGCTCTACACCCTGTTGCCTATATTGCCCAGAATTTTCCCAAAAATTTCTTTTGTGCTGGTTGGGATTTTTAAGTGAATACCTAGTTTGATGACTGAAACCAATATTTCCCGAATTTTTAGAACGATTAGTTTGATGACTGAAACCAATATTTCCCGAATTTTTAAAACGATTAGTTTGATGTTGATTTGGTTTATTCGGTTCTGAATATTGACCTTGTTGGTGTCTGTTTTGGTCGTCACGTCTGTTTCGTTCCCAATTCCGGTCTGTTTGGTGTTTGTACTGTCTGTAATTATATCCGTTTTGTTTGTAAAATCTGTCTTGTTCTTCAAATTCTTTATGTTGGTGGTGTTTATTTCGTGAAAAATTATTTGCTTTTGAAAAACTATTTACTTTTTGTTGTCTGTATTCTTGTCTGATGCAACTGTTTTCGAATCTTCTACTACCCATAATTTTCAACACTTCTTCTAATTCACAAATTTCATATATCTTATCCAAGAGAACACCTTGGGTCATTTCTTTAATCGTATTTATAAGCAAAGAATCAACATTACTTAGATCTATATGCAAATTATTCGAATAATATATAATTAATTCATCGGATTTACATTTAATTTTTTCTACTTCTACTGCAAGCTCACTCACTGTGTTGGCTTTCAAGCTGCTAATCCATTTGTAGATGTCCGATGGCTCCATATCGGGTTTAAATCTCCGTTTGAGTTTTTCTTTTATCGAATTCCAATTATCTGGCTGCTGTATGTTTATAATAACATCCTTTGCTTCTCCCTGTATTCTTTCAAAATATATATTTCTCGTTGCAGTTTTTCTTAGTTCTTCGCTCTCAATCGTTTGTAGAAAAAATTCTACGCTTCGTATAAATGCGTTTATTGATACTGCTCCATTGCCCGTAAATATACTCATATGTTGTATGGTTTTTAGTACGTTATTTTGTGTTGCAGCTTGTTGGGTCGTTGCTCGTATTAACGCTTCTCCTACTACCCGTAACTGACTTTCCCTTTCTGCTAACTCACGTTGTAATAATTCTATTTGTTGTTCCATTTCAAAATTTTTAATTTCTACTTTTCTTATTATGTTATATTCTTCACTCCTCTTTTCTTTTCTATTATTCATTCATTATTTATTAGTGATAACAACTAATAAAAAAAATTTTTTGTTGTTTTTTTTTTTTTTTTTTTATGTTTAGGATCTTGTCCTCACTGTTCGGATTTTCAGCTCCGGAGGGCTTTTGTTATTATTGTTGGTAACAACTAGTGATATATATTTTTTTTTTTTTTTTTTTTTTTTTTTTTTTTTTTTTTTTTAGGATCTTGTCCTCACTGTTCGGATTTTCAGCTCCGGAGGGCTTTTGTTATTATTGTTGGTAACAACTATTCGACTCGTTACTGTAATCCAGCTGAGAAAACTTTCTGTTTACTTAACTTTCTTTTCGTGTTTCTTTTTCACTAAATCTTCATTGTCAATTTCTTGCGATTGCTCATCATCTTTTTCTCTTTTTTTTTTTTCAGTTTATAATTGCAAACAAAAATACTTACTGTGTGTATTTCTCAATATGAGCCTTCGAAAACGTAAATCTGCTTCTCACTCCTTGCGTAAATTTTTCGCGAAAGGAAGCGAACAACGAGTTGAACTGAACTTGATAAGTCCGACCGAAAATGTTAACTTCAATTTCTAACAGGAAATCTTTTCGAGTCGCGAGATAGAGAGAGAGATCACTTCTTGTTCACTTTTTAATTAAATCACTTTTATCACAATTTGTATCTATTTCTATCTATCACTATCACAGTCTGTATATTTCTAGCTTCTACGTTTTGCAAATTTTCTTAATCGAAGAGTATTCGCCGCTCAAAGTTTCATTCTTCGATCACACTTCTATATCCACCAACGACAAACGGTTTGTCGAAACTTTTCACTAATTATTATTATTTTATTTTATTTTTTTTTTTTTTATAGAGCAAGATAACCTAGCAGCCTCACCAGGTCTTTTAAGCCGACTTTTGGCTTCGTGTTCGGACTCTTGCATTGTTTTTATTATTATATATATAAAAAATTATTTGCCCGAGATTCGTATCCGACTGCGCCAGTTATATCTTTTTGTAATGTAAGATATGTATATGTATTTAAATAAAACTCGAGTTTCGATTCTATTCGTTTTTATTCCTTCGACAATTCCAAGTAGACTGACTCAATCGTCTACGTACATTCAAAATGTCAATTATCTTAGCTTACTGTTTAATTAAGTTTATTTAGAACATAATTCAGTGTTGAGTGTTTATAATAGTTAATTCAGTGTTGAGTGTTTATAATAGTCAATTCAGTGTTGAGTGTTTATAATAGTTAATTCAGTGTTGAGTGTTTATAATACCATACAATTGTGTAGGTGTCATATACATAACTAGCTTGGCGCGAATTTTAAATGGATGCGGCATAGCTTAAGAACTATATACAGCTAGGAAAGTACGTGAATTGCGATATTTCCCCACTGATTGCGAGAAGTTGATAGCAATATCCAAGTCCAAGTTGAAAATAGACAGAATAAATATCTGTTCATACGAACAGATACGTTTCTCATTCCCACTAGGCAATATCCATGTGCTTTGCCAAAGAGACTATTTTAACGAATAGCAGTTTATGCAATATTGATTCTCTGAAAACCTATTCTGAGTATAAAAATTGTAAGTGATAAGATAGTTAACGCGGAATACTACTTTCGATACCATTTGGCGAGTAAAAGGAATATCTCCGACTCTTTTATGCAACACAATACAGGGAATTTCGTTTGTTGCCAGTGAATGCTCGCTGCGCTTACTGTTTCTTGATGGCATCATACGCCCGCCAACACACTCTCACCTATCAGCTAGCACGGATATATACATTCTCACCTGTCGTTTGAGAGTATGCTTTTCTCACTTTTGCATATGATAAAGTGAACTTATTTTGGTTTTGGTTCTTAGCTGATGGTAAATCCTTCACTCCCTGCCATTCTCTTCCGTCAGGCAAATATCGCATAATACTGTTCTTTCCATGTTATTTATTAGTTCTTATGCTATGGATGCGGCCAGCCTGAACAATTCACTAAGACCAGTCAGATTGCATGACGTGACCGGACTGTTGTAGAATGTCAAGGCTCAACGAATCATATTGTATCCTGCCGTTCCTTGTCATTCTGATGCTGTAGTCACAACTTTACAATGCACATTCTCAAAGATACAGATACTGAAATACTGCAACGAAATGATATTAATAACAATGTTCTTCTATATTTAGTCGAAAATTGCCTTCATAAACACATTTCAACTAAATCTAGCAATCCGAAAATTTTATTCACCGCAAACTAATTTAATTCAAAAACACCATACTCACCTCATCCACATTACCATAAAACAATTTAGCATAATGACCATTCCCATAAATCGACCACCATGATTATCGGCTGTAACTCAACTAGTGTCGAGTCGGTGTCGTCGACTGACCGGCAAATAACGATATAAAAATTGTTTACTGCCATTAAACCGCGATACACCGTGATAACAGTGTAGAGGAATGTCCATCGAACCGGTCGTGTTTGGTCGTCACACATTGGGCGCGAAACCATTTCGACGGACCTAATCGATTAATTAAGCTGTATTAAGTCGCCCGTCCCACAGAGAGAGTGAGTAGCTTGCCAAGGCAGGAACCAGTCTAATGTTTACTTACTGAGAATCCCCATAGCGTGCTTAGAGTCCCGTTCCGTACCAGCTGTCTGCCGTTGATGCAAGTTGTTTATTAGATTTTCGTTAGCAACTTTGTTATCATCACGGAATCTCAGCTGGTAGCTCGATGACTGAATTTAAATATTCCCTGCCAGCTTTAGCCTAATCCAGCTAACTGAACTGGTCGAACTACTCAAAAACAATATCAATGCGGAAGTCCGATTGGGACGCGCAGCGCAGCAATCCGTTAATTAGTTTACGTGACATGCTTGCTTGCTCTTGCTCCTTTTCAACATGTTGCTTTAGATGTGTTACGTTATAAAGCGTGCGATGACGGCGACAGAGGACGTTAATGGCCAAGTCACACACAAACTAGACGCATTTAATTATCGTGACGCGAATCATGCTTTGCATATTATGATTTCAAAGTAATTTTTGTTTTAGTTTTATCGGTCGCTGCTTGTGTGCTAAGTGTGCTATGTTTGCAGATTATCGGATAGGATGGATGACTGAACGGAAGGAAGGTGGTTTTTGGGTAAGAGAAAGAGGGCGCAGAAAATCGCATATTCTGAAGATGTGAATTGGGAACGCGTTAATTTACAGTGAAGTGTGGAATTTGTTACTCTTAAACATTGAAGGAGGTAGAGATTTTTTATTGAATTTTGATGATTATGGTGCTCGTATGCCGAGCAAATTCGCTCTTATATTCTGGGAATTTGTTGAATGTTTTATTGCATAGAAGTTAGTCTAATTTTTGCGGAAGTGACGATATTATGAATATTTATCTCTCAATGGTTGATGCAAATGTTGTAGAATTGTTTTTATTGCGTACGAATTTTTTTTCCTAGCTTGTAAAAATATTTAAATTTAAACCATATTTTTTTCCTTTTGAAGCTAGATTTATTTTAATTACTCGACATATATCGATATTACGAGGGTAATCTATCGACAGACACTGAAGAAGAGGGCGGATTACCCTCGAAATATCGATATATGTCAAGTAATTAAAATAAATCTAGCTTCAAAAGGAAAAAATTGGTTTAAATTTAAATATTGTTTTAGAATTGCTTGAATTCCTTCAACATACGACTGACTCAATCACAGATTCTTGTTTTCTGAAGCATGGAAATAGCTACTGGTACCTTCTGCTTTTAGCTGCGAAAATAACGGCAAAATGATAAATGTAGAAAAATACCGTAATGCATTTCAAATTGTTCATTTTCGTATTACCTTCAAAATGTCAGTAAAAATCAAAATAAATATTTTGACCATTTCAAATTTTTTAGTGAAATAGAAAAATTTTCTATCAAAAAAATTATATACTAAATCTTTTCACTTGTTTTTTGTTTAATTTTTTTTTTACATTTTCCCGCTTAAAAGTCGAGATAAAAGCACTTATAGTGCAGACCATACATAATTTAGTTAGAACAGTAATCTAAAAATAATTGAGACACAAACCGAAATAGTCAAAATTAGCATTATTTTTCGTCTTTTCGCCTTAAAAACAACAGCTAAAACTCCGAGTATATATTTTTCAAAAGTTTCGCAATTTCCTTTCACACCAATATTATTCTATTTTTAAACATATTTCTTCATTTTCAATTGCAGTTCGATAACGTCAATTCATGTCTCATCGTTCTTCGTGCACATTCGGTCGGTGGTCTAGACACAATAACCGCTAATGATATTTGTACCGGTCGCTTGAAAGCTGTGCTAGCTTTATTTTTCGCGTTAAGTCGATACAAGCAACAAACTAAACAACAGCTAAAATCCGGTACACATCAAATCAAAGCCGAGACACATCACCATCCTCCGCCACAACAATTGCCCCATCAGCAGCAACAACACCACCATATCCCACAGCAGCAACAACAGCCTGTTACTCAGCAGCAAAAGCACGGAACACAACCTGCACAACAGGCATCATCCGCTACCGTACAAAACCAGCCGAATGTCCAGCAACAGCAGCAAACTAGCAGCGAACAACAAATGGCAACGACACGGTAAGTTTATGATTCTGGCTTGGGAAAGATAGGCGTTCAGTTAGGTGAATGGTGAATGAAATAAGTTTCTTTCGTTGAGTTTGAAATTGGATATTGTTGATGTTCCGGTGTGTTTGAAATTTCGATTGAATTTGAGCAATTTCTTGGGTTTTGTTTATGTGTCTCGACTACAATTGGGGAAATATTCAAACTTCGAGGGTACATTTCCAGGAATAGTAAAGACACATTATTGCATGAGATATTGTAAGTCTCAAACTTGATTTGATGGAAAAAAGGATATGAAAAAAAAACATGAAAATAAATTTAAATTAAATCGCTTCGCTCACCAACCCAGACCATTTACGATTTTAAATTGTACATTTTACTGGACGTATGTACTAAAACCGTGCGAAAATCAATAAAAGTTCACAGTCGCAGAGATCAATTTTTTTGTTTACTTAGATCTGTAGAAAATGTTTCATCCAAACCTCGACAAATATTTCAACGTCGTTTAACAAAAAAAAATGGATGATCATGTTCTGCGGGTCTCATTTTCCTTTCCTTCTCATAACGCTTCCTCAAAAACGATGTTCTTTATAATTTGCTCTTCCGTACGACATTCTAAAATAAAAATAAAATCCGACCAAATTTCCAAAACTTTTTTTATTAATAGAGAGAGAGAGAGATAAATAAGCCAATTAAAATAGTAATAAATTTAATGGATAAAGCATCGTTGGAGACACATAAATTATGTGTAGAACTAATTGTTATGCCACTTTCATGAATGTTTTGTGCGCAAAACATATTTTATGGTGTAACTGTAAATTGAATTGAATGTTTGAAATCGGTTTTAATTAGAATTTCGAATTTCATTTTCGAATTTCAATTTCGAAATTCATTGCGACAGTTGAATATTTGAAAGACATTTTGAAGGCAATACATTGGGAAAAATCTAGCTTGTAAGCATAAAAACTGTATGTTTTTACTGCAATATTTAATAAATTTCGAGTTGAACTTCGATTTTTCAACAAAATGCGTGCCGTAATGCTGCGACCACATTATTAATACTCCCTTGTTGTCCGCTGAAATTAATCTCAGTTCAACCTCACCATCCTTTTGCCTCAAAAACCCACGCATACAAATCCCTTCTAAAGTCTTTCATATTCCACACTTCACATTAAAAATCAATCTCGCTCTTCCGCTGTACTGACAACAATATCCATACAAAAAACACGTGACTTAAGCAAACTTTATCATCCCTTTTCAGTATCGAACTTGTAAGCCAAAAATATCCTGGATGTTTTGAAATTAGAAAGAGCGGAAAACCAAATATTCCCCGGAGACATATCCTGAAGAGCGCAATTACAAACGACTTGCTAAAAGCCTTTCAGAAGGTTTGTTGTCACGACTCTTCCCCAGCTCTGTTTAGAATAATGACGAAAATGGATGCAATACTGATTGCTCTGTATTCAACCGTAATTTGTAAAATAAGTTTGTTCACAGCGCATACTATTTAGAGTATATTTTGTTTTTGTCCTACTCTCTCTTCGATGATTCTTTTCATCAAAGCCCAACAGAAGAGAATGGCCAAACCCTTACTCCATCCGATTTAACTTTGTATCTTGCCCATTAACTTGGTCTCGTGTTGCGATATGAAGTTATGAGAGATTTGCAATAAATAGAAAATAATGTCTCTGAAGGGTTCGGTCTATTAGAAATTTTGCAAGAGGGATTTGAAAAAGAATGGCATTAGCGATGGATATTATAGGGTGTGAATAGAGTTTGTGTTGAAAATTCGCTCTGCATTTCATACAGTTTAGGAATAAAAACAATTTTGCTGAGGATTCTATCAGAAAATAATAATTTTCAAGGAAATTTCTTACAACTAAAATGAATAAGCTCATTAGGTTCGGCGAATGCATAAATGTTTTATTTTAAATTACTTTTTATAACAGAGAAAGGCTTTTGAATCCCTAATTAATTGAACAAATATAATCAAACAAAAAATTGTTTGGCGAGCGTTTAGGTAGAAATTATACAATAAAATGAAAAGTCGAACTCGTTTCCTTTATTTCTACCAATTTATTTTTCAAAAATCCGTATACCAGTATTTCGGCTATCACTTATAGCCTTCTTCAGCGATGTTTGAAACATCGCTGAAGAAGGCTATAAGTGATAGCCGAAATACTGGTATACGGATTTTTGAAAAATAAATTGGTAGAAATAAAGGAAACGAGTTCGACTTTTTATTTTACCCTAATTAATTCTTTATTCTGATAAATGCCTGAAGACTTTAGCGTACACGATCATGATAAAAAGACAGGCAATGATAAATTTAGAAATAATATTTTTGTCATAAAAAATTGCTGTTTTCCCACAGAAAGCATAAATGCCTTCTCAAACTATCTCATACATGTATCTTATCGAATGGTAACATTCGAAAGATAAACGCGGATAAGAACCTCTCCAAACGAAGTATCAATATCCGCGGTGAGATGTCTTAGTTAGGTCAGTCTTACACAGCGATTTTCGCAGATCGAATCTGTCGAAAAGCGAATTAAGTGTTTCCTAGTGCGTTAGCTTAAAAGCGAGTGAATTGTAACGCGACTGATATATTGTTAGTAGTGCGATGCATAGTGTATATGCGATTTAATGATAACAGTTATTGCTTGAATAAAAGTGTGATTATTTGTAGAAAAAGAACTGTTTTGTTTCGTAAATGCGGAGAATATCGAATCCACGAAGCGTGTTTTCAGTAGGAAAACACAACAATTGGTGTCAGATAAAGAGATTTTTTCTCGTTCGTGATTTAAAAAGTGACTTCAAGTGAAGTTGCGGACAGTGAATTTCTATAAAAAAAGCAAATTCTTATTGTCCGACCAAATAAAAAGTACAAAAATTCTGATAGTGATTTTTGTGAGTTCTGTGGACTAAATTGGACTAAACAAGACGGCTTAATTCTCAGGGAAACTTTGAACACGGAACGCAACGATTCGAAAACGCTTGAACTTTCGGACGAGGAAACCAGCCAAGAACTTGGTCAGGAAAAGCAAAGCAACGAGAAGAAAAATCTAACGATGAATTTACTGCTAACAATATCTCTGGACATCGGCCAAAATCTTGAACAGCATACTGAAAACAGAAAAACCACAAAACTCAACCAACAAGTTGTAGACATCAAGAAGCAACTGGAGCAAAAACTTGGTCGGCAAACCCAAAAACTCGACGAACCAACCCTCGACATTAAAGACTAGGTGGAAGAACAAGCGAAGGCGAGTAGCAGCTGGGAGAAATCAAACAACAGTTCCAGCAGCAATTGGAGTCTCAAGGTTCAAACGTAAAGCATCAGTTAGATACTCAAGCTGTTGAAGCGAACCAGTAGTTGGATAAGCAAGGGTGAAAACTGGTAGTACTTAAGGAAAAAACCGATTTGCTGAATTTCCAGTGTGTCAAAACCATAGGAACTGCTCCAGCTGAATTAAGCGGTGGTAAAACGCTAAAAAAAAACTCATATTCGACACACAAACTTCTCGAATTAACTACAAGAAGCAGTCTCAGGCGGTTGCACAATAGAATAACTGAAACGATCGAGAAAGTGCGACCATACTAATGATGTCATTGAGAGGAGCCGCAGTTTAAGTACTTCAAACAATTGCAGTGGATAATAGCTTCAGCTATTGAAGCCTGACGAATGCTTTAAATATGAGATATGACGAAGAACACAGCGAAGATGCACCGAAGATCACTTGAAGGAAGTGCACTTTTCTCTGCTCAGAGCACGTGCGCTGAAGCCAGGGGAAACATTGCAGCTGGTGGCTCAGGACATTGAGCGGTTACCACTTCTGTCCTACCACAGGTCGGATCCAGAACATCGGGATGACACGGCGAAAAATGCTTTCATGCAGGGAGTACGTAATCAAGAACTTCAAACAGCACTTCATTGGGCTGGCAAACGGACGCTGAAGGAACCTTTGGCTTACGCTTCGATCTACGAATCGGCGAAACAGGCGTCGCGGAGCATAGGAAGAGTATGTGCAGTGCAGGAAGAATGCATGTGCAGAAGAGCCAATATTCTAAGGGAATCAACGAAAAGTGGAGCCTCTCAATGTTGGAATTACCGAGAAAAGGGTCATATGAGGCTTTATTTTCGCAAGAAATGGAAGTCAGGAATGTCAGAAATGTGTGAACAAATAACTCCGGAACAACACCAGCTAGTGGAGCTCCTCGATGCTGCAACTGTCGAAAGAAGGATGAACGCAGTTACTGCCAAAGATGCTCAGTAAGATACAAGCAAAGCAATAAGTCTAAACGGGGGAACATTATAATTATATTATTCTTGAAGAACGGCACGAAAACCAAGATCAGCGCTTGGCCCACCTTGAAACGATCACCATTGCCAGGGTATATTTTCGCGAAAATAATTTAAGTCTGCAGGGAGAAGCCAGCAACGAAGCTTGTAATATCACCATCGACACTGGAGCTGCTAGGTCGATCCTGAGAGCGCATATGGCGAAGTCCTGGAGACTTAATAATGTTAAAAGGAATGTGCTTTAGGCAGAACGGGTAAATCTACACGATTTCTTGGTGACACGGAGACGCGGTATTCCAGCATCAATTCCTAGCAGCAGAGATAACAGACAAGTGCACACTTGAAATGGACTTCCTGGGTCCTCATGGTTTCAGCCTAGATTTGGGAGAACGAAAATTCAAATGTTGGAGCAATGAAGTACAAGTAGCGCGACGACCAGAATTGAAACATTGCCATCGAAGGAGAAGGAGACTACATACAATATACGTAACTGCAAGACGAGTAGTCATTTTATCGAAACAAAGACAGATACAATTAGGGGCATCGAATGAAAAACTCTCTCAGGATGACACAAAGCCCAACGGAACCAGGAAGGATTTTGCATCCGGATCTGAACGGAAAAACGTATCAAGTACAATTTCTTAGAGATAGCATATTAGCTCGAAATCTAGGAGACCACCAAAGGACGTTTTTCTATCGAATGTTTCCATTCTATGAGTTTGAGAAGATATTTCCCGATGTTTCTCGTTATTTCTCACGCTGAAAGGGTGAAATATGATTCATTTGGTGTAAATGCAAAAATACATTGACCCACGTTGGGCGTTTGTTGTTATAGACTTTGAAATACGACTTTAAAATATGTCATATCTTTATTTGCGAGCTCCAAACTCTCACAGAGTAATTAATGACTAAGACAGATAATTTCAAGCGACACACTAACAATTTCATTCCACGACTCTAAAATTCTTAGAAAAAAAGTGTCATTATCAGTACATCAGATTTTTATCTATAACCACAATTTAAAATTCGTCATGGTCAGACCCCATGTGATGTCGAAGTCTTTTCGAAATCCTTCGCACCCGACAAAAAACTAACCCCAATGCACAGCATCTCCATAGCAACAATCGGATAAACACCGATACCAACATGACACACAACTTTCCTTTTCATAACGACCCTGATCTAAATGCCGTTTCTGCATCCTCCTGCAAATCCATTGAAATTTATATCCTCCCTCCTACATTTCTCCCGACACATGCAACAAAAGCCTCAACGTACAATGTCGACTTGCGCCACGTTTCGAGTCCACCAAACATATGGTAATCCTGTGGACCATGACTTCTGGAGAGCTCCAAGATTTACCATAAGTAGACTACACGACCAGAGGTAATTCACAGTCATTGACAAACATCGAATTGGACTTAACAACGACCGGTGACCGTTGCTTGTTGTACCTGAATCATAATTAAAACCCGTGGGAATGAGAATCGCATTCATGTACATTTAACGCATGATAACGGGACGAACTAGTAACACCCACTCGCTTTCTTCGCAAGAGATAAATGGTAGCCAGGGAATCCTGCGATACTGTGGACGCATTTGGAATGAATGGACACATAAACGAGTCTATTACGATGCAAAATGGTCTTATGGTTATAAAGTTTTGCGACAAACTCGAAAACTGGCCAAAGAGAATCGATTAACTGGCGTAGGGGAGAAACGAGAACCATTAAGCTATTCAAAGAAAATAGTACTTAGGACCCAAACCATTCTATATTTTACTTCCATTTGCATTACCACTCTCTTCACCGTGAAAACTTTCATCTTTTGAAAATATCTACTCTTCCCTTAAATCTCATACATTTTACCATAAAACCCCCTACGATAGGCAAATATATATAATTTCGGAAGCAAACAATGCACCGGCAGGATTCAGGAAACTGGAGGGTTGTATTCGTACTGTATCCGTTTTGCGTACTTGTGCTGTTAATGTTCGCATAACTACTCCGGGGGTAGTGAATGGCGGCTCGTTGGTCGTTTAGGGGTTGTTTTCAATGCGCGTTGCTAGACCAACATCCCAGGTTTCGGCGATCCCATTGAAAACAACATTGGACGAATCTGTGTTTAACAGTGCACATGTCACATGATTTACGATTTTGCATCGTGCAATCCCATGATATCGGGAAAGGGTGAAATGCTAGTTAGTTTTTTATGGTGAAATTTCACTTTTCACAGCGCCAGTTTTGGTAATTTACAAAACATTTAAAGTGCCGTGGATGGTTGACAGTTTTGAGTGCTCTCAAAAAATGTTGCCGCGTTGTTTGATACATTAAATAGTGAAATGCGTCTTGACTAAATACTAATTTAAAATGTTGCTGAAGACTACAAAATACTAATTTAAAATGTTGCTGAAGACTACAAAAGACTAAATTCAAATGTTGCTGACGTTTAGATGATAGTTTTGAGATTTTGATTTTGAAATTGGCGGAAATTTTAGCTTTTTTTTTTTAGCAACTCTGTGATCTAACTTTTAGTTTAAATCGTCAATCAAATCGTTGAACGTTCGATGCAGCGAAAAATAAACAACAAATTACTTCTGGAGAATAGTTTCTCTACAACACATGGAATTAACTCTGAAAGCATCAGATAATAAGAGAATGCAAAAATAAATACCTACGGGCTGTATTTGTTTAGTTTATATGATAATGGCTGCAGGAAATAATGAACAACTGAAATATGTACTGACTTACTATATATACTAGACTTAGTTTTGAGTCTAAACCTAGAAAAATGTTTACAACTGATTTTTGAAGGTTTGGTTCCTTGATAATCGGTATTTTCTGCTTCATAAGGTTTGTCTTCTCAATAATGCATTACTGCTCTTGAGTATTTCTGTATGGGGAAGATTATGGAACTAATTCGCCAAAACAAAATCCCTCTTCTTAATTATATTAACCTGATTAAATAATTTTTAGTTTTCAAAACCAAGTATTCTTTTATTTATAGGACAGTTTTCTCTGGGAAGCCACTGTTTGAAGAGTTCAAATAAGGAATTTGCAAATAAATGCTCATATAATATAGTTTTGCTTTAATAAGTAGAATGCTCTCAAAAGGTTCAAATCGGTGAAGCAAACAAGCACACACACACACACACACACTTGCTTATATTTCCATACTGACCTTAAACAAATCGGTTTACTCATAAAGGTTATTGATTTGTGATCACGGTTCCCTTCTTGTCTATAAATCAGCATAGACAACGTATATCGTCTCTAAAGCTTATCAAAGCAGATAATAATTGATACGGGAAACTCGATCGTTTTGCGGAATAAGCCTCCGAAAGCAGAATCAAATTGGAATTGTTTTTGCGGGATGATTAATATTGAAAAATTTTTATTTATCTTGAAAATTTTATTATTTGACAAAGTGGTTTCGAAAGCATGCACTGATTCTCGTCAGACACCAGCACACAGTGCATTGATTCAATAGCCTTTATGAGTAAATTATTTCCATGGATATAAGTCGGAGATGTTAAAATTTGTCACAACCAGCGTAAATAACAATTAATGATTTCTAACTGCAAGTGGTCACACCAGTCAAGTATACACTGTGTGCTGGTGTCTGATGAGAATCAGTGCATGCTTTCGAAACCACTTTGTCAAATAATAAAATTTTCAAGATAAATAAAAATTTTTCAATATTAATCATCCCGCAAAAACAATTCCAAATCGGTTTAGCTAATATCAGGTCATTCAAACCATTTATAAAAACTGTACGCAGCGATCGATATATTCATTCAATTAACTGAGTATTGAAGGATTATAGGGCCGATAAAAAAAAGATTTTTCAAGAATGATCATAAAAATTTACACATATATTTTGGTAACTTTTAACTTTATTCTGATATTATTTCTGTACAAAAATATTGATTTCTAAAGCTACTTCAAAATACGTACAGAAGCTTCTCTAAAAAAGATGACGGCTCTGGTCACAATATCTTTGGATTGGATCATCTGCAATGGAAAAACAAAAAAAAACTCGTTAAAATAGAGTATTATCTAGTGATTAATCGAAAGAATAAGCAAAATATAAATTTTTAACAAGAATGCGGCTTCGCAAAAAAATATTTTAGCACACTTTAGAAAAAGTACTTGACACATAATAAAAAAATATTAAGCTTACACCTATTCGTGTATCACATAATGATTCCTCCGTCTCTTCCGCAGCTCCTAATATTCCGATTTGGTGGTATCTGCAGACCAGCCTATTCTCTCATGCGCCCTCATGCACTTTTCGGTCGGAAATCGTGACGCACAACGCATTCTCTGCATCGCTCCAAGACGTCTTTACAAATATGCGTGTAACTTAGAGAATCTTTGTTGGATTGACATGAAATTTTATGTGCAAATATTGCAAAACTCATTGTCTTAAAAAACTCAATGATGCTCTTTGGTTCAACAATGATGTTGCAGTCGCACTTGAAGCCATAAATGTAGCACGTATTTTATGAAAAAAAGATCTGGTTCACGTGTTGAACTCCTTTTTTTTTTTTAATAAAGAGCTACGTTCTAAAGCGGAAAGAAGCTGCCAGACAGGTGATGTGCACCTGGTATTGAAGTATCAATCAGAAAAAACCAGCCGAAATCCTTTTGGCCCTTCATCCGTTCTTTAAAAAACTCTTCTAGTACCCTCCATGGTATGCATTTGGCTGATACAGCTGTTTCCACTCTACATTACATGTGTGATCTTTTTGCTTCTTACTTTTCTTCTTTCTTGTGGCTAGACTGCCCTCCTCCCCAATATCTTCTCTCCAGATTTATCCTGAACTACATTCGTTTCGAACAAACTCTTTAGAAATCGAACTTACGATGAACGATATCGAATCCAATTTCTATAGTGGTTTCGACGGTATTCCAAATGCCCTGGCTAAATCTCTTTCATCATCGCTGTGCGTCTCTTTTTCTATTATGTTCAATATAAGTATATCTTCTTTCTCTTTCTCTTTTCTCTGGAAGATCGCCAACATCTTCTCTATACATAAAACCGGTGATTGTACATGCATCTTGTCGGGCCTCTTTTGTGTCTATGTGTGCCGGTCGGCAGACCTCTGTGGGCCGGCAGCCACTTTAACCTAACCTAACATGCATCTCGAACTACCGTCCCATTTCCATTCTTCCTTGTTTTACCAAGATCTTTGAGAAAGTGGTATATAAGAGAGACTACTCCTTTATCCAGCCTACGCTAGCTCATGAGCAGCATAGTTTTGTCAAATTTTACTTTAACCAACCTTCTTTCCTTCACACATATGGTCGTATCCGCTCCTGACCATCAACAGAAGCATGATGTACAATATACTGATTTCTCCAAAGCCTTTGACTCCGTCAATCGTAAGTAACCTCCTTCTTCAAAAGCTGAAGAACGTTAGCATAGCTGGTTCTCTTCTTTCCTGGTTTATCTCTTATATCTTTGGTCATACCTGTATTGTAACTGTTAATTCCTGCTCTTCGACTCCCTTTTATCCTGCATCAAGTGTTCCGTAAGGATCTATCCTTGGTCCTCTTTTTATTCTTAATAAATGATCTCCCTCTATTCCGATCTTCTTGTCTTTTATATGCCGACGATTTCAAGATGTTTCGAGTGATCGAGCCACAAGATGACTGTATACTTTTACAAAATGATCTTAATAGCTTGCAGAACAAGGCGAGATGTCACAAATATGTATTTTACTTGTAAAACGTCATTTTAGATGTTTTTCTATTTATTATGTTTCTGGCTCTCCTCTTAATGTTGTTGATAACTTTAGAGATCTTGATGTAATATTTGATCCAAAGCTTAAATTCGATGAGCATATTTCACATATTACTGGCAGGACCTGAAAATGATCTGGTTTCATTATTGGGTCCTCTGAAGCCATCATTAACATTTCGAATTGTGTACACCTTTTTCTTTCATTTGTACGTAGTGTCATTGAACATTGCTGTCAAGTTTGGTGTCCACATTATGTCTATTTAAATAATGCGTTCGAGTCTGTTCGGCGCAGATTTACTCGAACACTCCCGGTCAAAATGGTAGCACATGTTATAATTTTTGCTATTCGAAGCAAATGAGTGTATCAAGGTAGGTATTATGTACCACATAAATGCACACCAAAAAGACTAATACAACCACATACACGACAACTCCGTTCTGGACTAAAACTCCCGGAATCGGAAAAATACTTATTTTTCGCCTAGGTCAAAAACATAGCACAGGTCATATATTTTTACTAATTTTCGAAGAAAAGTAGTATTAAACTCGTTTCGCCGAAAATTCATATTTCTTTATATATATATATATATATATATATATATATATATATATATATATATATATATATATATATATATATATATATATATATATATATATATATCAGCGAAATGATTAAGGGAGATAATCTCTGGAGTGGCCGATCCGATTGAACTGAAACTTTCGGAGAACGTAGATGTATATAATAGGTAGATCCATGACTCGCTAGAGTTCAGATATTCTAAACCTTTTGGCGGCGGCGAGCGTTTTAGTGAATTTTGAAGTACTCCTATATTTCCAAGGAGCGTGAATTTTTGTTCAAAAACAGTATTGGGAATGAAAACTTGTTATGTTCTAAGCTTGCCTATGACAAAAACTTGGAAATTTTGAGCAGTGTGTGGGTGCAGTGTGCCTAAAAATAGGCAAGGATTTTTTTTTTAATTTTGATTTGTCATTATTTCTGACAAAAACATTGGATCATCGTGAAATTTGCTGAACGTATTGATGTTGACTAAAATTTAACATATATGGATTTCCAAGTTAGTGCGGGTAACCCTGTAGCTGCGGCAGGCTCCTGAAAAAAATCCTTCAAATCATTGACCCTCCTGAAAAATTTTTGATTTTTGACAAAAAATTCAAATCATTGATAAATTTTAACGTTTGTGCATCATGTCAAATTGAAATTTTTAAAATTCCGAGTTGCACAAGAACGGCAACCCATCACCAAATTACCTCTATTTTCAGCACTCGAAAGTTCTGTTCACGAGAACTGGCGACCGGATTATCCGATCATAATGAAATTTACAGGACATGTTGGTATTAACTAGGACCAGGTCTGATAAAAGTGATTTTGAAATGCGGGCAACCCTGTGGCAGTGGTACCATCTTGAAAAATCACTGAGAGAAAAAAACAGCTTTTTGGCCTATAACTTCCGATTCAGCCATCAGATTTAAACAAAATTCACATAGTAGTTGAATCATATTTTAGGTAACATTTGGTGAAAATTTGGCTGAAAAATTAGAATAGAGTTGCCAGCTATGGTGATTTTTGTCTCCTAAATCTTGCAAATTTGCTCAGCAAAATAAAGCTTTTTCCCCTATAACTTCCGGTGCAGTCATGATATCAAAACGAAGTTAATGCAATAAATAGACTTTGATGTGAACCAAATGTCATAGGAATTTCGTTAAAAAATCATGAAGGGCTGCCAGCTGTGACCATTTTTGTAATTTTTTGGAATTTCTTTACTGCGCGATTATGTCATTAGATTTGCAAATGGGAACGATCCTGCAATTAAAATTAACAACAAATATTAACGCTTTAAAAATTTGAAAAGTTGTGAGGATGGTAACCCTAAAACTTTTTTCACCCGTATTAGTAGGGGAGCCCGGGATGCTAAATTTGCAGTTACTAAAGCGTCATGGGGACCTATTGGATTGTGAAGATTAGGTTCTAAAATGAAAAAAAGTTTATGTCAAGTTTTCCATTTTAGTGGGGGGGAGAGCGTGTAAAAATGTTCAAAAACGTAAAAAAAACAGTTACATGGAAATACTCGAGCGCGTCAGACATTCATAGTGTATACGCGCTTTGTCTTTCTGATAGCCGATAGATATTTATCTGCCGATTAACTGGTGGGGGGTGGCCGTAAAAAGAGGTAAAAAAACACAAACAAAAAAAGTTATTCGAGCGTGTCAGATATTCAGAGGGAATGTTAAGTGAACTTAAAAAAGTGTCCTATTTAAATGACTGACGATTTGGACGTGACCAAAAGTCATGACTGATTTTTGAAAATGCAAAAAAAAAATGTTACCTTGAAATACTCGAGCGCGTCAGAGTTTTATACAGAGGGTTCAACTTGATGTCTTAGTTGTCCTAAATGATAATCTGACAATTATATGGAGGGATATTGTTAATCTGACAATTTGAAAAAAAAAATCGTCTCTTCTCTTTATTACTGGATGAAATATATATATATATATATATATATATATATATATATATATATATATATATATATATATATATATATATATATATACATATATATATTTACATATTTATATATGTATCGTTTAAAGATGTTACATCCGAAATTACGACCGTAGCATAAGCGTTGCTAGATTTTCTTCGAACACGTTTCACTTTACGATATTGCAAGATATTCATACATTTTTTAATGTTTGATGTGTAAACTTTTTAGTTTTTTCACAAGTTTCTTTGTCACAAAATACACATTTCACACTTACATCACTCATTATTAATTCACAAAATTATTTAAAAAACACAACAAACAAACTAAAGCGTCTGGTCCAGTGAAATCCGACATAAAAAAGGCCAAACTTCGGCAAAATTAGGGGAAAGCTGAATTTTGGTGTGAACCTTGGCACTGGCGTATTGAATAAAATGTCAAAAGTGCCCATCGATCCGAGTGCTGTGTTACTTTTTATACGGGGTCAAAGGTCACCAAAAGTGATCTTTCCTAAATATCTCAGTAACGGTCTCGTCATCAGAAAACAATGTATGACAAATTTGTAGCTTAACAAATTTCCAACAAAAAATATCAACTTACTATTTCTTGTAACTATAACCGTTTTGGAGATATATTGATCTATATTGATCTACTAACAGCATCTTCTTTCTCAACGGAATGTTGATATCCGATTTTGACTACGACTTGGAATGTTTGTGAGTTTGTAAGAGGCGCAAAAAAAAACATGCAAACAAACTTATCTACCACACTCCAGGGTAGATGGAAAAGTGTGCTCCGAAAAGTTATCCCCCCCCTTTCCATAAAATGGTATCCCTCAGCTTCCATCTGAAATATTCAGAAATGAGCTCGTTGCCTGCTTTTTGCCCACTGTTAAACAAGATAAGATCAGTTTTTATCCTGCAATTTTTTTTTCATTTATTGATGATTTTAGCTACATCGCCCCATGAAAACCGTCAGATTATATGTTTTTCGTAATCCTGATATGATTTCCTTCAAAATAAAAAAAAAATTAATCGCGCTCGAGTATTTCGAGGTGAGGGTTTTTTTTTACAACTTTGTGCCTCGCCCATTTCCTTAAGCCACGCTCAAATTGTCAGATTATTGAAATATACTCTTTTCTGGATGTACTTAACTTACCTTGTCTTAATCTGACGCGCTCGAGTTTTTCTGAGGATCAATTTTTTTTTACTAATCTGACGGGCTTCCCTCAACGCACCCCACTATATTAAGGGTTCATATATGTACCCTACATTGCAGGGTGCAGGGATTCTCCCCATATGATTTTCTGACGCGCTCGAGTAACGCGAGAAATCCCCGCTTGGGCTCCCCTACTATATAACTTCCAGCGCAGTGATTCAATCGAAACGAAATTTACTGGTTGGGTTTAGCTTAAAGTGAAGCAGATTTGGTATATATTTTGCTTTGCTGCTGACACAGGGTAACCAGCTTTAGCCATTTTCGTAACTATTGCATCAAATTACATACTCATATGCAAAAAATTTGCAATAAAAATAAGAAACCAGTTTTTAAATTTTTTGAGTTTTGAATATTTTTCGGATGGCAGCCTCAAACGTTTAACCGCTAAAACTTTCGATGAAATCCTCCGATGAGAACGAAATTCAAAGGATAAGTTGATTTAAGTATGAGCTTGTTAAGGTAAACTTATTGCTGCTTCGTTGGGAAAATGTTGCCAGCACTGAACATTTTCATCATTTGTGTTATAGTTGAGTTCTGTTGCTTTCGATAAGGAATGGTTGATATGATTCTACAAAAAGTGTATTACGTCTTTCCACATCTTATTGTCACTCAATGACAATTTCCTCGAAAATTAGTTTTCTAGCGGTTCAGGTGCGCTAGAGTTTTTTTTTTAAATTAAACAATAATTTGGTTTTATAGAAAATACTTTTATTAACTTAATAATGAGTAACAACCCCTTTTTTTGGAAATAACATCAATCATTCTTTTTGGTAAAGTTTTCTATAGGTTTTTGATATTTTTCAGCGGTAGTTTATTCCATTCTTCCTTAATGCACTGACGAAGTTCTTCAACGTTCTCAAATTGCCTTAATCCGGTGTAAAAAGCTTTCGAGAGATCTCCCCAAACATTTTCTATAATATTTAGATCTGGAGATCTGGGTGGCCAATCTAGGACGTTCACATTGATCGATGCAAGCAAGCCTTTCACTACTCGAGCTATGTGGATGCCAGCGGTATCTTGTTGAAAAATATACTATTTCACTTGCGCGCGCATTTAACTGCTTCCTAATTTACTCTAAATAGTTAATAGCGTTCATCCTTCCTTGGATATATTCTATTTCTGTTTTGCTGTTATATACATGCCAGCCCATACCATTACACTTCCATCACTGCGCTGTCTTCTGCTTAAATATCTCTCTTCTTTGCGTAGATCGTGAAAGTAGAAGCAGTACCCATTGCGACCATCTAAATAAATATTTTTCGCATCCGAAAATATAACTTTCCTCCACTTTTTCTTCCACTGCACGTGATCGATAGCAATGTTCTTTCTTATATTTGTGTGTCGCTTCGTTAGGGGTGGTTTTCAGTTTTTTTCATTTTAAGTAAGGACATGCACGTATGACTCTTCTTACCGTCCAGACACCAAATTTTTTGCGGCGCAAAAGGAAGAACTTGAAGCTTCTTGCAAAAGCAATCGTCTCTCACGTTGAGAAATCACCTTTTGCCAACCATAACTTTTTTCTTCTCATAATTTTCGGGATCATTGAATTAATTACCTATCACTTTCCTGCTTCTCTTCATGAATCTCGATATTTTTGTGATTGACCACTCTTCCTTTTTATGCTTGAGTTACAATCAATGCAACCAACATTCGCTGCCAAGTTTTGTTGGTGGAACGAGTTACAATCAATGCAACACAACATTTACCGTCATCTGTCACTGTTGATAATATGGATCCTTTACAGTCTCGGAAAGTGATATCAGTGAGTATTTGATCCTTTAAAAGCTGCAGCGTATATTGCAGAGCAAAAATGAGCAAAAGAAAAACAAATTTTGATTGTCATTTGCATATAACATTTCCCATTTCCCGGACTCTCATAGGAACAAGTGGAATTGGATATTTTCAAAAATGTTGTTGCCATACCAAGTTTGAGATATGAGCAAACTCTGTTGCGCAACAAAGTTGTGTTGCATCATTGTAACTGCTCTCATACGTTCTCAAGGGGTCAAACTCATTTTGCTGTGCAACAAAGTTGTGTTGCATTGATTGTAACTGCAGCTTTAAGGTTCAAAATTGTTTTAATTTCACTTTCGTCCAACATTTTACCACGTCCCATTTCTACTTTTTTTATGTTCAAAAACACGAAAAGCCTATCACGAATTTGCACGTTACACTTCGCTTCTACAATACTATTAACACGATCGTCATCACCAACTGAATGCCAACGTACAGCCTACATGTGCGCTATGTTTTATACCGAGGCTAAAAAGAAATATTATTCCGATTCCGGGAATTTTAGTCTAGAACGGAGTTGTCGTGTATGTGGTTGTTTTAGTCTTTTAGGCGTGTATTTATGTGGTACAGAATACCTACCTTGAATACAGCCATTTCCTTCAAATAGCAAAAATTATAACATGTACTATTATTTTGACCGGCAGTGTGCCTTGTTCTTTAAATTGCAGCTTCCCTGTCGTCCATACAATGATCATTTTTCGTTCCTAAATCTTCCTTCCCTCGAACCATGAAGACTTTCTCTGTATGAGTGCTTCCTCTTTAAGTTATTTTTATATTCAGTAATTAGATTTTTATCCGTTGAATATAAATATGTATATGCACATTGCGAAAATGAATTAATACTATTGACTGCGTACAACTGCGCATAACTGCTTAATGCACAAACATGTTTTCTTCTAATCTGATTTGCATATCTTTCAGTTAGATTTTTTTTTAAAAAACCATCAATTTGAAACAATAAAAAAATATAATTTCTTTATTCACTGATAACAAAAATTACAAATAACTTAAAATTTCTAAACTAAATCAGATTGGATCAATACGAACCTGCATTATATTTCAAAACTGTAATTTTGTTTACACGATTTTTTCTAATCCAACGGTTTTCCAGAACAATTCATTACTATATATTACCTAAAAGATTAATTTTATATTTCATTATGTTCATTAATTCATTATATGTTCAAAATGTTCACACCTCACATACATATCAATTATTCGAACTTTGTATAACTCTCCTCTACATTTTTCCCATAGTCTTTAAAATATTCACCTAACTACCTTCACCTTATACACTCCAAAACTCCATGGTTTCGTATCGTAGCATCATTTATCTCCTCAGTCGAGATGAAAGCGCTCCATCGGTACCATTCATCGGTCGCTCATTCGAACGTTGATTCACTACTCCGCTTCAAGACACCGTCACGAGATCCTTTCTTCTTCCAAATCTCAATCCCACACACGTCCCAGCTTCATCGTCCCACGGCCAACCTGCTACTCCAGCTGCTCTGTGCTGCTGGCTACTCCCTTCGCAACCGTTGTCATATTGCCGATGCAACAGCTAAAGCAGCGCTCGGTCGGAGGAAGCGCATGGCTGGCTCTGTGCTTTGGTGGCGGTCTTTTGATCCATCCATCGTCGTCGAAAGAATGGTGCAGCACAGCAGCAACGCAGCACCAGCCAGGCCATAGCCAGAGAACCATCATCAGTTGAACGGTGGCCGAAGAAGTGAGAGTGTCGCGAAGCGTGATTTGTACGCGACGAGCACGCGTTACTGTTCGACGAAGACGAAACGAGGTAGTTACGGATGGTTGAATAAATTCGCGAAACAAAAGGTGGAAGGTCGCGCGCGTTTAACGCACCTGGGTTCTTGTCGTTAGGCATGAAATGTAAGACGGTTCGAAGGAAGTTCGATGTCCTTTAGTGAAGTAAGCGAATGTCGGCCCCTTGTTTGAATTTCTTTCCGCTTCTGGTTCAGTCGTTTCGTGATAATGTAGTACATAATCCTGTTGGCAACATGCTTCGTCGTTGCTGTAGTTAAGTGTCTGGTGTTCAGCTGCGAAGTGAGGCAAGAGAACTGAAAAGCGGTTTCATAACAGTAATATTTCTATGCAACGTTACTCTCGAAAATGTCGCGGGACATTTTCGAACGATTACTACGGTGGTTCATAGACCTCGCGGCAAACGATCATAACTCCTTGATTGCTTCTAAGCAACCATCGAGACAGAGTTCAGTCTTTGTATGCTTCGCGAATCTTATAATTCACTGAAACAACAATGACCCTCTTGACCAACCACATTCAACAGCAAAAAGTGCGAAACAAAATTTAAACGACCGACAAATGACCATAAAACCGTGAAATTGTCGGCATCGTCTCCAGTGTGTGCGAATTTGTTGCAAACAATTTGCTTAGCAATTTGTTGCTGTCGCCGTAGCCGTCATAGTAGTGGACTAGCAACAATTGAACAAAATAAACAAACGAACAAGCTTTTGAATTTGAAGAGAATTTCGCTTGGTGAGATACCGGCATAGCAGCTGCTTTGTTGGTGGAGCTATGCCGGCCGTAAATACCGGTAAAAATACTATGGAAATTTATTCTCGTCAGTCACTAAATCTTAACATCGGCGCTGTAGGTTCGCTGATGCGCTTAAAATCTTTCAAGAAAAGCGTTCCGACTCAAGTCGGACCTGCACACTGTGCCTAGGCGGTAAAAGTGATGATGAAAGATTGAATGAGTGGATTAGGAGGAATGGTTAGGGCAGTTTGTATTCGGAGTACTCGACGAAGATTCGAAAGTAGTTTTTGTGAAGATGAAATTTGGGAGAAAGAGTTAATCTAGATCTGGTTCTTGTGGGGTAATTGGGACATTTGGTCGGTTGGTAGGTAGATTTAGTGGAGGTGGATTTAAATGCTGGTTGGAGAGAAGAGTGCAGCATTATGGTAGAAAAGGCATTAAGTGCAATTAAGAACTTTAGTATCCACTTTAGAATCAAAATTAAGATAATTTCGACGCATTAGCATAAAGTACAGTTGTGTGAGAAATAGAAGTATTGTTTTTCGAAGGAATATTTTGAAAAAAAAACTCAAGTGGTGTGTTGTGGTATTTTTGAAATACAAGCTGAATTGTTATAATGGGCTATTTATGCTTTGATTTCGTCGAGACTAATGGTCTAGAGAGATATGAGTTGCATAGGAGGCGTTAAAAACTGAAAGAATTAAATAAAATGGTTTGTGTTAAGTTCTATTGTTCCATTTGTTCCAATTGCATTTGGCCTCAATTTCGTAAACATGTTTGTAAACTAGAAAGTGTACTAAATGGAGTATTGTGATTCTTTGAGTTTTTCATGCTTCTAAATTGATTTTTATAGCAAAGTTGCATTCAATGATATATTGATTCAAACTAGAAACGAACAAACTTTTTTGTCAGTCTAAGCTGAAACTCATTTTTTAATTGATGCCACGTTAAATTGCATATATATATTTTAATCATCACAAGATAGGTGCTAGCCAAATTTGCATTTCTTATTCAATCTAACACATTTTTTTTATTTTTCTCTATATCTGTCAAATAATACTGAATATAAACGTTAAATAACTGTCAAAAAAGACAGCACAGTTTGAAAGTTCAACACCAAATTGAAGAAAACGCAGGAAAGAGTGCCTTCTTTAGTAATAAGGAGTTGGTTTGATCTGGCTCTACACATTTGTTATAATCAGCCTTGTCAGTCCTATCAATTTAAGGAGGCATCTAACTTATCTGGTTGTACCGTAACTCATCCGAATATTGGACCTCGTCGTCGTCGTCGTCGTCGTAGCACTACAGCCTCTCAAGGGCTTTGGTTTCTTGCAGAAAGCGCCTCTAATTGTCTCGGTGCAACGGCCGTGCACTCCAATTTTGAAATCCAAGCAGCGAAACGACAATGTCGGACCAGCGTTTCCTGGGTTCTCCCATTGGTTTTCGACCGTCAGTTTCTATGTCGAATATCTTTTAAGGTATTTTTATTAGATATATTTTGTACAAAAATTTGATAGACGTCAATGTTAAACTCCCAGTTTTTCTGAACCACTAGTTCGATCCGCAAACAGTTAATCAGTTTGCGACCGTCCAATTTTTAAGCCTCCTTGCTACTGCTCAATGATATTGTCAGCGTGTCAGCTACTATTTTTGATTATATCTTGCAGGACGTACAAAGTAGTATTATGCATCTGTAATTGTCGCACCGTAGTTTGTCTCCTTTTTTATCGATAGGGCATATTATGGGCCTGTGCTACTCCTGCGGATGTGCTGGTTCACTTTGTGGATGGGTTTCGTGGTGCAGCCTATCAATGCGACCTCCTGGATGTGCCTCCTTCGCGTTATGTTCTATAGTATGTCCAAGCTTCTTATGAACCTGGATATGGTCCTTGACGAGACATTTGTTATGTCCTTTATGGAGGGAAGAGCAGAGCCAAGGAGCTCTAACCTTCGGCTCTCTAGTGCTGGACAGTGTGTGAGATGTTTTACACCATATGTCGTTTCCCCATAGAAGCGGTCTTCCCGCTCCTTATTTATTCTGTGGAGATACTTTTTGCAGGGAAAGTGGCCTATCAGTGCTCCAATTTTAAGCCTGTAGCTTTCGATCTTTTTCTTGCTCCATGTTTTAAATTCTTTTTCCGTATCTGCCTTTGTAAAGCCCAATTATGGAGAAGGTCCTATGAAGGGCATTGTTGGTCCTTCTTTGGCTTTGGTATCAGCTTCCTCGTTTCCTTGGTGCCCCTCATGGTCGGAGATCCATATCAACTCGAAGCTGTTGCCCTGTAACCCTATTTTATTTAGGGCCTCTCTCGCCTCTAAGAGCATAGCTGAATTTATTTGATCGCTATTGATAATAATAAGAGCCGCTTGACTATCCGATAGGATCTGAATTCTAACCCTTTCAATATTCCTTATCTTTATTATTTATGAGACTCTGAGGATGGCAGATAGTTCTGCATAATAGATGGTGGCCTTCTTTGAGAGAGGAAAATGTATTTTGCGCTTGAAACCTACAATTACTGCTCTTATTCAACAATTCATCTTTGAATCATCTGTATACCACACTTGCGCTGCTTTGTACGAGGGAGTTGGGCCAGCGTCCCATATATCCTTCGATGGAATTGTGATCTTGAACCTTTACTCCAAGGCTGCTTTGGTCTTTATGTGATGGGTGTGATCCCTCCAGGATTTTGAGGTGACCTTTAAGGTCTCCTGATTTGTATCTGTAGGCCTGTTGTATGCTAGTAACCTGTTTTACTGCTTCCTCCTGAATTTTGAGGTGTAGCGGTTCTAGATTTGGAAGAGCCTCCACTCCCGCCGTTGGGATGGAGCTCATTGCTCCTATAATCAGCAGGCAGCCATCATTTGAAGCTTGTAGAGCCTATCAACAGCAATGGTTTTTGTGGTTTTCTTCCACCACATTGCAACTTCTTATAGATTGATGGGTATCACCATCCATTTGTTTGTTTCCCCATAGTGTTTGCCTTGCAGATAGTCCCCAATTGCGTCTAAGCATTTGTTTTGCCGCCCAAAGTGGCATTTAGTGAAAATTTTGTTTAGATAATTGTCCCAGGCGAGTTTCCTATCTAGGTGGATAGACATACGACTGTACCCTTAATATTTAGGGCTCCTATTTCGATTTTTCTTTTTCTAGTGAATGGTACTATGCTACTTTTTTGAAGATTAATGGATAAACCCTCTTCTCCGCACCATTGGGTTGTTTCATTTAGGGCTTTTTGCATTCTGAATCTTGAGGTATCCATGTGTGGGCCCCTTATTATTACCGTCATACCGTCCGCCTAGCCGAGAGCAGTTAGGCCCTTACTATTGAGGATTACGAACAGGTCATCAACTAGTAGGGATCCATCATAGTGAAGGATTAAAAAGTTCTTTAAAATACCGAGCCCATCTCTCCGTAATCTGAGTATTTTCGGCGATGATATGGCCGATTTCGTCTTGAAAGAGTGTCATCTTGGGCTGATATCCGCGTCTTAAACTTTTCACTGCTTTGCAAGCTCGCCTAGTTTTGTTACTCGCTAAGTTTTTTAATATTTCAATATCTTACATCTAATGATCTTATTCGCTATTCTTTGAAAGGTTTCATATTTTTCTTTCTTCGTCCCGGTGTTTTCAGGAGCCTGATTTTTCTTTTCTAGTGCATCCTGGCATTCGTATTCAAACCAGTCATTTCTTTTGCGCCGAGCTCCTAAAAGTGCTTGCTGATATTTCGTCGTGTTTCCGCCTCAACGAAGCTCTTATCCATGTCATTGGTTTGCCTAATTTAATATGTTTGCTCTCTTGTCTGGAGAATAAATTTTTAACATTAAACATCCTATTAATGAAACACCATTCAATGCTTACCACCATCCAAAACACTCGAAATAATCAAAATCCAAAACAGCTGCAGCAATTTCTCCACCACTATTTTCACAACTGTCATCCTACATCAACTCAAACGTGATATCCTTACTTAGTGTCAAGAAGATTTAAAAAAAAAACATTCGTGCATTTCCCATGCTCACAAAAATTGAAACCGTCAGCATTATATCATCCAACAAAACATGAAATTATATCAAAAAGAATCAAGTGTCACCGGAACAAACCCACCACGCTTAATCCAATTCACACACACTCTCTTTCTGTATGCTTGATATCTGTCACTCGAATCTCACCCAGCAACAATGCTTCTGAAATGTGTGACAAATGAGTGAAAACATTTCAATCAGCAACATCGAAATTAACTCTGCTTCCTTCACGCACTCGAAACACGCATGCAACGACGAAATAAGATCACAATTTACTTCGCTTTTTGTCGATTGTCAGTTGTAGTTTTCATATTTTTTTGATCTGGATTTTTTTTTTGAATAACAGTATTATTCACTATCTGTATTCTGAAATCGATCGCTCAATTTGCGAAAAGCTTTTATAGAGTTTGTCCAGCGGAAAATCTTGTACGTACCGTGAACGAACAATTTCCAGTCGGACGAATCAATTCGATGAAAGTTTATATGAATGTAGTATTTTTCAATGCCATTTCATTGGGTCGTTTATCTAGACACATACGGGGTGCTTTGAAGCAGAAATCGACATATGTTACGTATTCAGGTCTACCAGATTGACTTGATGCAGTAATTCTGTATCACATTGCAAACGGTTTGTTGGAGAGCTTGCATGCAGTTTGTTGGTTTTTTTTTATGGAAAGAGTTAAAGATATCAGCAATGTATGGTGATGAGGATGATAGTGGTGTTGCCAATTTTAAAATAATTAATGTCGATTGAATATTTCCGGATATCTATGGCTGAGGCTGTTTTTTGTTGATTGGAGCGATCTTGCATCAGAATCAATGAGATACTAAATAAATTTCAAATTACGTTTGCTAAAACTTAATTGTTTTCAATTTAAATATAAATATCATACCTATATCCCGATACTACAATACTCTCAATACTGCAGCGGTAACATTGTTGTTCGTTCAGTACCAAATATCAGACTCTGAGGGCTTGCTCTGTCTAGATGCGTGGGCCGGGGCTGGATAGTGTTTGTCTGTTCAGTTGTCCAATCTGTCTGTCTGTTCCTTGCAAATAACAAGAGCACCATTTTCACGGTTTCTTGCATTATTCTCGTGCCAATATGTGTACGTACGTTATTCGCACCACATCTCCACTCTCAAGGTAAAACTACACGGAAGTGTTACATGAGCGTTTAACAAACAAGATAACTAAACTGATTTCCAGGACTCAGATATTAACTTTTTCACTCTGCACACATGCACCTACGTCTTAGGCCAATGACAAACACGGCGGTTCCAGCGAAGCGTTTCCCTAGAGGAAAACCGAGTTGGTTTAGTTTTGCACTACAAAACCGAGAAGCGTCCAAACCGCGGTGTGTGTCATCACAATGCTAAATGAACGCACGACTAAACTCGAGAAACGCTTCGCTGGAACCGCCGTGTTTGTCATTGGCCTTACATACTCGTAAAAAGCTACAGCACGATGAAAACTCGTTCGTATGTAATTGATTTTGCAACGAAACAGGGAACCCTTTTGAAACCGTATTACATATCAACGATATCAAGCGATTGTAGATTTTAGCTTGCAGATGAATGCATGATTGCAACATGATTTGGACAGACAAATCCAAAGTGAATTTAAGAACCAGATACTCTTAAAATAGACAGACGAAAAGTATCTCAGCGATTTTGAAATTCTGAAAATCATTTCTCTGGTCCGTGAGGAAAATCTAGCTTATTTTTCAATTGCATAAAAGTTTTATGCATGTTTGTTTCTGATTTTATGAAATTTCACGGAAATTTGTTTTTTGTAATTTTTCGTAAATTTAATGATCAATATTTTATGAGCAAAAATAATATATACATTTTCTGAAACAGCTCTGAAGTGTAATTATTTTCTCAAAAATTTAATTTGATGTACTGAACCTATCAACGTAGTTGCATTTTAAATACGATTAATCATTTTTCCACTCAATCATTAAGTTAGCAACATCAATTGAAACATGTTGCAGTAGTTTCCTTTGCTATATCAAAGACAATTACCTATTTGATATTCAGCACGTGTCCATCAACATTCGACAAGATAAGTGCTAATAAATTATTAGTTGATTATGCATTGCATCAGGAATAATATGTTTATGGCGCCAGATATGCGATGTGTGAGTTATATATTGAATTCTGAACGTGACTTGTAGCGATTTCTATCACTTTGAAGGAACAATCGGTCAATTTGAGTTTGATTTATCGATGATACGTTGAAATTTAGAGCTTAATGTAAATTGAGTTTGCATTGTAAAAATAAATAATGGTCAATGATATGTTGCAGGTAAGAGCTAGGAAGTTAAGAGAAATGCGAAATTTTCATAAACAGTGGAAACTATTGTGAATTTGGGGACGAGGTACTAGTATGTTTCAAAGTTGTAATTCAGTCCGTAGCTGAAAAAGTCACTATTGAAAGAATAAAGAATAGAATCTGGGGGAGTTGAGCTTGGTCTTATGAGCAATAAACAACAGATTTCAAGTGGCTCAACGTCTAACAAGTGTTGATTCCTCCGAGTTTTAGTTTTTCTTAATGATAGATACATATAGGCTGAAGTTTTACATGCCAAACCACATTGGGCGCTTAGTATATTTTAGCAAATTTATTACCTTTATAGCATAATACGCATTCAAAAAGGAAAAACGCAGTATTTATTAATCAGAATTCGGATATATTGGTACGAATTTTCCAACTTGAATATGCATACTATTGTATTTTTCTAACTTCTCATATGAAAATCTTACAATTGACTCTTCTATAAAATTCTAATGACTCAGCAACAAATTACTTCTTCTCCCTCAGCATAACTGTCTTACTTCTCCTAATCGAGTCTTCCATTTTTCTGAAGATTAAATTACTCATCGCAAATCCATTGTGCAATTAAATTTCATTCTCTACACTTCGCTTCAGAAAACAATAAAGAAATTAATTTTCAACGTCTCCCTTTTGCATTTTAAATGCCAAAAACCTCAACCACAAATGCAAATGACAATTCATATAATATTCATCCGCTCATTCATTCATTCACTCACTTATTGAATTTCGTATTCACAAGACGTTTCCATCGAGGAACTACGAAATATATCTTCTCGTCGCAATTAAATTTTTTTCTGAATGTGTGTGGTATTGTTTCCCAATTACTTTCAATAAATTAATTTAAAGGGTTCTACTTGTCGGTAATTTGTATGCGTTTATGTTTGATGTGGCTTAGGGACTTATTGAAAATTAACAAATTTTATCACGTAGATATTTGCTGTTATTACGCTTTGGTAGCTCAGTTTTATCGAACCAGATTAGGTTTTCAGTGTGAGGCGGTGACAGAACGAAGATAATAGAAGGGTTAATTCAATCAAAACAAAAATTAATGACAGTTCAACGAATCAGAATAAATCGACTGTATTCTGGGTCAGGGTGATGGAACGGTGATTAATCGATATATGGTGTGAAGCGACCTTTAAAGAGGTATTCCGCCGGTGCTCGTGAAGGTGATTGTCGGTGAAGCTTACGGCGGTAGGTCGATCGACAGGTATATTGTTAAATGTAGAGATTTACTGTGTTCGTCACGTTGATTGCGATGAGAAGATGTGGGTGACATTTTCAGATGGGTTTATTTAATTGATTATTTATTATTGTTTCAAAGCGTTCAGAGTCTTTGAATCACCCAATAATTGCCTCCAAACGGAAAATATTGCTCTAAATGACAGCTTCCTTTTTTGTTTTAGATGGCCAAAAAAAAACTCCAGTATAAACTCAGGTCCTTAACCCACAAGGTATGCAAGAAGATCCATCCACAGGTGACGATTGTTTAAGTCCCCATTTTCTTTATCGATGAGCGTCAATCAGGCAATGTTTCATTGCGATAGAAAGAGCCTCCATCAGGGTCCAGGGTTTTCCTATTTTTCATTCCAGGCACTGCGTCTATCAGCTCCTCCTCCTTAAAGAGAGAAACGTCCCCTCCGTTGGACGAGGATACGATCATCTGTCTTGAGTAGCCTAGTGGGTAGAGCACTGGCTTCTTGCGTGTGGGGTCCCTGGTTCGAATCTAGGTTCGGACGAGGGTCCGCGCACCAAGCCTTGAGTTCATCTAGCTCTGATTAGGTACCTGATTTAAATCAGGGGTAAAGTGAGTCGTGGAACTAATCACTCCACACTCGTATCCACAATGATTAAAAAAATTGTAATGAAGCTCTCTACCAGCTTGAACCCCTAGACCCGTACAAGGGTTGTCGTGGGATTGCTTTTTGCTTTACGATCATCTGTCCTCGGCTGATGCACCGAGAACAGCAAGCGGACGATGCGCTCCAAGGCTGCAACATCCCGGGAGTGCTAGACCGCATGCAACCGAGTCTGTAGGTAACCAATTTGTACCCCTTACCCCACGAGTGCGCATGCTTTTCTTGATGACTGTGGCCAATTCGTTTTTGCTGTCTTGTAAGCTCCATGAATTTTGGCAGCCTGTGGTCTATTTTTGGCCCGCTGTGCCATGCGCCTGCACATTAAAACAATGCGTCACTGTTTTGTGATTTCATCGTTGCACCTGTAAGCTTATCTCTTTCTGTGGAACGGTTGTCGTCGGCTCATTGAAGTACGTACCACAATTAACGTCATGGTGCTAGAAATAGTAGCTTCGACTGCTTCATGAGTTACTGGAGTTCTAATGGGCGGAGCTTCTTCCTCCAGGCTTAGATTTATTGACGCTACCATCTCACTTCTGTTTAGCCTGGCTGCATTCTAGCCAAGCTTTATTCAGAATGAACAGGGTTCCATGTGCCTGCTCCCAACGATGTAGACGGCAACGTAGTTATGATCCGTGTAAGCCCCAATCACCCTACAATCACTCACGAGAGCTGCCAGTCCTTCCGATACCATGGTGACATTAAGGATGAATTCGATGTTACGTAGAGTTTTGTCCAGTGTTGTGAGCTTGCGCACTGAGTCATTCGGTGCATTGAGTCATTCGGTGCATTGAGTCATTCGATGAATAGTAACAGTTTACGAAAGTTATCTCTCTCTCTCTTTCTCTTTATTTCACAAATACGTGAGCATCACCACAGATACCTTCGCTAAAATCGTCAGCAATGTAACAAGCTCCTCTTCTTGTAAGGCTCACTGATTAAAAGATACCGGGGTGCCCAAATCACAGGCTATGTAAGATTATATATACTCGCTAAAAAAAAGTCCACGAATTGATGAGCTGTGTGAGGGGTCTTCAGCTACTTTTCATTGCTGCAGGTTTACTTGGGGAACCCTAACTTTCGCTTCTGTTGCCTTGGCGTCAAGTGTGTCTTTTTTTATACTCCGCTCCATCCACGCCATACTTATCGAAGCAAAGCATGCACAAAGCAGCTTGTTGAACAATAGCCGGAATAACCATATTCAGCAGTCGCTACTACAATCTCCGTCTCTGCAGCTACTTCACTGTTAGTTGTAGCCCAGACACCAGTAACAACGTTCCACCTCTACCCACCGTCCTATTCGGGCATACCCACTCTGACTCTACCGGCTTTGAGGATTTTCAGGGCTGGTGCTTCGTTCAGCTCTACCGCCGCCCGTCTCTGCTCTCTTGAGTTTGGATGGAGCATAGCGGTCTTAACTTCACTACATCTTTGCTCTTCCAAGTCAGGCTTTATAGCTGCCGTCACCTCCTCATCAGATGTAAGGCATTCGAGGTCTATAACCTCGATTCACCGCTCCTTTGCTTTCCACAGCTGTTGGGATCGGGCTTAGGAGTCTCATTTGATTATCACACCACGTGATTTCCGATAAGAACCTCTCCCTTCCGCCGTTTTCATCCAGCTGAACTTCTTGACAAATCGCAACTAGGACCCCAGTGTACGTTTTTCTTCGAGCTAGTTTAACGATTACGGCCTCCCTTTTTTACCCATGCTTCCGTTTGCTTTTCTTCCAGTTTTTAGGATTTTTAGTTTCCTTCTTCATGCTTCCGAAGTCTTTTTAAAGGTCTTTTTACTCTTCTTCTCTATCACGGTCATCAACAAATCAAGCTCAGGAGTCACAGCCTGTTTCGTAACACTGGTCTCCAGTGTCTCCGGAGAACTGGATTTAACTATTCTTTTATTTTTTGGAGGGTTGAGTGACACCTGGAACTACTGGGGATGTAATCACTTCGGTCCAGTGGAGTACAGTTCATATTTGCTAGTACTCTTTCTCTGCCTTTTGTCAGTTGGTTCGAACGGCGGAGATGACTTTGAAGGCTTCTAAAAATATTCGCCACATTACCCTTATACCTGCTTAGAGATATTCTTCTGACTTTAGGCAGCCTGCAGCATTTAACGAAGGATCCGGTTGCATTTGGCAAGCATTTACTCTTAAGCGGTCCGCTCGTGCATAATATAAGCTCTTTTAGGGGAATCTGGTCTTTCCACCATAAATATTCGAATGATGATAGATGTATTCGCTCATTGTTGTTTAAATTCCAAATCCCTTATTGTGAATATAGTGATTGTTTATTGCTATTTATTGTTGCTCTTTTTCATTATTGCTCTGAAATATCAGCTCAAAAAAAAAACAAGCGTCAAACATTCGATCCACTTTTTTTCATATTATTAACTTAATTCCGACATTTGTTTTCCTGAATAAATACAAGAACCAAAAGCACAACCAAGCATACTCCCCAGACAACATCCATCCTGTCTCCATCCTTCTTCCTAACTGGATTTATTACTATTATTAGGTATATTGCAATCTAATCCATTAGAAGCCAGTTTTCACCCCATCATTTTTCTTTCGATTTCCACTTGATTTCATATTATCGGGGAAAACATTCAGAAACGCATCGGGAAAATACAGAAACCGACCAGGCAGGACCATTGCTGACTTGGACTCTAAGCAAATATACAGTAACCGGACCCAAGGCAAAATTGATGTCCGTCGAGTACGAGCAAACAGAAAAATTTCAATAGGGGAGACGGGAGTGAATACCATGCATTCTATTTCAGCTCGAACTTGAAATTCTTTGCTCTGTTTCTCTCAGTGTGAATAAACTTAAACTAGGGACGTCTATTTGTCTGACAGTTGTAAGCTTGTTCTCTAGTCCTTCTAGTTCGTTTGCTCTACACACCCTTCAACTATTTACTTCATCCACTCGAGTGATGTGTGTGCCGTTTGTGCTGGATCAGCACGTGACTTGGTCTCAGTTGCAACATCCATCACTGGGTGTTTTTCCGTTAGATGGACGATGTCTCACTGTCGTTTCCACCAAGACATGACACGCTAAGGACACAACAAATTGAGTTTAAAGACAGATGGGTGGGATGAATGCAATTGGCAGTTGCTTGTGTATGATCTCGTTTTTCAATAAAACTGTATTCAAAGCACTTGATGCGAACGGAATAGAATGGAATAGCAGTAGTAAGTAAGATGGCATGTGAGGGTGTTTGGGGTGGTTTCTGGTCTCGCGTAAGTGCCACGGGCAAAATGATTGAAAATCTTGTATGAGGATTTATGAGTGGTTTGTACAGGGTGATGGAGTAGTCGTTGTCGAGATTTTTATCTTTTGATAGAATACCGTTATAACGGTTGGTTTAGGTACGGAAGCACAAAATGGGCTGGTAGTATCATTTGTCAAAAAAAGAAGAAAAATAAAGTTTGAAGGAGTTTTGGAGTGGATGACAGAGTACTGAGATACTTTTTCAATGACTAGGTAGAGTGCAAGGGTAGTTTTTTTTCTGATGAAAAAAATCTGTTTCCAAACGTCATCTTAGTTTCCAGGGAATCCAGTATACTGGTGCTTTATAAAGATACTAATATTGGAACTCTAATCCGTAACGAATAGCCTTCTTATTTACCTATAATATAACCTTCTATCGAATGATTTCTTTAAAATCAAAGCTATTTTTAAAGAATGGAACCAAAAGTCAACTTGTTTCACGCATTTTGGAACGTCAGACACATGCTGCCCAAATCTTTTTTCCGACCAATATCCGCACTTCTACATACAGGTATACATATGGCCACCCAATTTTCACTGGCATCAGTTATTTAGTCTGTCATTTCGAATCTGTCATAATGGACTGGGCGGGACAGTCAAAGGTACCTAATGTAATTATCACTGTATTTCAAACATGGGGGACAATCCAGAAGACTAATTACTGCTTTTGCAAGCTAACTGATGTGAAAAATGATTGTAATTAGTTTTGCTTTTTCACATGAAAGAGACTGAAGTTTGGGAAAAGTGAATTAAATTTTGATTTTGGGAGTATTGTAGATCGAATGCAATTTCGTAATGAAGTTTCTCTCATCTCAGCTTGTTCGTTTGATGGATCAATGATTATTCTTTGTTTATTGTTCATGATAGTGCGCTTACGAAAATGAACGTGTGTTCACGAGATGGTGTTTTTAAATTGAATAATGTTGAACTATTTTATGAGACAAAGTGAATATAATGAAAAGAAATAAAAATGTGACGTGTATACAAGTGTTGAGTAAATAAATACAGCAAGCTATGGGAAATTCATCATCGTCTCATAGTAAGAGTAGAAAATGTCGGAGTTTACCAAATTCACCGGATGTTCGCAGGTAACTTTAAGAATAATTATCAATATTTACTGTTGAATTAACATTTCATCATATATAAATTATGCAAACTGTGAAACGAGAACAGCTTTGCTTACTGCAAAGACTACACTCAAAAAAATTTTGGCTGAATTTTACCCTTATAATAGTAGGAAACTGGTTTCCTACTATTAAAGATGTAAATTTACAAAAGTGCGTAAAAAGAATATTTTACGTCTTAAGTGTTTAATTTTTTTTACGACCAAATCGTGTAATTTTACCCTAAAAAGACGTAAATTTTCGACGGAAATGGATGAAATTTATGTGGAAAAGGTTGCTTTTTAAGAGCTTTCTAAAATAATAAGCGTCATTGATTCGTGAATTTCAACAAAAATATGTAAAAATTACAATGCAAGCACTGGTAAATTTCTACATCAAAATTATTTATTGTGACCAATTGTAATAAATTCTTACTACTTAAGCGTGAATTTCATGATCTAAAGTTTAGCCACTTAAATCAGGGAAATGCTGCAATGTGAAATATTGCCCCAAATGAAATATAATTAACAAAAAACTGTTAATAGGTAACTTTAAAAGCCAAAAAGGGCGAGAGTCCTATCAAGTCAAGGAAGTAAAATATAAATATTTTTATTATCAAATACAAAAACTTTTTCCTTTCAGTTTATAGTTTATTTCAATTTGATATATGTATACAAATATGCACATACATTTATAACATAATTACTATTCTACACTTCTAGAGAAAAAACTGCACTTTTCACTTAACTGCAACTATTCAAATGATACCAATGATCACCAAACGTCATACTCGTTCAATCTTGCCAAATTACCGTTTTTCGTCACAATATTACACCAATAATAAGTCAAATTCGAGAAAATGGTGTAATTTTATGGCTTGGGCGCAAAGGTGAATAGCAAACTAGTAAATTTACACTCTTTTTGCTTCAATTTACAAAAAGCTGTGTATGCAGCTGATATGACGTAAAAGCAAAAAATGCACATCGAATGTGTAAAAAAATTTGTGATTCGTTATTTTAAACGGAAAAATGAATATATAGTATTTCCTATTATCAAAGTATTAATTATAGACCCACTTTTTAGAGTGTAAGACTGAATTTATTTCACTGAAATCTATCAGTGATGCTCAGTTAATGCGACAATCTTCAGACCGAATTATTTGAATTCTCATTAAAACTGTCGTTTTGTGCAGAAAAATTTATTCTGGTTTTTACTATTGAATCAGTTTTTTGAATTTTGTTGCTAAAATAATTGTTTTAAAAAAAGTATCAAATTTTAAATGCTTTTTTCTTATGCAGATTGTATATAAAAAGTAATGTCTATATTCGGGAAAACAACTTATTAAAGTTATCGCGGCAAGGAATAAGTCTATCAAAGAGGATGCTTGGACCGTGATACCATTTTTGCCAGCGGATTTTCTATGCTTGGAAGGCGTTTTGTAGGCAATTTCTGAAATGACCTTCAAGCAGCTCGTATTTATATGTGTATCCGCAGGCATTTGTTGAAAAGCAAATAATCCTCGTAGTTTGTAATGAATCTTTGTTGGATCATTAAGATCAACGCTAATGTGTAAAAAAGGTCTGGATTGCTGAATTCTTTCAGCGGGAAGGTTTCCTATGATCTGATTTAGCAGTCGTAGATTTCTCCTTATATATCGAATGCATTGCTTTTTCGTGATATTAGCTAGGGCTCGGTCATGTATGAACCAAAATGTTTTACCGTGATGTGTTTCATGTCCAGCAGTCAAATACTTATCGTGCAGATGTTGAAAGATTAGTTTCGAGTGCAATAGGCGTGTTTTTTGCTCCTCTTATCCATAACAGAACAATGCTAACCAATGCAGATGCATTTAAACAACAACAGCTCCTCTTATGGAAAGGGGGAGTTGTTGTTGTTCCCAATGCGTCTGCACTGGTTAGCATTGTTCTCTTATAGATAGGGGGAGCAAAAAAACACGCCTGAAATTACCATTGCAATCTTGGATTAAATGGAAGCTCACTTTGAATAATTCTTCCTCCAACTCGAATAATTCCGTCCTTGTCTATGTAAGGCGCACGGACCTGGAGTCTGATATGGTTTGTCACAATCCCGTCTTTCTTTGGCTGCGTTAATGCTGATTCAAAGTCTTCTGCTTGCATTGCCCGAACTATTATCTTTAATGCGATGTGTCGTTCCCAAGGTGTCGGCTTGCCAGTAGATCGTTTGTGTTTTTCTAGTCTACAATTTTTGTAGACTTGAAAAAATCAACTGAATCATGTGGACCAAGAATGCTTGATTTAACTCAAGTGGGATGTCTTAACAATTTCGGTCCTTCAAACTAGAGTTTGGCTGACATCGACTGTGATGGGAGCATCCCACGGTATATATCTGCTGAATTTCGTCCAGATTCAATATGCTGCCAGATTCCATCTTCTGTTCTTGATTGGACCATTGGCACTCTGATAGCTATAAAAGTTGTAAACTTTGATGGTGGTGTGACATTTCATTGTAGCACCATGGCTTAGTCAGTCCAGAAGAAGGTTCTGCTGATCGGTGCTTCAAGAGCAATCTTAATCTGTTGCATCAGGTTAACTAACAGTTGTGTTGCGCAAACTTCTAACCTGGCAATTTTTCGCTTCTTCAGCGGAGCTGCTCGGCTTTTCGAACAGACAAAAAAAAGCAGTAGCACCACAATCAGATGCAGGCTCGGTATGCACTTTCACTTCACTAAAAAAAATCCACATGGTGCCCAGAGCTATGTAACATAGCGCATTATTTATGGCCCCATACGCTATGTACATAGTACTCTGAGCTATGCAATATGGCTCCCAGCGCCATAATGTCAGAATCTACATAGCGCGTGGTCCTATGTAACATGGCGCAGCATTTATTGTCCCACACGCTATGTACATACTACCCTGAGCTATGCAGTATAGCTCCCATCGCCATAATTACATGGCACAGAAATTAAGGCCCCACACTCATGGCACTCATTATAACTCGCAGCCATATTGTGTGAGGGGATGTGTAAATGTCAGCAAGTGACACTTGAGTATCGTCGATAGAAGTGCGCTGAAAAAAACACGTAGAGCTAGACGCCATAGTTTAAAGGTTTCTGGCGTGTAGTTTTTACACTCTTTAGTGGGTAAGCGAGGCTTGTAATGCTTGGGGCCCGTTGTTCCAATTTACGTTTAGATGAAGGACTACGGAACAAGCTATGAGGTAATCTAGTTCTGAATTGGTATCTGAATGTTATTAGTTGTCGTGGAATTCGTAACTTTTCACTCGTATGCATTGATCATAAATTATTGAATAAAGCTTTCTACCAACTTCAAATTATCTACCCGATAAGGATTGTCGTGGTTTTACTATCATTTTACAATACTTCAATATTAAAGGACTACTGAAAAAACACATCGCGCCAGAAGCCATAATTTATAAAACATAGTTTACATAATTTATAAAACAAGTTATAAAACATAGCGCCATACGCCATAGTACATGGCGAAAAATACATAGGAGCAGACGCTATGCTTACAGTCCTCCACGCCATGTACTATAGTCCTCCACGCCATGTACTATAGTCCTCCACGCCATATACTATAGTCTTCCACGCCATGAGCTATAGTCCTCCACGCCATGTACATGGCGTGGAGGACTATATTACATGACGTGGAGGACTATAGTACATAGCATGGAGGACTATAAGCATAGCGTCTGCTCCTATGTATTTTTCGCCATGTACTATGGCGTGTGGTGCTATATTTTATCACAATCCCGAAATCGACTATGTACATGGCGCCAGACGTCTATAAACTATGGCGTCTGGCGCTATGTGTTTTTTCAGTGTTGTATCTTTGAACCCCTGCAATTGAATATACTTGGAAGCTCTGAAGTTTCTGATCCGCCTCGGAATTTTAAGGGTGTTAAGGAGTGGCAGTTATGCATTCCCCATTTTTGGTGCATAAAACATTTTTCTGTAGGTTCTCGGGAAATAGAGTATCCCAGTTGATATCAAGCTCCCATAGCTGTTGCATGAATATTTTCGTTAGCACTATGACTGGGTTGACTAACAACTGTGACATTTTAGGTATCTCTATTCTTTCGATACCTTCATATTGAATTCATCTATTGCAAGACTCCAACTTATTCCTAAGGTTTTAATGGTATTGTCTGTCTCTACCCTAGTAATATCGAACTCTGTAGCTCTGTCTGCTGGTGGTATCGAGTTTAGGAGAAGAGCAATGTTTGAGCAACATTTATATAGCCTCAAGCCACCCTTTTCTAACAGGGATGTTAAATGTTTTTATTATTCGATTGCCTCTTCCAACTTGTTAACGCCATTCAATAAATTGTTGACTCAGAAATCTCGGCGAATTGTTGCAATTGCTATCAGAAAGGGCAAAACCTTATCATTTCCTAGCTGGTTCAGGCAACCAACAGCAAAGTATGGAGCGCTTCTAGTTCCATATGTAACTATTTTGAGGCAGTTAGTTTTGATCTCACCTCCAATTCGGTGTCGCCAAAGAATGCGTTGGAAGTTTCGATCAGCTTCGTGGATCAACACTTGCCGATACATTTTTTGAATATCGGCAGTTATCACATATTTATGGTACCGGAATATGAAACAAATATCAAAAAGGTTTTTTTTTTTGCAATGTTGGGCCTGTCTGTATGGATGTCGTTCAGAGACAAATTGAATGATGTTTTTGCTGGACTGTCGAAAACAACATGCAGCTTAGATGTTGCACTTTCGAGCCGCAAGGCACAATGGTGGGGAAGATAATAATATGGCTTCGATTCATTGATGGTTGTTACTGGTCCCATATGACCAAGCCTCAAATAATTTTTTTTTTTAATTTTATTCACTGTATTCACGTTGCAACGTTGGACTGCGATCGAACCTTTTCTGCAGACTATTTAGTCTCTGTAGAGCAATTTGCTTTGTATGTCCAAGAGAATATGGTGATTTCACATATGGAAGGCGAACGATATATCTCCCCCTCGTGGTTCTAGTGGTCGTCGATTGGAAGTATTGTTCCCAAAATATTTGTAGCTCTTCATCAAAATTTTGGGCTGTTCCACAGAGTTGTGGCTTATTTGGATTGATTTTCACCATCCCAAGAATCATTCATCCAAGGACTGTGTTTTGTAAACTAGGTAATTGCTACTCTAGTGATATTTTCCCGGAACTTATTAAAAAGAAAAACAATTCTGCCCCAAGAAGGACTGGAATATTGAAATTTGGTTCTGCCAACAGTATTTAAGAGTCGGCCATTCGGAAGTGTCCACATGACTCTTGGGGTGCTTGCTGGTTATTTCCTTGAGTAGAAAAGCTTCAAATTGTAAGTTGCTAATATTCACACGTTTTGCATATTATCAAAGACTGTTACCAATTTCCATTGCGTCTTGGGTACGTGATGTTGTTCTTAGCCACAGCTTCTTATACAGTTTATTTGAAGTAAAACTGAGTTGCAATCCAGAGTCAACGAGAGCTCTAGCAATAACGTTGTCACCGTTTTCATCTAGGAGATTAACCAATGCTGTTCTAAGGAAAATACATACACTCAGAAAAATATGTTTCCGGAAATCAAAGAAAATATTTACTTGTTTACGAGATGTGAAATCTTCCTCAAATCAAATAAACTTTTAATTGATATCAGTAATTTGTGTAAATATCATTGAAAAATTTCTTACATTCAACGGAATACAATTTTTGCTTTACCTTATTTCAAGTAAGTAATTTTCCTCAAATCTTGTAAATTATGTCTATGAATTTAGTAAATTATATATACGACGCGAACATTTTTTTCTATGTTGCAACAACAACCACGCTTAAATATTCAACGAAAAAATTGATAGTTTTTCTGACTTCTAGCAACTTTTCCTCTACATAAATAAAGGGTCGATAGCTTAGCTCGATAACGTGTCAATCCAAAGCAGCGATCTACCGCTCGTGGGTTCGAATTCCGCCGGGTTCATGGTTGACTTTGTTCGTCTTCAGTTGTCCTAACTCAATTAAGTGTCACATAATAGCTTAAATTGGCGACTAGGCATAAATAATACTAGCGCTTCAGAAAATAAGAAAAAAATGTGGCACTTTAAAAAAAAGAAACAAATGGAAAATTTTTTTTCAAAGTTTTGCGTGCCAACAACATGCGATGCTTTCAAAGCGGTCCCCCGTCTAAGTAGTAACCGCACCCAGCACTGCTTAGCTTCGGTGATCCTACGTGAACCGATTTATGCCAGATGCCAGATGTTCTTGAAATTATATCAAATTTTACTCAGGGCAAGTGCAATATTTGTTCTTTGAAATGAAGAAATTGCTTTCTTTGGATTGAGTAAATATTTCTTTGGCGCAGAATCATTACCAATTTTCTTTGATAATGTGTTCATTTTTCTTCAAAAAATAGAAGTATTTTTCTCAGTGTATATGATGACTTATTGTCTGAGGACTGGTGCATGGTTGAAACCTGACCTGCTGCTTGGCTGTCGTAGCCCTTTCTTGATGAATAAGAGTGTGGTGTCTTCTACCACATTTAACACAGCTCCGTGACACACATGTCTTAACACTGTAGCCAGACTTGAGGCAATTGAAATACAAATGCTTTTTGGTAATGCAACCTTTTCTTGTCTGTATATCCCTAGTCGGAAAGGTGCTGCAATGGTTGATTGTGTGTCCTCTGCCACAATAGGACAACAATCATCTGATGGCTCGGCAGTGTTCAATGAAAGTTTTTAAACCGCTGATTTTTGTGTAATTCTTGGCTCAAATAAGACATGTGTGACTTTATCCAAATTCTTAATAGTTATAATGCAACTTCGAACTGCTGAAAAGGTCAACTTCGAACAATTGACCTTTTGCTAAAAATAATTTTCAGCATTTTCCTGAGGTGAAAATTCTTAGTGGATAATCCCCTTGACGTCAGAGAAGTTAATGATCATGATTCCTGTCCTCGACTTGTTCATTCGAGCCTTTTTTTGGCGTGACAATGATGGTGTGTGTTATTCGGAACTTTGGTGTTTTGACTCCTGATCGCACTCAAAAATCCAAGTTTTGTCGCTGGTTATTACATTGTCCTAAAAATGCGGGTTATTTTGAACACTCTGTGAAAGATCTTCGCAAACAAGCATGTAGTTTTGATTTTGATCGTCAGCCAGCACTTTCGGGACGAGCTTAGACCGGCGGTTAAGTATTCGAATGATTGCAGACAAGATGGGAATCGACAAAATTACTGCTCACACTATCATTACCGAAGATTTGCAGACGAGAGAAGCCTGTGTCAAGCTCGTCCCGAAAGTGTTGACTGACGATCAAAAGCAAAACCATATGCTCACCGGAACTCCTTAAATAACAGTCAAACAAATCTCATTTATTTGCATATAATAAAATAAATAATAAATAAAAATAAATAAAAAGACCAACCGAACCATATAATTCAACATAAACATCCGGATAGAATATGTATGGTAGATAATTACTCCATTTATATTAACCAGTCACCAACTAATTTAAACTAACTTTTATCAATACCAGCTGTGCTTCAAAGTTAAACCGATTGCAAAAACGTAATTTCCTCCATTCAAGTGCAAAGTACGTCAATCAGTTTAAGCATAGTACTGAGTTCGATTTCACGTGAAATTTTCATACAAAATTTCGCGCGAAATCTGTTTCGGCGAAAATTTCGCTTGAAAATAAGCAAGTTTGGTACTGTGTTCTTCGCATGAAAAGTTGCTTTGAAGTTGCTTTCGCTTTGAAAACATAGATGGCACTGAAACATGTTGTCAATCATTTCACGCCAATTTAGTTTGTGCAGTTCATTCTTTCGAGCGAAAAAGTGACATTTAGTGTTTCAATTTGAAAATTGAGCAGTGCAAATGACTTTCCAATAAGAAAATCGATCGAAAAGTGAAATTCTTGACATTTTATCCGTCAAGAATGAGCAGTGTCTCTGCTTTTCTCCGTTGTCAAAATTTTCGCTCGAAAGAATGACCAGATAATGGAAACATGTCAAAATTTCACGTGAACTCGAACTCAGTACCAGCCTTTACACTCGAAACAAAGTCAGCAAGAATAACAATTCACCAACAAAGCGATTGTGCACTAAAGCGCTAGCCACGCTCGTACACATGATTGCCTGAAATTGATAAAGAAATCAATTAAAGTTTAATAGGCTATACGGCCGGAAGTGATTGATAGCTTCTTCTTCTTCGTGATTGCAGTGGACCTGAACGTTGCATCTCATTGTCAGTTGCACTTTACTAAGCACTTTCTGTGTAACTTGTTTTGTGTACCAATCCCACCAACAAGGCCCACTCTTCGATATGAAGCGTAAAGTGTGTGGGATAAGAAAATGCACACGAAGTGGCGGCTGGTCTGTTCTCATCACCATCTTAACCACCACAAGAATAACAACAACAACAACTGCTATATCGGTTCCATCGTGCACTGCACTTCTTTCTGCCCTTGCACTCTCGTTCTGTATCGTGTTAAGTGTCAAGTTCGATGCTTGACATCGTGTTTTGATTGCAAATGGCATCCACATAGGCCGATAGCAACGACAACCACCCCCCGCAACATTGCTCAGTAGTGAATGCACTGCATTCTGGTCGGTCACAGTCGAGTTTGCATGAAACATGTTGCGAGCGTGCGAGTGAATTGCCGAGACGACACGCACAGATGGTTTGTCACGGGCCAAAATTTAATTTGATGATTTGAAAAGCGATCATAAAGCATGACGTGATGATGACGACGACGACCCGACCAAATATTCGAGTTATTAATACTGCAACGAATGTGTGAAGCGGGATGTGATGATTTCGAACGCACCGCCACACACACTTTTCATCGACAACAGAAGTCATCATCGCGTTGCAACTTGACGCCGCCGGCTACAATCAATGTTAAAGTGCGTCCATCAATTTATTATCGTTTTATTGCATAAGCACTGAGATACATAATGTGGCACACGACCGTAGCGGAATGTTATCTTAATTGTTGCATTGGCGGCGCTACACAGTCATGAAATCGGTGATGCAATAAATTCTATTATGAGAACGCTATTCTGAATGCAGTTATTGTTGGTGTTCTTTGAAATGTTTGTTAGAAATAACAGATTTTAGTATTGGATTTGATGAGCCCAAAACATTCAGAAGATAGTGAAAAATCAAAAGAAATTTTGAGTGCTCGTGTTGATGAGAGATAAAATGGCACGATGATTAAAATTTTGGAAGTCGAAATTCATGTTTCCAGGATTCAAAGAATTTGTATAAGCTTCAAAAGCATGAATATTCGATATGTTTCAAAGGAACTGAAGCAGATTAATCATAAAAGTATATGGTTTCAGAATTTTTAATATTTTCCCGTAATTTTAAGTGGTCTTATTATTTCGAAACACATCCATCAGAGCATTTAGGATCAGCAGCTGTTGTTCAAATTACGCAATAGCCAAATAAAATTATATCAAACACAGAATAAATCAATCAATCGAAATCATCATCATTAAAATCTACGGACAACTGTTCTTCTTGTTACACTACTTCATGCGACAAATCCTTCACTTATTCCACTACCGCCACCACAGATCATCTATTTTCGTTCGAAAACCAACACTAGCTCGCTCGGAAATAAAATCCAAAACAAACATTATTTCTGTTTGTGCATATACTATTCTTGAATGGCAATTTATCATCGCTGGAAAATGCCTTGTGAAATCAAGAAAATTCATTCTTGTCGGTTCGCCACTTGCTTGCTCGCTCGCTAGTCACAATTTTACCACCAATCTTCCTAACTAGAAATCTAAGATTAGATCTTATATGAAAGTACAAACGACGCCTTCGATGCTCGATACAAATCTTGAGCCGCATAAGGATTTAAATTACAAAACGGATGAAAGAACAAGATTGATCGTAAAGTGAAAAATATAAAGATGCAAGATGAGATTTTATGTACAAGTTTAAGATAATTGAGTGTCAAGCAGTTGCAATGAATATTGGACATGTTGACTTGGCCTGTTGCCGAGAATCAAGTTTGAAAGTAAAGAAGAGTGACCAGGAGTAGAATTAATAGCAATTATCGGTGAACATGAAATTAATACATTTGCATACATATGGACATGAAGTAGCTAAGTCATGATTCTGGAGTTGACGTTGGCGTAATTTTGCAATTTCGATATTATTAGTACTAAAGTAAACTGAATCAATAGCTAAGAATTCATAAAATCTTATGAGTTTATGTATGGAGGACGTGATTTTGAGAAGTGGCGTCTGAAATCGGTAAAGTGAGAAATAACCATCTGTTCGAATATAACAAGGCGTTACTAAGAAAGAAGAGCCAAGTTCTTAACCGAATCATGAAAAAAAAAGAAACAACTCAGATGTTGCAGAGCTAGTGCTAAAAAACCAGTTAGTGTATTATGGTAGTGTGCCGAAACAAATCAGATGTAATATAATTTCCAAATGTGAAATTTGGTCCCGAATGTATGTAATAATGTAAAAAAAAGAACAATCCCTTAGAAAACTATTCAGCTAGTTAAAAATATACACTTGCCAGAAAAGGTATCCGTACATGAAAGAAAATAAAGTTGTCATGTTCAAAAATATGAGATATCCATGTAATTTGACTGTTTTCTTTTATAATCTCTTAAAAGCGATATTTTTTTTATAATTCCCGGTATATTTCATTAGGTTTACTAATTAAAAGAACTTGCACCTCACACCAATCCTGTACCAAACCAGTACCAATCCTTTGGAAGTTGAAATCCTTTTGCATACCTTAAATTCTAATGCCAGTTCCGGTCCTGATGGTATTCCTAATATCCTTGTTAAATCCCTCTCATCCTCGCTCTGTGTTCCTTTAGCTATCCTTTTCAACATTAGCCTTACATCTGGTGTATTTCCTTCTTTATGGAAATCCGCCAATATTTTCCCAATCTTTAAATGTGGTGATCCTTCCGTTGTTTCCAATTATCGTCCTATATCCCTCCTCTGCTGTTTCAGTAAAATCATTGAACGTCTTGTCTGCAATAGAATTTATCCGTCTCTACAGCCATTAATTGCTCCTGAGCAGCATGGTTTCATCAAGGGTCGCTCTACATCGACCAACCTTATGGAGTTCACTAATTTTGTAGCCTTTGCCTTCGATTGTCAACGTCAAGTTGATGTAATTTACACAGACTTTTCGAAGGCTTTTGATTCTGTGAACCATAACCTGCTGCTCCTTAAACTTAATGGTTTCGGTGTTTTTGGTCCCCTCCTCTCCTGGTTTTCCTCTTATCTTCATAGTCGTCCTTGCAGAGTTACTTTTAATGGTTCCATTTCCTTTTCTATATTTCCCACATCCGGAGTTCCTCAAGGTTCTATCCTCGGTTCTTTACTTTTTATCTTGTTTGCCAATGACCTTCTGTTACCAATTCTTCCTGTCTTTTATATGCAGATGACTTAAAATTATACAGAGCAATGAAGTCTGCGAATGATTTTCATCAATTGCAAGCTGACTTGTTTGCTCTTAATCTCTGGTGTCAAGACAACTTCTTGCCATTTTGAAGTGCCATCAGATGTCTTTCGCGTGTAAAAATACTCCAAATGTTTTCTTTTATTCTTTGTCTGGTATTTCCCTGTCAGTTGTCCAGCATTTGAGAGACCTGGGTGTGGTCTTTGACTCAAAGTTAAGATTTGATGTTCATGTCATGAATATGACGTCCAGGGCCTCTAGGATTCCTGGATTTGTTTTGCGTTCTTCGTATATGTTTACCAACATTTCCTCCTGTATTCATTTATATGTCTCCTTAGTACGCAGTATTCTAGAATACGCGTGCCAAATCTGGTCTCCGCGCTTTCAGTATTTATCTGACGCTATTGAATCTGTTCAGCGCAGGTTCACTCGCTCGCTTCTTTTTAATTTCAATATCCCCTATTGTCCCTACTACTCTCGTCTTTCCCTCCTTCGTATGTCCTCGTTGCAATCTCGGAGATTATTCCTCGATTAGTGTTTTCTCTGTAAACTTTGCCAAGGCATTTTTTTGTCAGATCTTGGTTCCCAGATAACCAGACGTGAATCTAATCGTCCAAGTCGTTCTTCTGAGGTTTTCTTTGTTCCGTTTGCTCGTACGGAAGTCTACTTTCATTCACCTTTGCTGCGTCTACCCAGAACGCATAATGCCCTTAAGCTTGGTCCTCTTCCGCAATAATTTTCACAATTCAAGCATGTATTGAAAATGTTACCTTGAATTGCTATTTACCATAGTCCTAATTTTAGTTTTCAAATTATTCAATTATTGTTGTTATTTCTTTTCCTTTTTTATGTTTCATTCTTTTATTTTTGCTTTCTTGACGCTGTAATTGGAATTGTATCTGTAGCGCAAGCATTTAATTAATAAATAAATAAATAAATATATAGTAGCCCCTTTGACCAGTAGTTTCCGTACAGATCAAAACGGGTTATTCCCCGTGCTATGCGGTGACATATTTAGACCAGACGACAGTTCTATTTTAATTGGTGGTTGATTTTGAAGTGAATACACAGTTTTACAGTTATTTTAAATTTTTGTTTACAAGAATTCATGATAGCATCCAAAACTAAAAAAAAAATAGTGCAGGCGAGAAGAAAATTATCCTGAAACTTTGACAGGAAGGTAAATCGTTTCGTAAAATAGGGCAAATAACCGGAAGAACTCACTCTTCTGTTCAATATGTCGTACCATCATTAAATGCGACAGATGCCACTGTATTAAATCCACATTGTGGTTTCAAGGTTATAGTCCCCTATCGTTATATTTTGTCTTACTGATTAATGATTTTTCCTCGATTGGGTAATAATTTTTGTTTTTTGTTCGTTAATTTAAAGACCAACTTCTTTAGCAGTTTCGTCTGAAGTTATAAAAACTTGATTATTTTTTTCATAAAATTTTTTTAAAGGTACTTATTTTCCGTAAACAAATAAATAAATAAGTTAAAATGTCTATAAAATCTTAAAAAAATTAATTGCTCTTAAAATAAGTTAAAATTGGAAAATTCAAGAATAAAAGCACTGCCCCTAATAATTTGTCAAAATCTGGATAGATATATCTTTTTCAACATTAGTCTTGCATCTGTTGCGATCTCTCTGTCAACGAAAGTTGCTAATATTTTGCAAATATTTAAGTGTTGTGATCCATCTACCGTACGTAATCAACTGTAGGCAGGGGCGGATTTACTGTATTAGCAGCTCTAGGCTTGAAAAAAATTGCCGCCTTTGCTCTGCATGTAAAATTACAGTTACAATAAATGAACCTGAAAAGATCTAAAAGAACCCACAAAGTACCTAAAAAGAATCTATGAAATACCGAAAGGATCTATAAAAAACCTAAGAAGTATCTAAAAATCTGAAAGAACCTAAACAGTATCCAAAAATCTTATAAAAGCTGCTTTAAGGTTGAAATAGATTCCGCTATTTTCAAAACTTGCCGTCTTAGTCTCCAGCCTACTCAGCCTAGTGGTCATCCGCCCCTGACTGTAGGCCTATTTCGAACCAGTGTTGTTTTAGCAAAACTCCTTGAATATTTAAATAGCTGACTTTGTCCTGCGTTTTTAGTATATGCTTACTAAAATTTCTTTCATTGTGTTCATTTGCTTTGCTTTTCGTCTTAAGCATAGTACTGAGTTCGAGTTCACGTGAAATTTTGACATGTCTCCATTATCTGGTCATTCTTTCGAGCGAAAATTTTGGCAATAGAGAAAAGCAGAGACAATGCTCATTTCTGACGGATAAAATGTCAAGAATTTCACTTTTCGATTGATTTTCTTATTGGAAAGACATTTGCACTGCTCCATTTTCAAATTGAAGCACCAAATGTCACTTTTTCGCTCGAAAGAATGAACTGCACAAACTAAATTGGCGTGAAATGATTGGAGACATGTTTCAGTGCCATCTACGTTTTCAACGCGAAAGCAACTTCAAAGCAACTTTTCATGCTAAGAACTTAGTACAACTCTTGCTTATTTTCAAGCTAAATTTTCGCCGAAGCAGATTTCACGTGAAATTTTGTATGAAAATTTCACATGAAATCGAACTCAGTACTATGCTTTAGGTAAAAGATGCAAAGTTGTTCCGGTCTTGGGTATTTGAGGTCGTAAAGTTTCCATTTTCATAATAGAAATTATTACTTGTGTCAGTTAATTAGTTTGACGCCTCACTATTCCCTTGATTTAACTCAGATATCTTCTGAGAGGTTTGCCTTGAAGGGAATGGTAGTAATTTTGATTCCGCTAAATATCAAATCCAGTAGTTCCCCTCCAATTTGACATTGAACGGAATCGCTGCTTTAACTTGCTTTGTGCGTGAGAGAATCGAAGGGGCTAATGATGAAAAGTTATACCGTCGATGTCATCTCCACTTCTACTACCTCATTGTCAAAAACTTGTGTCCCCGACTTCATATCTCATCCCCCTAAAACCCTCACCTCAATTACAGAATAGTTTCCACAAATAATGAGGAGAAACCTTTTTATTAGTACTCGTGCACAGCTGAGCTCGTATGTATCTGCGTAGATATATATTCTCTGTACCAGAATGTCGTCCGCCTATCTTATCCACATCTTACTACAACCTGCCCTCCACAGCACGTTGATTGCCTTCACTTCAGATCTCATTTATTCGCAAAGAAAAAAAAAACCATTTAAATAAAATCAACAAAATCAGAGGTCTAGTGACACAAAACACCCGAGTATTTCATGAAAGCAGTTGCATCTGTGCTGTGTGTGATTCATGCATATGTTCCATGCTCCCAAAAAAAATTTGCATTCATATTAAGTCGAATGAACTCAAGAGCAGGAAAGAAACCGATTAGATGGGGGTACCACAGTACAACACGCCGCGAGTACGTATGTAGGTACTTAACATTAAGCTGCAATATACACGTTTATCCACATATAAAGCTTCAACGTCAATTTTACTTACAAAAGATTTACGACTTGGATTTTATGCCTTGTTAAATATCCGAATCTGAATGCACTTGAACGTGTGGTGTGTATCTAAAAAGAGTGTGGAGGGAGGTAAATGTTCGCAGAGAAAGAATTAAGAATCTCCTAAAATTAGGTGTACTTGTATGGATTACGATATGCATAAATAGAAATCATTTAAAGAAGCGGTGAAGATGTTGATGATGCAACGGATTGGAATGGCAACAAGATGCAACGCCTAAGAGTACAGTATTGGTTGAAGGAGAAGTATGGCATGGAATTTTTTTCCGAATTGTGATTTTCGTGAAAAGAATTTAATGGAAAAATTGAAGATTTATTGCTGGTGAGGTCAAAGTTGTATTTTGAGGTTGAAGTATGCTGAATTTTGGCGCCCTAAGTTATGTTGAAAAATGAAATTGGAGGTTGCTGAGCAATCTTCTGCTAATTATTAACAAATATTAAGCAAGATTAGGGTGCCAAAAACGGCTTGTGTACGTAATGTTTAAGATGAATATAAGTAAGATCGCGTTCTATCAAAAGGGTATACATTTTGTGATGGCTTCGTTTATAAGATTTTTTTGTTCTAATTCAATTTCACTTCATTTTACAATTTCATATATTGCAAGTTTAGCAATTTCATATGATGCACTGTAAATGCTGAAAAATAAAAACCCCTCACGCACACAACCGTATTTGCGACTTGTCCTTCAAAATCAGTCTTAATAATTCAAACGATGTTACTAAACAAACGAACACCACTATTTTCCTTTTAAATTTTCATGAAAATATAAATAAATCATTCAGTCATAAACTACTTACTCAACGTCAAACTCTTTTCGCTGTTCATCTAAATAATTGCCAACATGAAAAATCCTCAACCAACACGATAAATTCGAAATTGCATCATTTTATCACTTTGACGTTTGTAATGATGCAGTTTAGTGATTTTCTTGTATCTCTCCTGCTACTCTAGTACTCACACCTACTGCTAGTCTGGCCGTAAAATTTAACGAACTCTCATAAGTCGCCATTTGTCTGCCTGTACTACTGACTACTTAGCATCGAAACAATTACATTTGACAGCCAGAAGTTGTTCCTGTCTACCAACATTTTTAACTCCTTACTCATTCCTGACGACTGTGGGTGTAGCAACATGTTTCTAGCTTTGACATTTTCACACCTGAATCGCAGCGAACTTTGCCGCATCTTCTTGGGGTGTTTTATTTTGTGTTTTTCTTTGTTTCGTCTTGCAGCTTCTCGTTCTCGCTCAAGTTTTCTGATTGTTATTTCTATTATTCTGGTGCAAGGGAAATATAGTGTTTCCTCATCTGGTTCGTTGCATTCGGTTCGCAACGAACGTTTTGCTGATGCTTCGCTTTGAGTATCTTTTGTTAAATTTTCTATAGTTTCTTGTATTTCGCTCTAAGATTTTATTCTTAAGTTACAGTCGTAGTCATCATCATCTCATTCTTTTCATCTTTTTCAATTTCAGACAAATACCTGCACCGTATACGAAAACGAATGGAAGTACAGCGATACCATTACCGGCAACCGTTCTAGTGCAACGAAGATGCCCGCCAGACAAAGTACGACCACTGCCACCTACACCGAATCATACGCCCTGTAAGTATAAGATGCTTAGTGGTACGTAGTTGGTACCTACTCTTTTACCTGTACTTTAATAATTTCACTTGTGGAAAAATTTCGAGGAGCTTGTTGGTGTGTATGGTAAATGGTTTTCAGCTTGACTAAAAAGAAGAATAGGGAGAAGAGGAGTAGTATATGGGTTTCGTTAAAGTTCTTATGATGAAGTCTGTTGTTAGTGTGATGGCAAGAGTGCTGTTGAGACGTCTGTTTAGTTTGGGAGGACAATAAGAACAGGAAAAGATATGATTTTTTGCTATGAGGGCGCGTGATTATCTGGTGTTTTCATTTATGAGACTATTCACAAGCTTTTGTATAGTGTCGCTTAAGCCTGCTTATATTGGTGATTGGGGAAACATAATTAAAAGCCTATCTTTAGTTGTAGAGGAATATTTTTACTTTTAGTTTGGCGCTTCATCAATGCAACATTTTTCTTGAGGTCAGGCCATGGTGTGCCGAAGACGAATGATTGACAAATCTGACTCAAAGCACCGTCTTCGATGACGATTGGATTTCAACTCCTCGTTATCGTCGTTAGCCAGCCGATGGAACCAGTTTCTTTCGACACATCGTTGTCAGAATCAGCACCAAGTTTAGCTGAACCGAATCGCTCACAGATCTCTGCCAGTCGGCGAAAATCAAACAAATTCACATCCGTGATCAGTCACAACAGGGTCATCAACTAGAATTTTCCTTCTTTTTTCAAAATATTTATTATTTTTTGAAGGATTTGGCACAACTCAAAGGAAAATATCGAAAAATGCTCACTAAAGTTAAATAAAAACCAAACTGCTAGAAAGATTGATTTTCGAACAGATTTTATTCTTCTTTATCCCAAACAAGAATATTTAAAGAATCCAAAAATGTCAAAATTGAAGAAGTATTGTTATTTATTGCGATTGCAGTATCAGGAAAGGGTTGCTAGCATCAAATCTGCTTTGCATTCAAGCCACTGTACGGTGTGAAATCCGTTTCTCCTATAAGCTTTAGTTTAGAAATAATTTCCGTCGTTCATCGTTATCGCTCTTGAAGGATAAGATATTGTGTAAAGCCAGATTTAAAAGGGGTAAAACGTTTTTGTCCTCCGGTGAATTATTTTCATCACAGAAACAAGGTTGCATGCTTGTTTATCAATATATCGGATGCGGGTCCATTAAATACTAATATATCCTGCAAATTTCAATTTGATCCAATTATCCAGTCGAAAGTCCTCCAAACAGAAATTTCAGGTGTTCAAAAACTAGATGGTTTTGTGAAAGATACCACCTCTGTGAGATGAATAATTTTGAAAACTTGAAACACTTAGATTGAAAAAAGAATCAAATTTATGAATCTTAGGAATTTTTTTTCCCAAAAAGCAAAAAAATATTTAGGAGGTTCGACGATTAAAGGGGTGTTCACGTCCCTGCCACAGTTCTAAAAATCACACAAGCTTATTCCTTATCCCCAACGTGCCCTGTAAATTTTGAAATCATCTGATGACCTTGTCCGGAAGCTGTCACAACTTCAAATTTGAAGAGAGAAATTGCCTACTTTTGGGCTTTCGCTGCTTATATTGGGCTAAAAAATATCATGGAAAATGGGGATCGTATCAAAATCCCGAAACAAAAAATCCCGAATTAACAAAATCCCGTGTTTCCAAATTCCCGTATTCTAAAATCCCGAATTACAAAATCCCGAAATTCAAAATTCCGAAACTCAAAATCCCGAAACTCAAAATCCCGAAATTCAAAATTCCGAAACTCAAAATCCCGTAACTCAAAATCTCGTGGAACGAAATCCCATATGAAACCTATTCATATAATGAAATAACAAAAACATAGTGATTTAAGTTTTTTATTTAGAAATAAATTTCAACATTAAGACATATTGTACGCGATTCTTCTCAAATAATCGATTTTTTCAGTTTCAGACCTTTTTCTAATAATTTTTTGAATTTTTTGGTACCTTGCCAAATGTTTCTTCTTCATGGATACTGATTCCCCTCCATAAATTTTTCTTACCGTCGTTTTAGCTACAATAAAAAATAGCTGAATAAAAAATCCCGTAGTTTTGCATAATATATAATCAGGTGCGGCGCCGCGCCTGATTCTATATTATGCAAAATTACGGGATTTTGTGTTGCGGAATTTCGTAATACGGGATTTTGTAATACTGGATTTTGTAATACGGGATTTTGTCTTACGGGATTTTATATTACAGGACTTTGTAATACGGGATTTTGTAATCGGGATTTTGTAAACGGGATATTGTAATACTGGATTTTGTATTACGGTGTTTTGTAATACGGGATTTTGTCTTACGGGATTTTATATTACAGGATTTTGTAATACGGAATTTTGTAATCGGGATTTTGTAATCGGGATTTTGTAAACGGGATATTGTAATACGAGATTTTGTACCCAACCCTGGAAAATGATATCATAGCTAGAAGCATAATCGATGCTTATCTCGCGTGCCTTTCCTAATGCCATATTTCAGTAGAAATATAGAGGCAATTGCAGTTACATCAGATAAAGCAATGAAATCCTTGAATTTTTGGGCAGTCATGTCAAGACTCTGCAATTTCAAAATTTAAACAGTAATACCTGTAGTATATTACTGTAAAAACTATAGTGACTTCTTGCAAGTCCTGGATTGAAGAATCTACCTGTGTGATCGTAAGACAATTGTGGGAATTTTTGGATCTTGACTCTACTAGAGAATTACTTGGATTAAGGTGTTATGACACTACATTAATAATGCCATTAATAATCCGAGTAGAGAGAGGCAATGAATAAACATGGATATGTGCATTTTGTATGAGCGAATAGGCCTCACTAGCCAATAATGTTAAACTGTTAAATATTAATGCCATAATTAATGTGGTGTGCTATAATAATGCGGCCGGCTTCGCATTATTCAGCTGCTAGCAGCTGAAATTTTGACAAGTCGGAAATTGAATGTGTCATTTTAGAATATTTGACACATTTTAGCCTTGATTTAAGTCGATTGAATTGTTTTGGAAATGGATACCAATATAGCATTGCGAATATACAATTGCTGAATGCGTTGCATTGCGACTATACAATTGCTGAATGCGGCAATTGTACTAAAAAAGAGAAAGTTAATCGTCACTGTCAAAACGAACAGTTGTTTTGACTGCACTCACCTACTTGTCTCTTTCACACTAAATATTTCGATCTGTTTTCTTTTCGGATTAATAATGAGATGATTAATGCGCGAAATAATGTAGTGTCATAACACCTTTAAGAAGGGTGTCCATCCTCGTAGCGGTGACTGTTTTAACTCAGAATTGTCTATTTGGGAGGCATGAGTTCTTTTTTTGAAATAATTTCTGTTGGATTTTTAGATTCGAGAAACAATAGGAAAAAGTTTGTCACATCTTGACGGAAGGAAGCAATCTTTTGGCTCCTACATTTTCGGAAGCCTAATCAATGTAGCTACGTTGAACTTGAAGAGGAACTTCCAGTTTATGAAAGACTTGAGAGTGGCTCTCCACTCAACAATGGGAGTGCGGCAAACAATGCGGTTTCAGAATGGACTCATGTGTGCCTTCTCCGAAGTCTAATTACATACCTACTTCGAAAATCAATAGAAAATCGGTTTGAAACGCTATATGAGATAAATCCGTATGTGAAATGGTCTTTGTTGTTACTACTCTTGAATTTTGTGGAAAATAAGAAAATACTGGTCTCACCAAATTGAAGTACCTTGATGATTCAGGTACGTTCTCATTCTTTTTTCAATGAAGATTGTAATGGTGTCGTTTCTGCATCGATCTCTAATTCATCAAAATTTTCGATATTTGTAATATTTCGAAGATATCAATACATTTTTCTATACTATATTTTAAGTTTGGTCAATATTGATCATCAAAATTATGTTTCCTTACATTAAATGATCGCAGTGTTAAACTTTGAGACCCACGCTGGGCGCCAAATGTTTGATTTGAGAGAATATGACTTTCCGGTTTGAAACTAGAATTTCGAGAGGAAAGTTGGCGATCATATAAAACCATATTGATTTCCCCTGGAGCGAGGTACCCTAAAAATGACCTTCGTGTTAGTAAAGAGCCCTTTAACCCACACCTGACAGATGCTGGTTTGTCGTTTTGCTAGCTACATGCAGCTGCAGAAGAGGATAATTCTATATGGAACATGGTATGGGCTTGCTCTTGAGAAGAAACATTACTTAAATTTATTCGAAAAGAATAAAACAGTAGCCGCAATATGTCACAAGGATAATTGAAGGGAACTGTGGCCGTGCATGACCACAAAATCTCTAGAGACAAACAGGACCACAAAATATTTAGTGATAAAGTAGAAAGGCGAATCCCGAAAGTAACAAAAAACAAACACAAACAACAAATCCTTATATTTAATAGATGCAGACCTCGCGGAGGTAAACGATTCTCAAGTCCAACATAAAATGGGTCGTCCTATCCAGATACTATGAGATCGGCTCTAATTGAGCCAAATGTCCTCTCCTGAAATATTATTAGCCAGCTATGCTGCCCTGATTCGCATTTTAGTACTTTCGAGATATTCAATGATTTGTGTTTTGATTTGTACTGGATATATATGGAGAGTGCGTTTTTCAATATTGATTTTAACATACTTTCACAAGGTAGGTTTTTCAAATTTTGCAGAATTATGTAATAGAGTATGTAGTTTCTGAATCTGTTGTCAACTCAAAAATGATATAAATGTATATAGAACGTTTATGCGAATCAGGACAGTACCATGGCCGTGAAAATGAACATTTTCCTGGGATAGCGCGAAATAAAGCTAGGATAGAATTTTCAATTTAATAATTCATTCAATTCAAAATAAAATTGTTCTATTTCTTTTACTTAAAGATTTCTTAAACATAGAGACATTGCCCATCGTCCGAGTCTCATCTTATCGTTTAATGAGGAGCTCTTTCAGGTTACTCTCTAGAATGTCTCCATGTCTTTGGATTGAATGCTTATTCAGAATAGGAAATATGCTTTTAACGGTCTCTCGTACTATGACCCTGTCTTTGTCCTGGCTATAATTATTATCTTGTCAGCTTTGTTTTTTTGAACTTTCGTGGTATTTATTTCTATCTCCTTGTGGTCCATCCTGTTATCGGTTCTGTTCTGTTCCTTGTATCAAAGGAAAATTATAAATCCGTTTTATTTTTATAAAGAATTATAATGTTGATCGCGTATTTCATACTTAGATTAAAATTTTTGTTTTCTTTCCATATTTTAGCGATCCCTGGATTAGCGAAAACGGGTGAACTGAATACAAATGGACGACCGGGGAGCCCTCCACAGAATCATATCAGCTTCGCATCAAGTCAAAACCAAAAAGGGAACAATGGGTAGGCTGACAATCCAATTTCATTGATCTTTAAAATATATATTTAAATAAATCATATCACCTGCATATGTTGTACTTATATATGTTTCTGTCTTATAATTTTAGGCTACGACAACCGCAATGTAAAATACCCGCCAGCCCTTACCACAACACACCTCAGGGAAACGCCGCACAACAACAACAGACTAATACCAATACCACCACAACCGCGCCCAACGTGGGCACAACTAAACATTCAATGCTCGATAAATTGAAATTGTTTAACAAAGAAAAATCAACGTCTTCCAGTAACAACAATCACAACAGCAACACTACCACATCATCCTCGAAATCTCAAGTCTCGAAACGTACGAGTTCGAGTAGTGGATTCTCTTCGGCACGTAGCGAACGAAGCGATTCGAGTCTAAGTCTAAATGATGGACATGTGTCACATATCAAGCCACCAGCTACGCTTGGAAGTAATACTTTGAAGAGTAAGGATCATGCCAAAGGTGGAAAACAGTCGAAACTGCTGGGTGCGTCTCAGAAAGCTACGTCACGGGAAACGCTCAATGCCAAGGTAAACGTCAAGTATGACAAGAAGGATAAGAGTCCTTGTCGAAAGGACTTAGAACAACACCAGGACACGAAAATCGCTCAGTTTGCGAATAGAAATCAGAAAACAAATGTCAAACCAGATGCGGGATCCTTGAAAAGCAAGCAGTCTTCGAAAAGCAGCAGTTCGTCCAGTAAACTGGAAACGCGTTCAGAGTCGAAACCTAATCTGGTTTCACCAACCGCCAAGCCACTGATGGCAACGGCAGGCACTGGCATCCCCAAGCCTATGGCAGCCATCAAAGGAACAACGAAACAAACTGAAAAGCGTATTGAAAGCAGCGACGAGAAGTCGGAAAAAGGAAGTGACATATCTAGCAGCCATCATGGAAGCATATCAGAAATAAACCAAAATCAAAGAATGCATATCGTGAATCCTGTATCCGTAACGGACAGCTTCCACAACAGTCCCGTGCATATGAATAAATTATTGCAAAGCAATAGCTTCTCGATGAGTGACAGCCTGCACTCGAGCTCGACGCATAGTGGTGGAGGTCTGCACTCCAATTCGAGTGAGTCGAGTGTAATATATCGACCCAGTTCCGAGTCCGGATCGGACATTTACTACAACACAAGTCGCCTACCTCCACCCTCAATGACATCCAGCAACCCGATACCGAATCGCAAGGATAATCGAATTGTTAATCATAACCATCATTCGAATGATGATAGCAACATTTCAACAGCTTCCAATAGTAAATTCCATACGGTACCATCAAGGACTGTCGGAACGATTTACGAAGAAGAGAAACCAGTCAATGTAGTTCCTATGCGACCATTGCTCCGGGGCTATAATAGTCATGTGACATTGCCGACAAGAGGTGCTCGAGCTCACCAGCATTATGTGACGGATTATTGTGAAACGGATATTGGACAAGGTTATTGTAGTGATGGTGATGCTTTGCGACGTTCAGGACATCATGCCAGGTTCTATGATATCGATAATGGATATTTGTCCGAAGGTGGTGGTGGTGTGCATGGAAAACATTTCTTAAGTGTGATGCGAGCGAGAAGTCAACTGCCGACTACTATCGAAGAGAGGTAAGAATTTTAATATTGAATTTAAATTATTCGATGTTTTCTAACCTTCGAAATAGAAAGATATTGATTTAAAAACCCATTGTTTGCCTTTTAATAGCTCGGTATATTTCGATTTCTTGAGAGATATTCACTATTTAGAGGGTAATATACCTTGTTCTTCGTTGATCCGACTATGTACTGAAAAAAAGGGCAGATTACCTTCAAAATATCGATATCGGTCCAGGAAATGAAATATATCTAGCTTCTGAAAGAACAAATTGTCTTTAAATTATGTTTATTTCATATGTTGCTATGTAGCTTGCAGACAAAAATATCGTTCAAAGTATAGAAACGAATACGCTTTTATAAATTTACATATTTAAGCACCACTACGCGATTGTACCATAAGTATGACTCACTTGAACTACCCTCTCGTTTCATAAAATATTTATCTAATTCATAATTTATTATCTCTTCGGACCTTAGTAAAACTTCTTTCTCGCAAAATATGTGCGTAATCAATGAATCATTCGTTTGACATTCCTTCCTATCGTCCGATTAGTATTGATCGAATGAATCACTCACACGTTGTTCTTCTATCTTTTTTCTTTCAAGGTTTTTCACTTTCTGTTCCCTTGTATTTTCTGACTCCCTATTTATTTGTCTTTTAGGGTATTTTAAATGAACTTTTGCGATAGGATTATCTGCATACGTGTATTTGAATAAAAGCAGAGAAGACTGATCAATTGTGTACGAGGATGTGCATATTTTTTTGGAGGTCTTGGCGAGTGTATGTGAGAGCTATTCGTTAAAAATAGGGGAGTTTGTCAAGTGAAAATTATTCCTTTGATGTGTAAAAATAGAATTTAGAAATATAATGGAAAATTGAAAGTGTGTATGGGGAGCAGTGTACCTAAAAGTGAAATATGTCACTTGTGAAAAAGATGAAAGTATTGATTTGATGTACATTGATTTTAATTTTTAAAAGAGATAAATGTGTGACATTCTTTTTGTCCTAAATTTGTTGTTATATAATAATTTTAGCTGTTGCTTCATCTTTATCCGAACCCATTTAAATCTTAAACTGAATTATCTAATATCCAACATTTTTTTGGTTAATATCTTGTGATTCCATGCTAGTGACTTCTCGGACAGGTCGCCAATTTATTCAAAGTCGCTTAGGACTCGAAGAGTTCTAGTGGCCTCATTTTGTAAAAAAGATAACAAATGTAAGATATCCAAGTAAGTAACAAAGAAAAGAAAACCAAGTAACTTGAGTGCTTTGTTCGTTCACCAATTTATCTTTCAAACCGTTCCACTTTTATTACACGCATTTGTTCTCAAAATAATCCAAAAAAAATAGTGGACATTATGAATATTTATATACCTACAGAAATCTACAAAAATCACTACCCTCATTAATAATCCATTTACTCGTCTGACTTCACACTACCATTTTTCATATTCTGGTCATGAACCTGAAATTACTATGCCATGCAAGAACCGAAATAATAATCTGCAATTTTTGTCCTATTCAGTAAGGATAAGCTCTTCTGATTTTTTCTATTCTTCTTGATCTGGACAAGAGAATGTACTATAGCATGTGAATTGTCACGGTGAGCTGCATTTGTCAATGACGATGACGATGATGACGCCCATGAAAAAAATTGCACCCTCGAGAAATAGAATCGAGGCACGTTGATCTAAAAAATTAATTCAACAAGGTATCTCGGTACTGTTTAGAGAGGGAACATATATGTAATACCTAAATAATATCTCCGAGTCTTTGTGATTTTGCGAAAAAATTATGAATAGCATTGAAAATGTCTTTTTGCAATGTGATGCATTTAAGGCTGGAGAAAAGAAATGAAAGGATGTTTAAGTGGAAATAAATCATGATTAAAATATGAAGAAGATTTGAGTGTAAACGAATGGATTATGGAAGGAGACTCGATTCCTATTTTCTTTTTTCCCCCTTGTTCTGATCATTTACCATGTTATTTCATAAACTGAGCTGCACCTGATAAGAAAATCTGTTTGATTTTCAGTGTTTTCATGAGGCTCATAGCATTCAAGAAGAATATATTAGATTTTCAGATAACAGAAGTATAACTATGGTTTTCTTATGATAAACTCCCTTCTCAGACCTGTTCGTCTCGAACAGATTCATTTTCCACAATTATGTTGTTTCCATAGTATGAAGCAATGTATGTAGATGGAAAAGCTTAAACTTCGATCGGTGTTTTTGATGCTGCTTTATCCGGTAGACAATCTATTTGAGCCATTTGATAACACGATACAGTCCTTCCCATTCTGGTCGCAACTTAGGACTTAGGCCTTTTCGTCTCACGGCTACGTGTGTGTGGTCTCCTTTCACTCCTATTTGATGACAATTGTTCGATTCGAGTTGTTGTGCTGACGGTACTTCATTCTTTCCTCCATTTGATTTTTCGCTCCTCCAAATCCAAGTATAAACCTTGACGACTGCCAAGAGCTGATGCAAGACTCCGCTACCAAGAGCTGATGCTGAAACACCTTCTAGTTGTATTTGCCGAACGATCTACGCACGAGCTGGTATAAATTCACTAGAAGCCGTGCCAACGTTTCTAGGTCTCCAGGACTTCGCCATATAGGCAGCTCCAGTGTCGATACAAACTTTGCTATTTTCTCTGGCAGACTTACTGGCAACGGTGATTGTTTCAGGGTCATCAGTATTGTTGGCCAGCTTCTGGTCTTTGAATTTGGTTCCTACTATCTTCCCTGCCGTTCTCCAAGAACAAGTGATTATATTCGTTTGTCTAGATTCTCTGCATTGATTGCATCTTCTTTGGCAGTCACGACTCAAGTGTCCTTTCTATTCGCAATTCAGCCTCGACGAGCTTGACTAGCTGGTGAAGTTCCCGTGGCAGTTTTTCCTTTTTGCACACATTCTTGGCTTCCATTTCATGTGACAATCACGCTTCAAGTGATCATTTTCTTCCGAATTCCAATACCACTTCCACCTCTAGTTGATTTCCTGACAATATCGACTCTTTTGCATCTGTATATTTGTATATTTTGTATGCTTCAAAGGTTCTACTACTACGAGACGCCTTTCTCCGTAGATCAAACCATAGGCTAACCAGTCCTTCAGCGTCCGTTTGTTAGCTAAACAAAGTGATCGTTGAATTTATTAATCACATACTCCCTGGATGAAAGCATTTTTCGCCATTCTCATGTCAATGACACTATTAGTGCAATCGCACGTTCTCGATCACTTCAATGGTTGTATTATGCAACAGGCTTAACTGCTTCTTATAATCTAAGAAATTTGACCGCCGTAAATGGGTGCTTTCAGTGCTTCGCTGCGACTTGATTCAGCTGGGGCAGTTCCTTCAAACCCTATCTACTTTTGCTCTTGCTTTTCGAACTGTTGTTTCACTTCGATCACTAATTGTTGTACGAACTGTTCTTTGACTTCGATCAACTGCTGCTGGTTCTTCCAAACCTGCTGTTCAAACTGTTCCTTAATGTCCCGAGTTTGCTGCTTAAGTTTTTGTTTCAATCGCCCCTTGATGTCTGCGGCTTGTTGATCCAGTTTCTAGTTTCATGGTTTACGTCTAGAGCTCCTGATACAGTTTTATGGCTTGCTGTTTACTGTGTTCAGCTCGTTGCTCCACATCAAAAATCATTTTCAATAACAATCCATCATCGGATTTTCACTACGCTGCTTTCTCTTCCTGAACGTGTTTTTCGTTGCTTTCCTTGTCTGGGAATTCAACCTTTTCCGGATTTTGCCTTCCGTGCTCAAATTCAGTCTTAGATGTGATAGCAAAGCCGTTTCGATCTCAGTTCTTACAATCTATTTTCAATTCTATCATTACCAACAGCATTGCTCTTCACTTACTCCACACAATATCTCACAATAATCATTTTCCGAAACTTCTTACTTTTTTTTAGGCCGCACACGACGAATTTGTACGTTTTACACAAATTCACTGCCCAAAACTTCACTAAAAGTCACTTGTTTTATTGGAAACGCAATAGAATCCCACTTCTGACACCAATCGTTACGTTTTTCCACTGAGAACACACTTCGTGCATTGGTGATTCACTGCGTTTAAGAAATAAAATAGTTTGTTTACAATTACAAATTACACTTTTATTCAAATACAATAATTGTAACAAATTAATCATTACACCTTACACTGAATAATTCACACAATTCGGTTTGGCACTTTAACGGTCGCGATGATATCACCATTATTCGCTTTGAAATTAATTCACCGAGAAATTCACTGGATTCGCTGCTTAAAAGGACTGACTATCAAGCCGCACTCGAGGGATTTTTATACTCCCTCGGGCATTTCTAGAATTGCCCATTATTTGAATTTGGGAATTTGTTTATTAGATTATTTGAATCTGGGAATTTGCTTATTTTTATATACTTATGTCTCGGCAACTAGGAGATTCTAATCGGCTTTTTATGTGGAATTTTTCATGGGATATTCCGTTCTATGGGATACATTAGATATTTTGTATGGGTTAGTTCGACACGATAATTCTCAATATTTATCGATATTTCTGGCATTAATAGACTGAAAGAAAATTGTCATTTGTGTACATGCAACAGTATTCTCATGGGATAGTTTCTAACAAGCTGTGTTTACGAAATACCTTTTCTTGTAAAGAAGCCGTACTTTTCTTTTTGATATTTAGATTGTCGCTGCTGCATTTGAGGCACATAAGCTTGACAATGCAAACGAATCCTTTGTTGTGATGAAGCATAAATTGGAGTCAATCTTAGTCAGTTTCATGACTCATGGATTGATTCGTCAGTTGATACATTTTTTCAAATAAGTAGTTTTCAATGTGAAAAGCTAGTTTTCGATATGCTAATGACATTAAAAGATCTATCCAAAAGCGCGTTGGCTCCCATTAGTAAGCAACTACTTACTAGTGGACAAATGTATTTGTATTTCATATGATAACTCCTTCCATTCCTTTCGAATGTTCTTCCTTCATAGTCGTACTATCATCTCCTGGTATCAATTTCAATAACCATTGCCAAAATCATGTGCCCTGTGATTTCATCTGATAAAATACGATGTCACATCCTAATACCAATAACGATGACAAACTTTCATCAGTTGTTGAACTCAAGACAAAAAAATGAACGTTATTGTAATGATATTTTCCTATCTTTTGAATGCACACCCCAAGTCAACTAGACTTCATTTCAAATTTGACACACTCTAAAACTAGAGGGGTCTCATTTCATTTTCTTGTCTCTCATATGCTCAATTGCCTGAAGTGACAAACATTATCATAATACTTTTTCGCATTTTTTTTCATCTTCTTCATCGATATATATTTCTGCAGACATTGCTCCAACTTGTAACTGATATCGGTTTGCAAAAGGGCATAGAATAGGGGAGATGTGAAAAGGATATGATGTTTATATATGTTATCATTGAAGTGCATTGGATTTTGTCTTCCACATCATTTAATACAGTTAACCTTTTGGCACTGAAGACAAGGATCTGCTTAGTGTGTTCGGTAATAAGAAGGAGCACAGAGAGAGGGTAATTTAAGGGAATTGGACCTCTAAATGGTATTGAAGATGGACGAAAAACTGCTTAAAATGGTGCTGCCGTTCGGAGCTGATGTGGGCCTGAGATTTTCTTTGTTTTTATGAAAAGAAGAGAATTATATTCTCCCTAGCTTTTAACAGAGCGACAAAAAATTATTCTGTAGAATTTCAAGATGTCTCAAAATTTTGGTGCAGAAAGACAATTTATTTACTAGTCCTGCACACATAGATGTGCAAAAGATTTTAAAATAAAGGGGGGCAAACATCTCAATTCGACCGAAATTTCCCTTAATTAAAGCATTGTGAATGCACAGAAGTGGTTTAGTACGGGATAAAATGCTACAAAATAATGTTTAGAGTAGAGTAGTTTAAAAGACTATAAAAAAATTGTTAGGGTAGTAGATATGTCCCTTCCTGCGCACGCCACTGGCTGTACATCTTGAATGTTTTGAAGTAAAAGTCGTACAAAAGGATGTTTTATATAGGATTGAATATTTTTTTTTTATATTTTCTGTGATACTTTTTAGATCATTCTAGATAAGCTTCTGAAGTGTACCTAGAGTTCTATTGTATTTTGGAAACATCTAAAAATGTTTTTCATGAAATAAAATAATTTAAAAATTCTTTTGAATTTCTGTGATTTAAGCACCTCTTCAACTCGCCAACACCGGCAATCTTCACCAAATATTCTTGAAATAGTACTTTTGTGTCACTGTTCTCATACGTACTTTATCCTTATCGCGTCTGGTTTCCGCCCTCTCTCTCTCTCACTCTCTCTCTCGTCACTCCCGTAACGACTGAGTACACATATTTTATGGTCGTTCCGGGAACTGTTGTAGAAGTTCGTGACAAAATTCAACAGGACTATGAATCTTACTAAATCACCTCCGGGAATTCATGTGCAAAGTTAAAAATGCCTGCATCGTTGTGCTCGGTCCGGGTCGTCCTAGCATTTTCTTGTCTGGAATCTGAAAAGTGTGTGTTGAATGTACGGGAATGTTTAGCAGAAGGAAGTTTATTAAATTTCCTTCAATGCATGATCACATTTTGGTCATGAATCATACACAGAAGTCATTCTTATTGTCTGCAAGCTGAACTTGATATCGTTGTCTGGGGAATACAAGAAGCGTGTGTGAAGAACAGCAACAAAATTAAAACAGATCGAAAAAATTTTAACTATTATTTCCAAGGAGCGTGAAAAGCCAAAACACTTTCCTCCTGATGGAATGTAAAGTTTTGTTGAAGTTTAAACTTTTCAATTTGTACACGATGAGGTGAACCCATAGGTCGTAGTTCATTTATACTGTGGCTAAAGTTTAATTGACTTTCGTATGCAGGATATGTCGGTTGTGTATTGTTGAGGATGTGCTCGCTGGCCTAGGAGATCTAGTGGAGGATGGAAGGGGCTTAGTGTGTCCGTTCGGTCTGAAAACTGACAAGAAGAGAAAAGTTTTGTTCGTTCCTTTTGTTTGAAAGTTGCTAAGACAATAATCAGATGGAAAGATAAATGTCTAGAGTGTGGTTACGCTATGAGCTATTAGTCCGCAGACTGACAGGATTCACGCTCTTGAAAAGTACAAGGAGTTTGGGTACAAATACAATCGAAGTTAAACTATTTGTTGAAGAATTTTCTTAGTTTCCCCTACTTCTTTTGAAGCATCAAATAAGTAAATTGCACTCACATCTCAATCTCTTGGTAGTGAGTTTCTTTTTAATTGACTTTGACTCTCTCATTAAATAAAGATTCTTGTAAAAAAAATGAAATCATTAATTTTAAGGTGAACTAACAAGGCTCAACATTTTTTAAAGGTAAATGAGATAGTGAAGCTCAAAGGTTGGATGTCCCTGCTTAACTAAAATATAATAAACAAATAAAACGAATTTAAACATACATAATATATAAATACAGTGTAATCTCGAAAATTGCAACTAATTAAAACACAGATTGTCGCAATTATCGAAATGATACAATTTTTGGGTCAGTTTTATTTTTTTTTTTGTGAAGAGGAGCAAAAAGAATAATTAAATACAACAAAATAATTCTAGTTTTATTTGAAGAGAAAGAATGGGACATGACCTTTACGACCGTTACATGTTAATATTTTTTTGTACTTAGATTTTATTTAAAAAATTAATAATGGTGGCCTGCTGTTGCCATTCGCTTTGTTTTACAATAGTTTCCTGCCTCAACTGTTGCAAAATAATTGCAAATCTGCATCATTTTGCTTTAAGTTTATTTCCTTATAGTCCGGGGAAATATAACATGGTGCTTCGGAAAAATTAGGGGAAAGCTGAATTTTGGTGTGAACCTTAGTACTGGCATGTTGAACAAAATGTCAAAAGTCCCCATCAATCCGAGTGCTGCGTTACTTTTTATACAGGATCAAAGGTCACCAAAAGTGACCTTTCATAAATATCTCAGTAACGGTTACGTCTTCAGAAAAACAATGTATGACGAGTTTGTAGCTTAAAAAAATTCCTACAAAAAAGATTTTAAAACTTTTTCTTGTAACCATAACGGTTTTTGAGATATATTGATCTAAACATTTGCTACTAACAGTTTACAAACAAAAGTTTGGTCAACCGAATGACGTTTTGGTCAATGGGTTGAATGATAGTGGTCCAGTTGAGTGGAAAGCACATAACGGTGATCATGCTATCATCACTTTGAAATTGATCATCTTTAGGATGGCATGGAGCATTGTCAAGCAATAATAGTGCATTTGGTGGAAGTCCCTGAATTTATGCACCTGAAGCAAGAAACTCAAGCAGAATTCATACGATATCGTATTTTCGTATTATAATTTGCTGTTCGCCAACTTCGGATTGTAATTCCGAAGGCGAGTTGTCCAATTTGTCTCATATGTTGTCGCATTTTTTGGCGGATTCTGGCGGATTTTTATTAAATTTTAATCCCTATTTTTGTTATTTCTGACTGACCGTACTTAGTGAAAGGAAAAGAAATTGCCATAGAGTCAATGTTAGCAAGAAACATAGAAACTCTGTTCATTCTTTTAAATTGAAATAGGTATTTTGACACTTGATTGGAAATATATTGGAAATCTGGAATCGATTCGAGTGAAGCTGTCTGCAGTTTAAAATGGAAATTAAATTTCGATTTCGGAATAGATCATAATACGAAATTCCGACCATTGGCGAGTCGGAAAATTCTACGAATTCCGATTTCGGAATTTGAATCATAATAGGGCCCCAGAGAACGCCAGACTCATCCGCATTATATAACTTTTCTGGCTTACATAGTAACTTCTTGATTTTGGATTGATATTTTTCAGAAAATGGTTCAATAACAGCAACGTTTGGAAGTTTTTCTCTGTAAATTTTGAGTAGCCGAATTCTGTGTCTAATTCAGTGTTTAAATTTGATTAACTTCTCATTGCTGGCATTAAATCCACTTTAATTAATTTGGTGGAAAAAGTTGGCGTTTTCCCTTAACCCCCCTGAGAGGATGACTTTTCAATAATGTCAAGCTATTCATATCAAAAAACCAAAATGGTTAACCTTTATGGAGATGTAATTAAAAAAATTAAAAGAATTAGAAGAATATTAAAAGAATTGACAATAATTATATTTTTAAATTCTTTTTTTATTAAAAAAAAAAACACCTAAATCAAAAGTATTCAAACACAACAAAAGTATTCTAACATCTTCGTAACAAAATATTAATTTTACAATACCAATTTTCACAAAACGTAAATAGCAAGGCACTTAGATGATATTGCATTAATTTTCAATCGAGATCCGAGTCCTGAAGTCGAGTTGCATCCAAAAATAGAGAAACAACCATCACAGAACGTGTTGGCATGGGACAGGCAAAGACCTTGGTTGCATTTTTTGCATTCGTAATTGGATAGTCTTCTGATATCGGTTTCTGTAGTGCATTTCGGACATCTGAGTCGTTTTTATGAAGCTGTGGTGATTTTGCACTGTCATCCAGTGGGACAAATCTTTTTAGCCGGAACCAGAAGCTAGTGTGGAGCCTATACGTCATTAATCTTCTTCGCTACAGCTCTGTAATGGTCAAACTATGACCCAATGTTTTCAAGAATATTCTTCGCTGTAAAGGCTCTAGTTAATTTCCCAAATAAATCACTTGGGAATGGATATCGCCAATGCTCAGCTAAAAAAAGATGACCATTGGCCTGCGCTTGATGTTTCGATGTGTGTTATATGTAACACACATTTGATCTGCGGTATCCAATCCACTTTTTTCGCATTATGATAAGAGATCACCTCTAGTTTCTTCGTTTCTCCGGTCCTCGGATTTATGGTATTACGTGGGATCATTGAATCCAAACAAACTACTGTAGGGTGCTCTCCCTTTCACATCAATAAAAGCGTAGGGTAACTGCTTTTTATTTCTCCTGACAGTGCTCACTTACAATAGCTTTTTCGATTTTAATTCATCAACGAAGTTAAAGTCGCTAAACCAGTTGTCAGCAGTAATGTTTCTACCAAAGCCAAGTACCGCTTTCGCCAGTTTCATCATCACATCATTAGGTTTATTGTACATGTTCAATGTTGAGATATACGCTGGAAAACACCCAACTGGTATATTCAGTGTAAACCACTGAATAGACCAGTTGGGTGTTTGCCAGCGTATATCTCAAGATTGAACATGTGTGTCATTTTTGAATCGACTAAGGAAACCAGCTTTATACCATACTTCGTTGATTTTGTTGGAACATATTGTCGAAAAGGACATTTTCCGCGGAATCCAGGCAACATTTCATCTATGGTGACGATTTAACCAGGGCAATAACTCTTCTGGCGATTCGCAACGAATTTTTCAAAGACTTCTCGAAGTGAAGCAAGTCGATCAAACGCTTTTCGTTTGGTTCTTGTCGTTATGCCATCAAAACGAACGGCACGAATCAAGGTTTCGATCCTTTTTATACTTATAACGAGACAAAATTTATCAATTCCATCTCTTTTCTTCTCCTAAAGCTTCTCGATTAATTGACGATTTGATTTATAAGGTCCTGCGTGGCACAAAAGTCCAATAAAAGCCTTCAGTTCAATTAGGTCTGTGTATCTGATATCCTTCTCTCTAGCGAATTTTTGCTTGATAGTACCGATGCATTGATTCGAGAATTTCACAATCATCTCCAAAATTTCATCTGTGAACAGATTACCCTAATCCTCAGTAGATAATTTAGCTAGCTTTGTAATTCCAATTACTCCAGGAAGATGAGTTATAATATTTTGAGCACTGGTGCGTCGTTTTTTCGATAGTGGCTTTTTATTCCACATGGTTTTTTTATCCTGTGCTAAATAAAGTTGTTTATTTGTATATCGTCGTTCCTCTTCATCGGATGATAGCTCATACTGCTCAGTATTCGGATCTCCTTCACGCTCTTCAGCTACATCATAAGAACCAATATCGCTCTCTTCACCAAGATCCTCATTTTCTGCTGTCTCTTCGTCTTCTTCAATGGAAAAACACCTTATTGGCTCAAGATCAATCACATTAGACAAATAATACCCTTTTCTGTCTATTTGGGCTGAAATTCTGCAAAAGAAGAAGGAAGGGACTACATACAAACGCAACAAACCGAGATCGGGCGCAGTGAGCTTGAAACTAACCTCAAATTAACAATGATAGGTAAATAGAGTTATATTTCTAGGCTGAAATGAACGAATTGAACAATCAATGAGAAAAAAGAAGAATAATGCTCACCTAAAGAAAGCGAACTACTTTACGCGCAGTGAAATAGCACTCTCCACGGAAATAGCAGAAATACTGATTATTTGGGGACTTTCATCGTAAAAAGTTAGGTAGCTACGTAAGAGGCGGTTCCCACACCGCGAGGGAAGAGAGAAGCGAAGCGAAACGTGATAGCTGTGCCTATTAGATCGACCGCGCCTAACGGGGGGTTAACAATTCTGCAGGCATCGGTAGATTTTTTGGCCGTTTTTCGAAACACAGAACAGCCACCATTTTCAGCAATTCTGACTGGCTTGTCGTTTTCCTTTTATCGGATCTAAATTCCGCTTGTGCCTCAAACTTTTTAATTTTGGATTGAATTTTCTTAATATGGCTGATTGTTGATTTATTGACGCCGATTTCAAAGATAAAGCGGTAAGTGACGAACCGCTTTCTAGTTCTATTGTGAATTACACCTTATCGTTCAATGAAAAAAAAGTATCGTAAATAACTTAAGTGTATATTTCATATACATTTTTAAAACTAACCACGTGCACAATTCAACCACTTGATCACTTCAAATAAAAAAATGCCACTAAACGAACAAGTAAGAAAAATGTTTTTCCATCATTAGGCCAAAGTTGAGCCTTTTGTTTTTGCATATTTATAAAGACTCAGCTGTAATAAATCTTTTGTCTATGTGTACAAGGATCTAAGAATTTAAAAGGGATACCGGCCAAACATTTTTTATTTGTAATTGCAACCAACCTTTCAAATTCAGAGTCTGCAATATGAAAATATTATCTACTGCACATACCGAGTATTGCAATTATCGAAAGTTGCAATTATAAAAATTACACCGTAATATCTATTACATTTAATGCGTTAAACATTAAATCTAAAAAAAAAAACACCAAAACAAACATCACACTTCCTTTCCTCCGAAGGTGACATCGAATCCTTTATCCTACCACTCACCCTCTAATAGAATCCTGACACCGAAAAATTTATTCCATTTAACATCAGCTCCCCAATAACAAACTGAAATTGATTACAAAACAAGCAAAGCACAGCAGGTGAGAACAAGGCCACCCGGCATGTCATGGCGAAGTATGTCCGTCATGCTCACAACTTTCATCCCCCGAACCTCCACCATTGCTTCTTTTATTACCACTAACCAAATTTCATTTATCGCCAGACACATCTGCATCCCCTGCTGTTTCCGTTCCTCTTTCGCAACCCCCCCAAACCATAAATATCATTTCACTCATTCGTTCTCTGGCTGATTCGTTCGTTCATTTGTTTGTTGCGTTACCGTTACGTTTGATGGTAAAATATCGGAAAACTGTTCACCCGTAAAAAGCATAGACAATGGCATCCTGTTGAATGTTGTTAAGTCCCCCGAGTAGAAGGAGCTGAAGCCGTAGGTAGCCAGGAGTATGCACAACACACAGGAGCTTTGTATTCAGTGCCATCGTGCGGAAAGCCTGCGGACTTGAAATATGTCGGAAAAGGAGCAGTGTCGTCGTCGTAGTCGTCGCTGTTGCCGGTGTAGACTTGTTCGCTTCGATGCGTGTACATACTACTCGTACATAAAGATATGATAGCAGCGGATATGCAATCCAAACGAGATTGTGATTTGAAAGATTAAAGATAAATTTCACCTATCCTTCTATACCTACACGTATGATTGCAAATTCATGAAACGTCGTGCTGTTGCATCAGTTTGACATAGGCGAAAAGAGTTCTCTTTCATGGCTCACTTTGCTGGAAAATGTTTTCTTTCATAACTTCCGCATTTTTTGCAGTCTAGAGTATGCAATGTCATTTGTATCGAATGTGAAACGGAAGCTTTTGAGGCGGGGAAGTACCACGAAATTCACCACGCATACGATAGATGTTGACTAGAATGATGCGTTGCAATGCGATCGGGTGCAGCATATGAAATGCAATTGAAATGGAATGGGTTGTTGTCTTAAATAAAATGTTGCATGAATAAGTTTTGTGCTACTAAATGTTGGTTGAATAATTTAGTGCTTCTAAAACTTACTTGAATCAATTGTAAGTTTATTTATTTAGTAAGTAAAATAAAGCAAAAGAACCATTTTCAGCTAGTATTGAAGTTATGAAAATTAATGAAAATAAATGAAAGCGATTGATTATTACAACACAAATAATGTATAATTTAACTAAAAAATGATCCCACTAAAAGCCTTTTTGAATCAGTTTTGAGCGGTAAGTGCCACGGCTCATTTAACTCCTGATTGGATTGAGGTAGCTAAGTCAATTCATGCCCGGAGATCACAGGATTTGAATCGTGGACCACACATGTCAGTATCGGTCACTATTTACTTGACTACACAAGCTTCTATCAAATAGTATGCAAGTTGAACTAAAAAAAGAAGGACCGAAAGGACCTGTATACGATTTGAATACATCCACAAGGTACTTACAGTATATACTTATTATAATATTATGAACGAATAATAACAAAAAGTGAACAGGGTCGAAATATTTGCAAATGTTTTTAACAACCTGAGACAATGCAATGCTGTCCAGTTGGTGAAATTTAAGCTTGAAGTCAAAGAGAATATCAAAATCTTTAAAGTTTTCGGCCACATTGTAAGGATAATACGTTTGTATTTGATACGAGCTGCTAATTTTCGCTGAAAATCAAACGCACTGTCAGATTTGAACCATGAGTTTGTATTCTATGTAATATTTAGGGCAATAAGTAGAAACGAACCGAGAGATAATATCCGAAAGGAGACGATAAAAAAAACTCAGTAATACTGACGGCATCTCCCGAATCGTGCCCTCGCCCTGTGAAGAAGGAATGTCCGCAAAACTAGCATTCAACAAGCTAAAAAAAGACACGAGTAAATAAGATGAAAATATTTTGAAAATCGTTTCGTAAGATATTTTGAAAAATATTTAGAAAGTTGGTGATGCTAATTTGGAGGCACAGACAATAACAGGGCAGATCTTATGGATAGTTCAAGTAAGAAGAATTTATTCGAAATTGGAATTTTACGGGAATGTATAGTCTATAAGAAGTTAAGTCTAGAAAAACCACAAGACTGTATTCTCATCACGAATATAATTAATGTTCATGTTCGTGACAATTTTTGTGACAAAAATAACTTAACTGTTGCAGCTAAAATCGATGAGAAAAGGTGCTGGTTTGTTGCAAATCTTTCCTGCAACATCGTAAAGGATGTATTATCTGCAGTCACTGGGATCTGTGTGCACCTTAGTTTTGAAGCCGACTATAACGCTCATTATGAAGTTTTTGTCATCTCTAACGCAAATAGTCGTGCTGAGGAAGTTTTTAATTTCATCTTGGTCATCGCAAATTTATGCAACGAATCGACTTTCTCACCTCAAATCGAACGAAGGCTCTTGAAGTTAATTTTGTCAGGGGGGAGAGGATGCTGCACATGTAGCTCTTGGGTGAATGAGTGGGAGTGTTCGCTCTCTGATCATAGGTACATATCATTTAATGTAGGCGGTCGTAGCTTAAATAAGCAGATACCCTTTGTTTATAGGATAATAACGGACTAAGCGAAGTAATAATCTTTTTTCCGATCTTGACAGAAACTTTCTTGATTGTTGTCAAGATCGGGATCCAGTGGTTAACACTCTTTTTAACACTCTTAACTGTGCAGCTAAGGCAGCGGCAAAGACAATCCACTCAAACCCAAAGGGAATTCAAAGTCCATATAGTGACTAGGAAATATAGAAATCACCATCCTGCGGAATGATTGCACGAAAAAGTTCAACAACACGAAAATATCCAATGATTAGTTTCTGTATGAAACGAAACAAAAGGTTTTTAAGTATGTCGTGCACTAGGCGAAAAGGACCTCCTGGAGAACCTTCTGTGGCAACGTAAAACATCAGTCAGTTAAATTGCCAACATAAGGTTTTGAGTTCAGTACCTAATGCTGTGAGGGGCACTCAGAGCGCTGGCGATATTTGAGAATTTATGCTAAAATTTAACAGTCCACCAACGGATGTGGTACACCAAGCGGAGCAGACTATCAAATTTCAAACTTCCGATTGAGACGGAATATAAACTCCTTCTAGTCGCTCAAATCCCCAAGCCCTGATGGTGTTTTCCAGCAGTCTATAGAAGTAACGCTATCATTGCCGCAGGAAGTTTATAACGAGTTGAATGCTTATATACGGCTGATTGCTTTTATTGAACAGCTCCTCAAAAACAGAATTGCACCCTCTTCTCGTTGAAATGATCACTTGTGACTTAATGATCCCAAGCAAAGAGGAATGGACTAGTGGATTATCCGTAGGTGCAGATGCCGTGGAAACATATACGGGGGGCTCTAAACTGAACGACAGAGTGGGGTGTGGTGTATTTATTTTCTTCTGACCTAAACTTAAAACTTTCCTTCCGCTTGTCAGAGTACTTCAGTGTTTTTCATGCCGAGGTGTTGGCGATTCTTGAATCAGCCAATTGGCTCTTATTTAATCAGATATTCGGAATGAGTATTTACATTTTCACTGACAGCCAAGCGGCTATACAGTCCCTTGCTGGAGTTTACACCTCCTCAAAGCTAGTCCTTGAATGCCGTAAGTCTCTGAATGAGATGTCAAGACATTCAATGATGCAGCTGTTTTGGGTGCCAGAACATAGGGACATTGAGAGGAACTGTGAAGCCGATCAACTTGCTAGCATGCTTTTGCCGGAAGTGCTTTGCAGTCTCCTGATTGGTATTCTGACGGGTTCAATTAAGCTGGCCATCAGGCAGAAAAATCTAAAGGACGCAGTGAAGTCCTGGGTGGAAGAATCTTCTTGGACGATTGCTAGGCAATTGTGGATAGCTTTTGACATTGTCCGCACTAAGGAACTTCTCAATTTGGGTAAGAGGTCTCTCCGCGCAGCGGTTGTTGCCTTAACTGCCTGTCTGGCAAGCATGCGGCGCGTGTGGGTGCCCCTTACAACGACTTCTGCCGGAGCTGTAAATGCAATGAAGAAGAAAAAACATTTCTTCGTCTCCTGTGCGGATCCTGGCCCTCGCTGGAAGAAGGATGAAGTCTCTTGGCTCATACTTCTTTACTCGCCTAACCGAAGTGATGGACCTTAAGGTCGGCGATAGATAGAAACGCCGTAGTAACCAATCTCCTGAGACCCTCGCGACGAAAGGCATCAATCGGCGGGATTTTTAGCATCAGTTACAGCAATTTGAAATAAAAAAATAGATTGGAGTGTGTTTATTAAACATGTATCTTCTAGTTGAACTAAGAAAAGAAAAAAAAGTCAAAAAATCGTGAATTAGCACGCCTTATAAAAAAGTACGATTTTTCACCCTTTTTTTCGACAGTTTTTGGGGCCAAAATGCTAAATTTTGACATTATTGAAGCTCAACTAGAAGCTTATACTATAGAAAAAACGTGAGCCAAGCTTCATGAGAATCGGTTGAGAAATTTTTGAGTTATCTTGTCAGCCAATTTAAAAAAAGTCGTTTCGAGATAAACGCGTAGCTTTGACACACAGAAACTCTATGATTACAGTGACTTACCAACTAATCAGCGATTTCAGGCCCACACAGAAGTCCTTCAGTACTTTTATTTCTTAGATGTTAAAATAAAGGAACTTGAATTTTTAAAAATTTTACATGTATCGCCGGCTTTAAGGGGATCACGCAGCTCATCAAGGACTCAAGGTGGATCTTATTTTAATACGGTAAGCAATGCGGTATCACAATGGGCCCTTGTGTGTGAAAGTGTGCCTTTTCCGGAGTCTGTCTAGAGGAGGCAGCCGCGGAACCCCTAACCTAAGACAAATAAATGGAGGTTCTATTGATCTGAGATAGAAAGTCGCTTATTGGGTAGCTGTTAAGCTTAATCCACAGTAGTTTTCAGTGCATTCTAGTCATTTTCACAACTCAATGTCCCATAGAGCGGCGCGAGGCGCAGGTTCGACGATTTATGTCGGTGCTGTGAATCACAGAAAACCATCTTCCACCTCATGCGCTAGTGTCCGGCTCTAGTGAGAAGAAGACTGGTCTCTTTCAAGGTGTCCTTTTCTAAGATCTGAATGGACTATCCTTTATTGACTTAAAGGAGACTGTGCAGCTCATTAAAGGAATTATATACTTTCCAGAGTACTGTGACAAAGGGAGGGTATATCCGTGATATTATAATGGGCCCCTAAGCCACTCGACCAAACCTAATCCAAAGATATAAAAAAATTCAACGGAATGCGTTAATAGAAAATCACTGCAGATAGTTCGACTAATCGAGTTTATTATACAAACTAGGACATCGCCAGAATTAGGCTTTCAAGTGATTGAATGACCATGTTGTTGACGGAATATAGTATTTCGAAGAAAAATTTCTTAACAATGACTTCTATGACTTTCTGTCTGATAAATGACATTTGTTGGGATACGAAATATGTAACAGAATAATATCAATATTTGTGGCTTAAACTGTAGACATGAAGAAAACTATGGGAAAATGGATTAAATTTGAGAGATCCACGCAACGTTGAAACTAAAATTTCCCCGTGAAACATTGGTGAAAAGAACATGCTTTTAATAAATACAAAAACACCCCTGAAAAATGTAGTCAATACATAAACACCTCCGAAAAGTTAAGCTCTGAAAAATGAAAAATAATAGTCAAAACATAATTAATCTTCAAAAATCTACAAAAAATTATTCCACCAGTTTTTTTTTTCAACGAAATTTTCCACCGCTCCCAATTGCAAGCCGATGTTATCCAATTCGGGATACCCATAAGCTCCGAGCGTCTTGGTTAACGCCAACCCTTCAACACAAGCAAGCCCTTCCTTGCTGTCGAAAATCAGCCATAAACGGTTTTCAGACCAGGTTCCCCTTCGCTTATGCGAGCTAAGCGCCTGGTCTACCGAGCTTTATCTTTGGAATTAGATTAAGATAGCGTAAAACTTATGGCTGAATTATCTCCTCTCCGGAACCACCCTTCTATACATATGGGGCCAACGATTCTTCCCAAGACTTTCTTCTCAAAAGTCGCTAACAAGTTAGCAGAGCACATTTTGATGAGCACCCAAGTCTTGGGTTCAGACGTGAGAACTGGCAAGATCATCGTTTTTACAGCAGATGGTTTTATACTGGGGTGAGATTTCGGAATTTGAAGAGCCTGGACATGCTCTAAGAGGCTTTGTTAGATTCGAGCAGCCGCCGGTTTATTTCTTCCTCCATATTTTTATGCGCTGCTACCATTGACCCGTTGTAGTTAAAGCATTACACCACTTCAAATTCATGCTCTACTATCCAAATGGTTTGCACTAGGTGTTCTTTCTTCAGATGCTGCCAACTTGTATTTCGACTTTCCTTCATTCATGTGCAGCTCCAGCTTTTGTATCACCTGTACAATCTAGATGAAATATTCTCATATAGCTAATTGAGATTGGCCAATGATGTCAATATCATCTACATAAGAGAGTATCTGACTGGACTTGGTGACGATTGTCTCTCTCGTTGAAGTGCCAGTGTCGTCGATTGCTTTCTCCAAGGCCAGGTTCAAGTTGGGGTAGGCCATCCCATTAAAAATTTTCAACAGTTTGGATAGCAATCTAGGTATTTTTAGTTGCCTCGTTACATAGGCGATAGTCAACCTATACAATCGTGTCAGTTTGTTTAGGATGCAAAATTCTCTCATGGCTTTATACAGTTCTACCAAGGCTGTGCTGTCATAAGCGGCCTTTAAGTCTTTAAATAGATGATACAATGAAAAAAATTAATTCCAGACATTTTTCCATCGCCTGCGTGAGAGCATAAATAATAAAGCAAAAAGCTAACAGCGCAGAATGTGCTTATGATATTCCTTTGTTTTCCATCACAATTTGCCCAACTTAACACAACACTCACCACACAAAAAATATCACTTGCATAATTGTGTGACTGTGTCAGACGTCAAATCATTCCCATTTGTTGCTTCAATGCAAAGCCCTCGAACAACCATAATCCACCACTCTGATGCATCACGCATGTTCACATTGAATCTTTCGAAACGGAGCTTTCCTCCCCCAACAACGGCGACGGCGACGACGACAACTACAATGGTGAAAACGACGACGATGAACAACTCCAGCCACGGTGTCGACGACGACGCTGATGACTCACACTGCAAAACCATTCGATTTTCTTTCGTGTTGCTGACCGTTGCATTCATCTCAGTCAAGTGTATTTTTTCCCATTTCAATACCGTATTCAAATCTTCTCATCAATTCTCACCACTATGCAATTAAGATCAACTGGCTGTGGTAGTGCAAGTCCAAGAAAATTCCAGCTCAGTCGCACGGTACCACTCTGAGTTCCATTTGATATGAAAGCTTTTCGTTTATAGAGCCGTGGCGGCTGCGATTGACGAGACCAAGGCAACAACGGAATCAAGTCCATCAGAAGACGGAAACCACCCTCAAGTCGTCGTCGTCGTCGTCGTCAAAGTTATCGTTCAGGTCGGTTGTCGCGGGTTGGTTGTTTTGCAAATTCATTAAATTGACTGAAAATGAAAAGAAACGTCGACGAACAGGATAATTTTTTTTTTTTAAATTCGGGGAAGGATAACAGCCCCGAAAAACGAACACGTGAATAGTTTAGTGTAATTCCAGTGTCACCTGGGTCATTGTCGTCACCCTTTGTACTAGAAACCGAAATTCCGGACCAAGTTTAGTGCCGTACGTTCGCCTTTAATGTCTCGTGTCTAGCCCCCAGCCCCTTGTCGTTGTCTTCATCGCTTTCAATGTGTGTTCTGTCCATACTGACCAACTGTGTATCCTAAAGTGCCGCTTAATGTGAAGTTTTTCGAAGTCGGTTTTCTAAAGTGATTTGTTTCTCAGCTGCTTCGAATGTCTTAAAACGCCTAATCTGTGTGTATGCAACTTGCAGCAACCCCCAAGTGCTTTAAATATTTGCTGAAGTTTTACAACAAGATTTAGTTTCTAAGCTGGCTTCACACATTCCATAGTTTGCTGGATAGATTTTAAATAGTTTTGAGCTTTAAGAGAAGGAGAGTGTGTTTCTCGCCAAAATCGTAATATATGTCGTCTGACCATAACAATAATAGGCTATTACCAAGAGCAAATAAGCTTTTTCATTGGCTGTGATTTTCTTTTCGTGTTAATTAAACGCTTTTCGTATTTTAATGCTTGTTTAACTTGCAAATCCCAAAAGTAAAACAAATCACTCGGCACGACCAATAATACACCGTGTGTGTGTGCTCTGTGCGTTACGAACAAAAGGACTCGAAATCAAAGGGGGTGGTAAACGGCGTGGAGGTGAAGTGAATGTGTTCGGTTCGCTCGTTGTACTCGTAACTATACGGTAAATCGAAAAACAACCAAACCAACCCCTAAGCGTCCCTGAATCGGCAAACGGTTACGGTCAGCTGGGCGCATCTGTTTCCCGAATACTCTGATCCCGTCTGAGCACGCGATGCACTAGCGCTAGTCTCTGTCCCTCGCGACCGTCAACGAACACTGTCTTCTGTGAGTGGAATTCGCGAATTTTCAAGGGTGGCTTTGCTGGCAGGCTGTTTTTTGTGTTCGACTGCAAGATACTGTGAGTCTGGCGGTCGACCTTAGTGTGAATGGAAACATGAAAAAAAGGATTGTGCCGGGAAATTACTACAAGGACCAAAAGGACTACTCTGATCATTTTGGACAATAAACGACGCTAAAATTCCAATCGGACAGGATTTCTTTCAGGCTGTGATTGCAGTTTATTTGGTACGTATTTGGCGGTGGGAAGAGAAGGATTAGAGTAAGGGCAGTGCAGAGTACGTATACCCGCGAGATGCACAAAATGTGCACTCCTTTTGTATTCGCTACAAAAGGAGCAATGATTGATGTTGCCTCGAAGGGCGTTTCGCCTCAGAACCGAGACCGAGAAGAGAACAACACGAAGGAATATTCGGAAACCGTAACGTAGTGCTTCGGGCTTGAAATTTTCACACCCTGTCCGTTGATGTTGCTTGTTGTGTTGTTGTTTTGTCTGACAAATGTCTGGAGGAGCGCTAGCTTGTTATCTTTGCTGACTGGAATGGTTCACATCGTCGACGACATTGTAGTAATTAGATAATTGAAATGCTCGAAGAATCCTGTGTGAATCCTGTGTGATGGAAAGTGTCATGCATGTTGGGCACAGTGTAGAATGCTTCATATTTTATACGTGACTGAGCTTAATGTGTTTTCTGTAATTACGTTCACATGACATTCTCGTGTCAGTAGTTAATGACATTTTGTTAAATTTATGAAAGTTGGCACGTTGTTTTGATATTTCAAGCCTATCAGGCTTATGAATGAAGCAGGAAGTAATAAGAAGAAGTTGTAGAAGTTTCGTACAACACTTCCATTTTGGTAATTGGTTTGAAAAGCATAAAATGCTGGTCTGACAAGTGAATTTTCACTGGTTTGTTTTCAATTTAAAGTGGTCTTGCGGTCTTGGAAAGTCTGAAAAGTTCTTTTACTACTTCCGCTAATACGTTTTAGACTAATAGATTTCATCAGGGAAAACATTCAAACTTTCTAACCGTATTTTCAGTTTCGACAGTCCTTTATATGGTACCTTAGTTTGAAGTCACATTCGCAAATCCAAATTTAACAAATTTATCTTCTGATATTATCATCAAATTCATTTAACAATAACCTTTATCCAATTCAATTTACATGCGAACAGAATTTGAAAATCATTTGATATCTCACAAACATGCCGATAAGCACTTAAAATACATCCTTTGGAATACTGGCCATAATGTTGCACTATTGTCTATAACTACATAATATTCAAATACTGGCAAGGTACTGTAGAAAGCTTTAAATAAAGAATGAGTGACGATGGTTCTGTAACTTCTGATCATATGGCGTGTTTATTGTGATTTGCTTTAAAGATTTATGATGTATCAAGTTGTTTTTTTCTACAAAAATCATTCGATGATTGCAACATGTGTCTGAGATTTTTGTTTTTTGAATTGACAGATGAGTAGAAGATTAACTACGCAATGTTGAGGCTACGAGGCCCATTTATTATTTATTTTATTTATATAGCAAACAAGGCATAATATGCAATAGGATAAAATTAACAATTCATTATAACTACGAAATACAAATAGTCCCACATCTGGAGTCTGTACACACATCAAAAAAACAACACAAAATACATAACAAACTGAATGCAGTTACTTTACTTTATTATATTTTTATTTTAATTTAAGATAGTTTTAATGGAAATCAAGTGGAATTAGGATGTTGATAAGGTCTTTGATATGTTATTTTTGAAAGTGCATTCAGGGATCCCCGAAGAGTAGGGGTTACTTATAGAATTACATACCCTACAACACCTATTTATGGGATCATTAGAGTCATAGGCAGTGTGCTGATTCTACTACTTGAGCAGAGTTGCACGCCTAATAATTGGTCATTGAAAGTAATTTTGTTGGAGATGTCTTCAACATTGACTGCACCTCTTATAATCACAAAAGTTAGGCAAGCGCTTAGCAGTGCTTTTCTAGAGGATAGATACTTTCAATTTAGAAGGCACACTCTGTATTTGTAAGATGGAAGATGTTGAAAATCTTATGGGTCATACAGATATCTCAAAGCGAAAAGTTAAAACTGTTTGGGTACAGATTTTAGTCTATCATTATGTAGCTCAAAACCTGGGTTTCATATTATGCAGGCATATTCCAATAGAGACCGTAACAGAGTGATATAGAATGACTTGGTAACCCATATATTCTTGAACTCTTTAGCACATCTCTTTATGAATCCGATCTGTCTATTGACAACAAGATGCGCTTCAACATCCACTACGGTTAAAGCGCATTTTGTTGTCCAATACTACGCCGAGATCTGTAATATGATCAACCCTATTCAATTTGATGTTGTCAAGGCAGTAAGAATACATTTTCGTTCTTCTTACGGGAAAAACTTATTGCATGACACTTGTTAATGTTAAGATTCAGACAATTCTCGTTGCACCGCTTTTGGAGAGATTGAAGCTTGGATTGTGGAAAGGTTGCGTCAGATTGCGTGTTTACGTTGTGGTAGATATTTAAGACGTTACCACAAAAAAGGAGTATATCACGGAGTATCTCAGACAGCTCAGAAATGAAGAGGTTAAAATGTAAGGGACGTAGATGACTGCCTTGCGATACTCCAGAAGATGCAAAAAAATCTTTTAGATAATTGGCCTTACAATTTTACAAGCTTCGACAAGCACATACGTCATTCCCCCCTTCAGGCTGAACGGGGAAATAAACGATACCAATGTAGAAGTAATTTTTGTCGACTAAAATTCTGATGAATTTGTGTTCAGAAATATTGTAAGAACTGGGCAGGACGAGTTCACTTGAAAAGATATTGTAAACCGCAATAAAAACACCGCATCCTCTTGAAAATTCTGTGTAAAGGTAGTCGCGATGAGTGCTATAGATAGTCCAATAAATTTTAAGAATTTCTTCGTTTATTTCCGAGTCGTTCAACCACGTTTCAGCCATCGTTTATATTTTAAAATGATAAGATTTAGCGTGAAGAAAAAGTTGCTTTGATTTGTTTTTCATATCACCACAATAGTGGTAGAGAAATCTAGGATGAATAGAAGCCACTTTTTTGTTGGGAGTAATATTTCTTCTGATCGTCGCGTGATTTGTGTAATAGAGAAATATGTGTGGAATTGACATAGGAGCCAGGAGCGATAAGTTAGAAGATCGCATTTGATCTGATCCTGAAACAATCCAAGTTCTTCACCGTAGCGATTAAAACTAAGTCTTAAAGATTCAAGGTCGGTGGGAAGACCCTCTTTTTGAATCATAACTTTTGAAGCATCATGCATATATGCAAGGAAAAGAAGGACATTGGCATACATCTTATGATCTCTGAAACGAGACAAGAGATATCTGCTCTCTAGATCATCTTTAGGGTTTGCAGTAAGCTTTACGACAGGCGGTACAAGTGGGTCGAGATATTTGGGTAAAGATAGTCAACTGACAGGAGGTTCTGGTATGATGATTACGCCAGATTGGCATGGTGTCAGATCCTCACCATGAACAAAATTAGAATATTTAGATTTTAGCATGTCTTCGGCAATACTTAATTGCTTTAGAGCATTATTGGACGCGAAATCGGTTGCATCCAAAAATTTAGGCGGCTGTAAACTGGTAGAGGGCTGCTTTTGGTAGAAAACGCCGTCTTAGCCTTACTATCTGTAGTGGATTTGCTGAAAACGTGTGGAAAATGGGAAGCTTGTGTGACGTGGAAAGTTCAGTGGCAATGGATATGGGTGATGTTGACGTAAAAGAAGAAATATTGGTTGCAATTGGAGGCAAGTTGCTGGAGGAAGTAGAGGATAGATAGAGAAATCACCTAAATCATACTCTTATTTCGTTAATTTATTTGTTGAGCTAGTTTTTGACGTCTGGTGGAGACTCATTGGATGCTTCTTTCTCTCCATTGGCTGAACTTCATTCCTTTCCACGCGGAGCAGCTATCTCCATCACGCTCCTGGTTGCAAAATAACCAAACCATTTTGAGCTGGTATAGAAGCATGTATATGGTTTTCGCTTGTTTCCACATAAACGAGCAGGTAATTCTTCATATTTATAGTTATCCGTTTTTCTTTAAAACTTTAGAAAGTCAGGCCACGTCGGCGACACTAGGAACTCCTTCTACAAAAAAGCTTTTCGTGGGTGAATCGTCTACAATATAAGCGCTTTCCGCTCGTTTGCGATTTTCACTGTAGCTATTATAAGATATTTGACCATTTTCAATCCTCTTGATGCTGCTGTCCCAGCTTCACGAGACTGCGTCGTGCCAAATTTGGAAATAAGACGCTCAGGTGCTTTCAAATCTGTTGGTGCTGAGGTAATGTTTGATGAAGTTAGGGGCTGCTTCCTGGAAGAGAAAGTTTACGTTTGAGCTGATTTGGGAGCTTCATTCTCAGATGGAAGTTCAGCAAGTTTATTAAACTTTTCAGAAAGGGTATTGAAGCCGATATCGAGGATAATTTTTGCCAGGAGTTCAACTACTATATCTTTATCTTTGTTTCAGATTGTATTGCGTTTCGAGGGCGAAAGTGTATCTACACCTTCACCAACCGGTCATCAGATTTTCCATTTTCTATCGAGTGTCGATATTGCATTCTCGATAATCTGCTTGTTGTGGAAGTTCGTGAGTGCGGTCACCAGCCCATCAAAACAACTTGCCATTTCTGTAAAGCTCTCAGCACTGACTTTCGCTTGTGCTAGGTGTTTAGCTATGATGCCTTTATCTGCGTTGAGGCTTTACATGCTCCATGCAGTTTGTGCTGGCAGAAACCTTTGTCGGTAACCGAATTTGATTTGTTGTTGTAAGCGGTGTAATTTTCCAAACATCACTTATGATTCATAATTGCGTTGCACAATGAAACAAAATTAATCACCATCGCATCCACAAAAAGTCACTATTTAGCATGTATTATGCGTTGGTGAAATCATCAGTCCATATTTTTTCAAAAATGTTACCCGCCAGTACGTTACAGTCAATGGATACTACTATAGATATGAGATTATCAACTTTGTCAGTTCCAAATTAATTGAGATGGATTAAAAAGAGCTGTGGTTTCGAAATGGCGACACAACATGCCACATAGCGTGTACCACTATAAATTCATTGATGAAAACACTCGATGAGTGCAAATTTTTACTACGCCTCTAGAGCAGAAACGGTAGACACAACTTGAAAGCCACAATTCGCCGCGTTATTGCTGTGACGGCTTCAAAAATTGGTCTAAAATTGGACTTTTAAATTCTGCTCCACTCCAGCCATATACTTGAAATTAAATTTCAATGTGTAAAATTTTCTCGAAAATCAAACTGAAACCATGGTTATTATCATGATTTTCTTGCATTATATTTCATTTTAAAGTAGCATACCTATGAAAAAACCAGAACCACGACTCCGATGCACAGCCCTGGAAAAAGACCATTGAAAAAGGCCAAAAAACCATTTTCGTAGTGCAGTACAGGAAAAATTATCGAATGATTTATAATTCTGTCGAAAAACCTATTAAAATTTCTTAGCCTGTTAGATTTTTTCCGGTAAACGATTTTTTCCATTAAAAATCATTATCGAACAAGGATCATATTTATTTCTAACTTCAAAAACTTCAAATTCACTTTTGTACAATACCACCGATAGAAATTCAGATACAAAAATAAACTGAAATTTTCAACAACTTGCCCCACTTTCTTATCTTAACTCCACAACATCTGTCAAACCATTTTTACTCAACCAGCCACTCTTAACTCGTATCACAAATGAAGTGGAAATAATAAATGAACACGAATAATATCACGGTTTTTTCCCCCCCATCTACAAGAACCACGTTACTATCGACATCCTGTTAAATTGTTCCGGCAAACGATAAAATTCATTCCCTTATTCAATTTATTTTTACTCGCCACTACAGCAGTTCGATGGGTAGACAGAAAACTCTACAGACCGACAGACAGTATGGCGCGTATTAAAGTTACTTGTGTAGTTGGAATTTCAGCTTCAGCTCCAGTTCTCAGTGGTCTGTTGTCCATTCGGATTGAAGTTATCATACTATAGAGTGTATTGTAATCTGTATCGTATCCTGATGCAAATATAGAGAATTTCAGTACAAATTTGTTCGCGAAACTTTACGAGAGTTGTGTTTGAAAAGTGATTACTGAGTGAGAAAAGGAGAAAAAGAAATGTCAAAAACTTTTTTGAATTGTCAGTGACTTTTTGAATTTTCAGGAAAGTTTCGTGCAAATAGGTTTAAAATGTTGTTAATTGTTGTTGTTTCATTTTTCGAATTAGTTTCGAAAACAACTGACATTATTAAAAGATCATTCAACAAATACGAATATTTGACCCCAAAATGCAATATAAGCAATTTAATCTCAAACCACATTAAAACCTCAATACTTAATCCAAATGGCTTTGAGTTTAATCCACCTTCTTGCCACATAAATGTAATCTAGACTGCTCCTAAAACCAACTGTCATCATAAAACCTACCAACAACTAATCATAATCATCAATCTACCAACTCCACTTTATCCTATACAAAATTATGCCAACCGTAATCATAATTTTGTGGATCATAGATGAAATCATGACCAAAGTTTAATGACCACTTAAGTAAAAAGTTTCGTTCAGTGAAATATACCGTAGACGAAATGGTCGAGACCGGAGTCTTTTGAATAATTACAAATCGTTGGTTACTATGCTTCCGTAATCTTAACGTCAGAATATTTAAATAGAAACTGTAATTTTTCAGGAGAAAGGAAAATTATAGAGGTGGTTTCCGCAGAGTCAAAGAGAATTTGTTTGTCAGCATGAATTATGCAAATGTATGATTGAAATGTTTGGAACAGGAAAGGATTTTATAAGCTGAGGTCAAGAAATGTTTCGTTTGATGCGTAGTTAAATCCTCTAATGCGTGGTTAGATTTCACCTGCTCTACTTCGTCAAAGTCATTTGAAAATTCAGGCAGGTTTCGATTCAGAGTTTGCATGAGTGGGGAATCGTAATAGTTCTTGTGGGAATCTAAACGTGCATTGTAGAAAGAAACTTCAGTTTTCCAGGTCAAGGCTATGAAATCTTACGTAAATTTTAATGATCGTTAAAAGTAGTTTCAATACAGGCAGCGTATAGATTGTGTGGCTAAGCAGAGCTGCAACTTTAATGACAAGCTGCAACACTACTGATTCGACAACAGCATTAATAATCAAAATGCATCCATGCTAATTCTTGCAACTTCACCACAGCAAAATCAACTGAATTTTTTAATTTATTTAGTCGATAATTACGTGGCAAATACGCATTTTATCACAATTGGATTTAAATCGCATATTCTCTGTAGAATCATTAGACAAGGTCTTCTAATAAATCCATAGCATTTATACCAATTACTGACTATCAAGCAGTCATTCTCCTACTATTCAATGACATTTCTGCTCAGCTAATCGTTTAATTGTTGAACCAATTCAAGGAACGGCTAGAGCAAAAGAAGACAACGTCAATTGATCGAATTGTTGTAATCAATAACCTTTTAAGTGGCAGTACGTTCACAAGCAAGCCTCAAGTACAAAAGATATTCTCATTCAGTGCACTTGTTTGGTACAAGTACTCTGTTCTTGTCATTACTACAGTCGATGTCGCACGCTGTTATTGCTTTTATTATTGCCCTCACAGTCGACATCAATTTAGACGAAGGGCTTCCATGATGTAGAGCCATTAAATTGAAAGTGAAATAATAACAGAAAAATAACAACAACATTTGAATGAAAAATTTCTTATAAACTCTATTTATTATACAATTTTAATTTGGATCCGATCAAATAATGATGATGACGATGATGATGATGTTATGTTGCTTTTTTGTATATGGTAAAGGTCGCATGTGTAGCAAGTATGCCACTGTTTATGAAGACTCGTTCATTTCGCATACAAGTTGTAATTCAAAACCAAAAGCATATGTTAATATTATGAGAGTACATGGTATTAAGACGTTGACGTAGTCATAACAATACAAGGAAATTGGGATGGATTTGAAACGAGATCAAACAAAATTTTGTTGAATGTTGTTTGGTTGTATTTTATCGATTAATTAGTTGGTATTAATACGGGCTTGTATGAGCCGAAGTAATATGCTGACGATTCATAAATGTTTGACTGAAGACCAATAAATATATATCTGTCCCCGAAGAAACTTAAAATTTTAATTTTGTGTTTGCCAGTTTCAGTGAATCTGCACTTAAATTAGGTACTCTTAAAATTAGCAAGTACATCTACCGATCAACATATACTAGAGACACATATTGGAGCTAATGTTGTAATTCATGTATCTGCTGAATTTCACTATGTTTCTATCTTAACTTGACATATTAAATGTTGGTGTGATTTTAACTTCAGTGTGTATCAATTTATATTTTCATATCTATCATATATGATTTCTAAAATCATATAGTTCGAAGTCTGAGCGAAATTTCAAAATTGTCCTATGGAATTTATAAATCACTTACTGATCTTGATATGTAGAACTTTATACTCCCTTCTAAGTTCGTTAATTTATACTAATATCAGGACTTTGTCGAAATCCAACATCAAACAGAACCGAAAATAAATATATACGTCAGTTTTTCCAATGTCCTTTGTCCTTTGATTATGCAAATATTCAAGGTACGTACACTCGACAAAAAACCATATGACCGCCATGCATGCGTACCCCAGCCACAATCGGAAACCCTATAGTATGGAGTGAGTGACGAAATGACTGAATGTAATGCCGAATTTATACACTGGGACGAGCGTCTTGTGTACAAGAGTAAACAAGACTCAACAAGACATTGGACGAGACTCAACAAGACATAGGGTGAATTGTTTACTTAGGGTATTGCACCATACAACACGGACCATACACCATGCACCTTTCATAGGGTGAATTGTTTACTTAGGATATTGCACCACGCATCTTTCGACAGTTGTGAGCTGTTTTGTTCAGTTCAGTGAACGATGACTGAGGTACGGGCTGTGGCTATTGCAACTGCCTGGTGTGCGTTGAGTTATTTCAATCTGGGACACGCAAACACATGTTTGAAGTCCCGGCGAAAAATTCGAAAATTTAAATGAGCACATGCTACCCTCTCGAATCCCTTTGACTTGATGCATAAAACCGACTTCGCTTCCAGCGGCTTCGAACTCGGACGATACGGTCATAAACACTCAGGCACAGCAATAAAAGGATCATTATCCCTTCATAAAACAAACAAGAGCCGACGAGCAAACCATTTACACACGCGTGCTTGCCATGAAAAAAACAGCCGAGAATAGACAAGGAGACCATTTACACACAGTACTTGTCGTCATTTGGCATTCCTCGGCCAGAATGTAATTCCGGCATAATACTGAACGACTTTTACTTCCTTTGATTTACGTACTCAAACTACCAGGTATATAACTTTAGCGCTCTATGCACACATCGAAAAAAAAACTTGGCCTTACTTGAAGGAGTAAAGTAGCACTGTTGGAAATTAACCCTTTGTTCGAAACCCGGTAATTTGTTTGCTTGTACGAATGTGGGTACTCTGACGAATTAATTCATTTCAAAGTCAGAAAGTCTTAACATTATTGTCCTTATTTTGCTTTCGTTATTGCTTTGAAGTGTTCATTTCGAGGATTTATGCTGATATATCGCATATTCATGAAATTACTGGTGGCAGCGGTGGAAATAATTAGTTTTGATGATGATGGTATTAAAACAAGAGTTCGAGAACTTGTTGAGAGTAAAGGGAAAGGAATCGATTTGATAGATTGAAAAAAACAATTGGTACGTGGAAGTGAAATTAAGGATGAATTGGACGCAGAAAGTGTCAAAAGTACATTTCAAAAGTACTCAAAATTAATGACATTTTCATTAGTGTATTTAGCTCGAGTTGTTTCACAATCTAATATTATTTAACGGATGTATGTACATATTCTGTAACGGAGTAGTCACTATCACAACATAAATCAGCCGAACTCAGTGCCTTTTGCGTTACTTCTGGTATCGGCTGGTAAACGTTGTTGTACGTACTTTTTGACATCTTTCTGATCGCACTAATGATGGGCGTTTCTGTTATTTTCAAAAAACGAAAACGAATTGTTTTTTGTTTAAAAACAACTGTTTTTTTTAAAACTGTTTGAAAAAAAAACAGTTTGAATTAATGAAAAGAAACAAATTTTATGCTGTACGACAATAAAGGTTGGGTCGTACTAGGATTTTCACATACTAGGTATAACTAGTACGGGTACGAAAAAATACCTGTTCCAAATACCTGTTTGAAGTATGTACATAGGTACATACAATGCATACGATTTGTAGTGATGTAATGAAACGGACTGATATGCCCTCCCCCACCCTCCAGAAACAACGTTACCAAGCTAGAGTGGTGATGATGCAAGATGACCTTCAAAGAATACCGAGTCATTAGTATGTGCAGCTTGTTCGTAACTTTCCAATGGTCGGTGATTTATTTGGCAAGGCTTTCTCCAATCTAGGGACCATCAAATTCAATCAATTTAATTTGTTTTTAATTTTATTATATGCAAAAAACACCTCCTGTATTCGTTCAAATGACCAAAGTAAAAAAAAAATACTAAGATAGGACCAACTAATCCTGTTGTCATCTATATGACTTTTCATCGAGCGATCTCTGATACCAAATTTTTCCTGGCTAATCTAAAACAGTCGGATTTCAACCTCGCCTCACTGAAGCATTAGGTTTGTCGAAAATTTTATTATGAAATGATAAAAACAATGTTTCGTTTATTAAACGTGCAACCTCTTCTGTAAGGCTGGACATGAGTCCAGGGGCACCTTACCTCCCGTGGTCTCGTAAATTTTACAGCGCCGGTAAGGTTGGAGACACCCTCGTGGCGACCTGCAGTCACGAGGAGGGCCTCAGCACACCCGGAGACGACAACTGGTGAACCAAAAAGGATCTTCCTCCTTGGCACTTTTAGTGCTACTTTTAGTTTTTCCAGAGGACTTCATTTTGCCGTGTCTTCGAAACTAGTCCGTTTTTTCCCAGACTTGTATGGACCCGAAACAACTCAGAAAGCTCCCCGAATTCATGCTCGAACAAAATTTTTTTTTTTAAAAAATGGACTTTTTGCCCAATTTCCCCTATAAAAAATTTTTTCGCCCTTGAAATATCACTATTGTACTTCCCGACCAGTGGCGGCTCCTCAGAGGAGGCAAGGGAGGCAGTGCCTCCTCGGTTAAATTTACAAAATACATATTCTAAATTAATCAATACATAATATTTAAATTCATAGCAAAATCAACATTTTGCTCCCAAGTCTCCACTATTTTTGAAGTTGTGCATATGTAAACATTTAAACCATTTGAGACCAGTGCCTCTACCCAAGCAGCCGAAAAAAAACGCGAAATCAATCCTGAACCCAGACCAGAGCACTGCCTCAGCGCAAAAAAAAAAGTAAAAAAATGCACCAAAAAAGAACACCGAAATCAGTTTTGTACCCAGATAATCAGTGTAAAAAATAAAAAAAAATTATCCATCAGTCCTAGCCGCCATATACCACGTCGATTTCGAGCACAACGAAAACGAAGGTAGAGAAATGAAAATGAGGCAGATTCACATCTGCCTCATCTATTGCATTTTTGTCAATGAAAACGTTGTAGTATGTATTTTCCCGTCATTCATAAATGATCAAATTTTTGAGTATTCAATGTGGCAATAGTGAATTCAAAGAGGCAAGCCTCAAAAGCAGCAATGTATGTACTTTGTTGTTGTTTAGCGAAAGGTAATTATTTTAGGGCAAAGGAGGAAAGTAGTGGACAAATTAAGAGCTATCGAAATAAATAAGTCAGGAGCTTTGTATTTTTATTTCGTCTATTTGGTTAATGAAACATTTACAAACTACCAAATAGAACGATAAAGAATTGATGTATGAAGAGAATGAATAATTATTTCATATATATTTCCGAAAGAACCCATGGAAATTATTTGTTTGTGCTTTGAGGAAACAGTATTTTATTTTGTATGTATGCGCTAAATTTAGATTTGGTAACATAGGTGATCTGTGAAATTTAGTTCACTACCAGTTTAAAACTAGTATGTACATGTAAAAGTGTTCGAAGTATTTTATCGTGCATTTTAAGTAGCATTGAAGAATTTTTCTTAAAAGCTACAACTAATTTCTTATTATTGATTTCAATTATTGTCATGTAAATCAATTGTATATATAATAATACTCAAAATGAATTTTATGATGACTTACTAGTTACTTACAATAAACTTATCCGGAACATTAAAATTTAAAGAAAATAGAAAGCCTGCCCCAGAGTTAAAAATCATTAGAACGATAGGAATGTTGAGCTTTTATTTAATGTAGAGTGGTATAATAAAATTTTCTGGTAGCTTGACCGATTAGAAACTTCTCATGTGATTCGAATTTCAGTAACAATGTGTGGTCAAAGCAACGTTTCAATGATTTAGAAAATCTAAATGGCACCCTATTAAACGTAATTAAGCTCACTCAACGAATCGTAAACCAGGTGAATAAAGGATGTGATATAAAAAATAAAAAAAATTGTTTATTGACTTAACGTTACTTTAACCACGTCTGGACTTGCCATTTAGAGGTCACAATGAAGCAGAGGCATGTAATGTATATGGCTAGATGCAAAAAGTCGGTTAGATGAATTTCACAAAATTGACTTTTAAGCCTCATGGATATAACTCAGTCTCTCACTATCCAAAATATGCTTCATCAACTCTCGTTTGAGTGCGTGCTGTCCATTTATGGTCTATTCCCCAACCGAAAAACCTTAAAAGTAAGTTCTTTGTTCTGTACGCTACTAAAAGTTACAATAATAGATAAGTTAACCATAAATAATAAATGTTGAAAGTATAAAAACCTTTTCATATGGCAACACTCGCCCTATTACTCTCTGTAATATAACTCGCTAAAATGCAAACTTCATATTTGTTTCTCTAGTTATAAGTCAGTCCGCAATAAACCTTCGAAACGGCAACAACGTGATTTTATCTGCCAACAGGTTATGGGCCCAGTTCGTGCGTCGCCTGCGGTTATATCGTGTGTCGTAGATAATTAAATAAAAATAAAAAATGAGTGTGCCTAGTTTTCAAATAGACAAATTGGATGGGTCCAATTACTCATCGTGGGCCATCCAAATGCGAAGTGTGCTCGTGCATTCTGAGCTATGGCAAATTGTGTGCGGTAAGGCCGTAAAGGCAGAGAATTTTACGCGTGAGCAAGCGGCAGCTTTCGACGCCAAAGACGATAAAGCCTTGGCCAGCATAATTTTGTGCATGAAACCAAACATGTTAAATCATGTAAAACATTGTACGACATCAAGGGCTGCGTGGAAAAAATTGGAGGAAATTTTTCAGCCACAAGGGCCTGCAAGAAAGGTCAGCCTGTTTAAAAGGCTTATGTATCTCCGTTGGTCGGAAGGGGGAGATGTATCACAGCATTTAGATACATTTACAGATATATGCGAGCAATTGTTTTCGGCAGACATAAATGTGCCCGACGAATTACTCGTAATAATATTGCTATCTAGCTTGCCAAAAAGTTTCGAGAACTTTGTCGTTGCGATTGAAGCGCGTGATCAATTGCCATCTCTTTCAGCATTAAAGGTAAAGCTGCTAGAAGAAGGAGCGAGACGGCAAGGCACAGATGCAAGTCCCGAACACAACGAAGCATATTTCGCACAAGCGAAACCCAAGCGAATGCAGCAGCCAGAAAAATATCGCAACACAAACAACAACAAAGAAAGGCAAAATGTTGACAAGCAACAAGGAAAATGCTTCAATTGCGGACAGCGAGGGCATTATGCTGCGAAATGCAGAACAAAAGGAAACGCTGATAAAAAACAACAGCAACATCGGTCATACACCCTTTTAGCGGCAACAGCTTCTCCACTTGAAAGAGATAGTTGGTGTATTGACAGCGGTGCCACAACTCATATGTGGTACAACAAATCTTTATTTTGCAAATTTACTGAGCACACAGAGAGCGTTGGCTTGGCGGGAAACAAATACATCGAAGCCAAAGGCATCGGCAATGTTAAGATACAAACTGAAACAGAATGCATCACACTGAAAAATGTTTTATATATTCCTGACTTGAAGGCAAACTTTATGAGTGTGAGCAAAGCAGCAGATAGTGGCTTAAATGTAATATTTAATAAAAATTGTGCCCGCATAATAGAACCACAAGCTAAAGAAGTGTTAGTCGCACAAAAGGTTGGTAACCTATATTTCTTTAAAGAAAATCGAAACAAATGTCTGTTAGCTAATCAAAGTGATGCTTATAAATGGCATTGCAGATATGGCCATCTGAATTTTCAGAGCATGAAGCTCATTGTCGAAAAACAATTGGCAAAAGGAATTAATGAATTCAATTTAGATAACGAATTCAAGTGCATAACATGCATGAAGAGCAAAATTCACGGTTTGACATTTCCGAAGCAAACAGAAAGCAGAGCAAAGAACATACTTGATCTGATTCATTCAGATGTATGTGGTCCATTTAAAACCTTGTCAGTTGGAGGTTCCAAGTATTTTTTAACATTTATAGACGACAAGTCGCGCAAAGTCTTTGTTTATTTTTGAAGAAAAAGTCTGAAGTTTTGGAGAAATTTAAAGAATTTCATAAAATGGTAGAAAGACAAACCGAAAGAAAAATAAAAGTTCTTCGATCAGACAACGGCGGCGAATTCATAAACGAAGAATTTGATCTATATTTAAAAAATAATGGAATTACTCGTCAGCTGACTGTGCCACGAACACCTCAGCAGAATGGCGTTGCAGAACGGTGCAACAGAACAATAGTTGAAATGGCTAGAAGCATGTTAACGCATGCAGAGTGTCAAGAGTTCTTATGGGCGGAAGCAGTTGCGACAGCTGTCTACATACGAAATAGGTCACCGAGTAAAGCCTTGAATAATGCTACTACGCCTTACGAAGTGTGGACAGGTAAAAAACCAGTGGTGAAACACCTGAAAGTTTTTGGCTCAGTGGCTATATCATTAAACAAAGGACCAAAAAATAAATTCACAGCCAAAGGCAAGCAATATGTGATGGTAGGCTACTCGTGCACCTCAAAAGCTTACAGATTGTACGACCCTAGCGGCAGATGTGTGATTGAAAGCAGGGATGTGTTTTTCGACGAGAATGTATGCGAAAATATCCATGATAGCAAGTCAACTCCGTTCCAAGCTACTTATGTAAGTGACAGTGCAGAAGAAGGTGAAAATAACGACGCAGATGATGGAATAGTAGAGGCAGCAAATGAAAATCTTGATCCAGCTGAAACAGATGGGGCAACAAGCAAGGAGGAGCAACAGCAAATACCTTCAGAAATAAGCCAACAGCAATTAATTCCTGTCAGAGGCAGAGGTAGACCTCAACTTATTCGAAGTGGCACAAGAGGACGACCAAAAAAGCAATATAATATGCTGAGCGCAATAGAAACTAATGGAAATAATGTTGTAATACCGGAAACTGTACAGGAAGCATTGTCTGGAACAAATGCAGAAAGCTGGAAAAGGGCAATGAACGACGAGTATGAGGCCTTAATCAAGAATAATACATGGACGCTGATCAATCCACCGAACAACTCAAAAATAATCGGGTGCAAGTGGGTTTTTAATGTAAAAAAGAATGAAGACGGAAGCATTGACCGGTTTAAAGCGCGATTAGTGGCAAAGGGCTGTAGCCAAGTTTATGGTGTCAACTACAAGGACACATATGCACCAGTTGTTCGAGCTGCAACCATTCGGATGTTGTTGGCCGTCGCAGTCGAGATGAAACTGTATCTGCACCAAATGGACGTATGCACAGCGTACTTGAACAGCAATCTCAGCGAAGAAGTCTTCATGAAGCAGCCAGTAGGTTTTGAGTCAACAACACATCCAAACAAAGTGTTGAAGCTCAATAAAGCGCTGTATGGACTCAAGCAGTCGGGAAAAGAATGGAACAAAAAGGAACAAAAAGGTAGACCAGGTGTTGAGAGATGCGGGTTTTACACCGTGCAACAATGAGCCGTGCCTCTATAAGCAGATTTATAATGGTAATATATCTTTGATCGCCATATATGTTGATGATATCATTATAGGTTGTCAGTCAAAAGACGATCTCATCCAAATAAAGACGTTGTTATCCAACGCTTTCGATTGCGTTGACAAGGGTCCATTACAACTATACTTGGGCATTCGTGTGCAGCGTGAAGGCGAACTGGGTGCAATTACAATCGACCAGACCCAGTATATCAAGGATGTCTTAAGTCGTCATGGTATGGAGAAGTGTAGATCAGCATCAACTCCTTTGGATGCTGGCTTCCAGATCAGTTGTGACAACAGCGATTGCAGAAGGGTTGACGCAACGTCATATCAATCGTTGGTCGGAGAGCTGATGTATCTGGCCATTCACACTCGGCCTGATATATTGCACTCCATTGCAAAACTGGCGCAACGCAACGCAGATCCCCATGCAGAGCACGAAGCAGGACTGAAGCACATACTACGTTACCTGGCTTCAACGATGAACAAAAGGCTCAAATTCTTTGCAACTGGAAAACCACTTGAAGGATACGTAGATGCAGACTGGGCCGGCAATAGCATTGACCGTAAGTCGTATACTGGATACGTATTCTACCTGGCAGGATGTGGTTTCTCTTGGGAATCGAGGAAACAGAATTGTGTGGCGTTAAGTACGACAGAAGCTGAATACATGGCCTTATGTTCAGCAGCTAAAGAAGCAATATATTTACGCAGATTGTTAACAGAAATCGGATTTAGCATTGATGATAAGCCTATCAAAATATATAGTGATAATGTAAGCTCACAACAATTAGCCAAAAATTCAATGTACCATGCACGATCAAAGCATATTTCTATTAAATACCACTTTATTAGAGAAGTTTTAAATACAAAAGAAATTGAATTAATGTACGTACCAAGTGACTCTATGAAAGCCGATATATTAACTAAAAATTTATCAAAGACGAAACATACTAAATTTGTTGATGAACTAGGTATTAAACCATAAATTAAACCATTTGTATACAGAGTCACTGTAATTTTTTACGTAATTTTATATAATACTCGTGTTGAGGAGGAGTGTTGAAAGTATAAAAACCTTTTCATATGGCAACACTCGCCCTATTACTCTCTGTAATATAACTCGCTAAAATGCAAACTTCATATTTGTTTCTCTAGTTATAAGTCAGTCCGCAATAAACCTTCGAAACGGCAACAACGTGATTTTATCTGCCAACAATAAAGTCAAATTTTAACATTCCGGCCACTTCAGTAATTTTTGAGATGCCATTTAATGATTTAATGCGTTGAAAATAATTAAGACTAGTTTTCGAAATATCGTGAGTCTGCACGATTATTAGAGCTATCGCTGCGAAATATTGAAAAACATTTCTTCAAGGAATTGGAGGATTAACACAGCTGTATGACAATTTCGTTCAACATTTTGTCAAAATAGAGCCAAATATACATTGCTCTCAAATAAAATGTTTCTACGGTGCAGTTTACATCGTATTTCATTACCTCACCACTAAGTCCCACAATATGAATTTGATATTATATTATTATAATACTATTTAACTTTCTTAATGATTCTTAAATTCACTGCCTCCCCGTTTCTAAATGTCACGAGCCGCCACTGTTCCCGACCACTTTCAATCATCGAAAGTGCCGTAAAATTAGTTTTTGCCAAACTATGGCCAAAAATCCCTTACTCCCCCACAAAACCGAAATGTCTATACTACAGCAATAGGTCTTGGCTCGTTATGTCCCAAACCACTCTAACCCAAAATTGGCCGATTTTGTCCGATTTCAGCTCCTTTTGCCCTAAAAACTTTTTGAATATTTGAATAAAATACTTGCAGGTACGAAAATGCTCGCAAGTACGAAAATACTGTTTTCCGCAGCTAAACAGTTTTCCACTGCCGAACAGTTCGTTTTAACAAACGAAAAACGGTTCGTTTAAAAAAAACATAAAACGGTTCGTTTTAAAAAAACAAAAAACGGTTCGTTTTTAAAAAAAAACAGGTCGTTTTAAAAAAACGATTCGTTTTAGAAAAACGATTGGCTTTAGAAAAACTATTCGTTGTGGAATAGTTGGAATAATTGGTTTTAGAAATACTATTCGTTGTAGAAAAACGGTTCGTTTTAGAAATGCTGTTCGTTTTCAAAAAAAAATGTCGCTTTAGAAAAACTGTTTGTCGCTATTTGGAAAAACTATTTGTTCTGTTTTTGCAGCCAAACGTTTTTTCCAAACTGTTTTTCGTTTTTGAGCCCAGCACTAAATCCCACCCATGCAAGCCACGACCTTGATGACGTGAATGTCTCGTTTTCATTATAAAGGGTCTGCTTCATCTGGCTTCTGACTTTTTTTCATTCAGAATCTTCGTAATGTATCTATTTTGCATTGCCCCGAACAATTCAATGCAAATATCTTTTTTTTTTTGTTTTTAAGCTGATTTCGTAAATGATTTTTCAAAGTTTCCATTCTCAGTTTCACTAAATATTTAATGCAGCAGCCGGCTCTGATTGTGTTTCAAATGAATCTTTATCGAGCATTACTTTCGATCCAACATCCTTAAATTATCGTTATTTCATAAACGACGAAACCATTCACCATAAGCTCTTTTTAACGAAGCATACTCACTGTGAATTTCCCTAAGCAAATTATATGTTTCAGTGGCATCTTTTTTGCAATAAAAAAATATAATACTGTTGAAATGAAATTTTCGATTTTCAATCGGATAAACTATATACTTATTGAGACTTAGAACAAATGTCATACACTGTCAAATACAAAATGTTACAAGATCTAATGAAAGTAGCATACGACATCTATTAAAAAAGCCGAATTCATATAAGTACACTCAATATTGTACAATTAAAATCCTTTTTTAATCTTCACACTAAGCCAAGGAACGTATACTAATAATCAGACTTATGTCAGTTTAAGATTTCTGCATATTATATCAGTCAAAAACCTGTTAACGCACTGTAGAAATGTAAATAATATTAGTGGGAAACCAATTCTACACATCCATATTCTTAAAATTTAATTAAAATATTGTCTAGATTTTCAAATATTTCACTTAATTCACGCAAACTATTCCCAGAGTTTTCCGAAAACTTCTCTGGATAAAAGTAATTGATATTACTTAGCTCTAAAATTCTACTCTTTTGCTCGAATCAGTTAAGAAACTTTTCATATATACATGTGTCCAATACATTTGGTGTATTCTCCACGATAACATAATATGACACTAGACGACAGTGGTGAATTTAATTCCTAGTCTTGTAATAGCCTCTGAATCGCTTCTTACTTTAACGTCATAACGTTTATTTCGACGACGGGAAAGGGGAAGAACGATGTTTCATTAACGAACTTCAAAAAGTTTTTGTTTGGCGACGACAAACTTTCGGTTCATGTGTTTTCCATACAAAGTGACAGATTTTCCAGTATACGTAGACGAGCAACTTTTTACTCCGAAACTCGTTAAGAATGTTTAAATACTTTCGGTAAATATGTATATGGCTTTAGTTGACCCGACGTTAGACGAGAGAAGTATTTTAAAGCTGGATTAAGATATTTGACGTGAAATTTTAAAATTATTTTACGTAAAATTTTGAAATTAAACAGAATAAATACATCAGCAATCAGCAGATCTTGCCAAGAATTACGTATTCAAAGAAATATCAATTAGAAATGTTTCCGATACATGTATAGTACAGTAAGGTTTTTTAAATTTTTATGTTCGATCTTTGTGTAATTTCATGATCACAAGGAAAAAGATTAACACAAAAGCTTTCTCTAAACTTTACTACTAGTCATTTCAAAGAGTAAATGAAATTTTCATTACAAATTATGTTGAATGAGAATTGAATCAAAATCGAATTTATGATATCTTTGATCATTTCTTTGCTACCATGCATTCTCTTTCAACGACTTTCTTTTCCTCTCACGATAAAAAAATCTCTGTACTCCAAACTAAATTTCCCTAATCAATTTATTAATAAATTTAGTACTTAATCGTCTTAATTCCCACCCACTTATTTCAGCAATCTCTGCACATAGCATCGCTTTAATTAATATAAGCCTACACAATTTAATAAGAAAAAATCCCAAGGGAAAAGATTCGGAACCTAATTCAATACCAACATTGCTCTGAAGTCGAAGCATAAATTCCTATCTTTTTTCAATTAAAAAATAACTAAAAGAATATTAAAAGCTGTGAATGTTCCCCGGGGGGGATGAGAGCGGTATGCTGCTTCAGCTGCGGAATAATCTCGAAGTGCCACTTTATCGTTAGGTTCGTAGTGCTTGTTCGTAATTAAATTAGCCTTCTCTTTCATTTGTTTCACTGATCAGCTCCAGTTTCCCACCGAATTCCGAATCTCAGTCTTTCGGTCCCTCTTGAATCGTAAATATAATTTTTTTTGCAACTTCATTTCGATGGGGCACAAAAAGCACTTTACCCTGTCGCGAGCTGTTGTTGTTGAGTTTTTTTTCTAGATTTTTCGCATTCCATAGACACCGCTTTGGGACAGGGTAATGTACGGTGCTTGTGGAAAAAATTGAAAGGATACTGGAAGTAAAAAAAGAAAAAGAATCGAGCGAAAATAGAATAAATCTAATATCTACATGCGAAATCTGATTAGCATAAAAGCCAATATTGTCATCTAGGCAAATTCAGTAGTAATGCATGGCAGCGTAACTTTTCAGAGATAACAGTGGCGCCGCATTGCTTTTCCATGCCGACAATTTACATTCTACAGACAAATCGGCAACATTCTGCATCCATCCATCATAGATCAGAACCATCGCCAGAAAGCACTCATATTTCATGCATATGTATGATTTGTGTATTGATTTTGATTTATGCCAATTGTGGAGCACTAGTAGTAGTGCTACACTAGTACTGTCTGCTATCAATTTTCTAGCGTATTGCATTTACAGCGTGCTTCTAAAGGTGGTAGTAAAATGGGAAAAATCCTAGTGATTCGTTTTTTGCACTATTTGCCTAGTTTTCATTCCCCCCGACTCATTTCTCACATCCACTGTGGTTTTTCTCATGCTCTTGAAATTGATTTCGTACGGAAATAATAAGAACGGACCCGAAATGAAAAGGATTATATGGTCGACGGTGAATAATTTGGAAGGATTTTTTTGTTGTGTACTTGTCAGAGAGAGAACGAGAGAGGGAGGGTGAAAAAGAGCGAAGGATATTTGATGGATGGAAGCTATGAGAAAACTAATTTGACTGTATATGTCTGTTGATAGATGTTGGCAGATTGTGCTGGATTTGATTGAAAAGGATTAAGGGAGCTAGAAATAATTGGTTTTCGTGAGGCATAAATGATTTGAAATGGAGAAGGACAGATCCATTTGGTGATTTTGATAATTTTTCTGGTGCCATCATGGTGACAATTGATCATTTGACAAAATCTAATTGGAATATTTAATCTATGTGATTTTATTTGGGCTTAGTAGGAAGCATTGAATATATTTTTGGTATCTCATAATCCTTTCATCTGTCATACTTAGATCATCTTGTTGTAAGTACAAAAAACTTTAACGGCTTTACGACTAGTACGACACTAGTGACACATCAAAAATCACCCCTACGATTGTTGGTGATTCTGCGTTCGCCAGTAGGGTCGGCGCTCGGTCAGCGATGGCAACCTACAATACCGACAAATAGTTGATAATAATTTTGAAATTATCATTCGCTATTTATCTTGAGTGTACACTGGTCAGAAAAAGTTTCCGAACAGGTCGTATATCCTTTTGAAATCTATTCAAAACTCTTACTGACTAAATGGAGCCAATTTTCTCTTTTAAAATATTATTTATTAATCCATAATAAAGCATGTTAACAAAATAAAATAAAGCAACTCAATCGTTATTTGAAACGGGAAACAAACTTACAGAAAAATTTCAAGAAAAGATGTGAAAAAGTTTCCGAACAGCTGTAATGATAATGTTCCTAACACCGTTGTTATAACGGTAAAAAATCATCTATTGGCCAAACGCATTTCTTGACAGTCAGTAGGTAATTTGACATGGGCCACTGCAAATTGTTTCGCGTTCGTGTTTTTGATAAATCAAAGAATTTCAATGCCATGCAAAACAGGAAGGAATACTGATATCAACATTCGTTCTTTGGTGATTTTTCACCGAGAAAAAGGTTAAAGTTTCCGTGAGATCGCAAGTATAATGAATTTAAGTACAACAGCTGTATTTATCCTTTACTGATAATCTAATTGAAGACAAAAAACGTTCTGGTCGTCCAAACAAAATAACGGAAAATGATAAAAAAAAAATTCTTCTTAGACAAATAAAAAGAGATCTAAACCAACATGCAAATTGAAAGAATTCAACCAAAATGAAGCTTACACATCTATAATACCCCAAGTATTGAATGCGAACGGTCTTAAATCAAGAGTTTGTAGGAAGAAACCTTTAGTAATTTAAATGAACCAAAAAAAGAGACTTAAATTCGCTAAAATTTTGAAAAAAAAAAGTGGTAGAACTTTGGAAAAAGATGATATTTGTTGACGAAAGTACCTAAGTTTAAGAACCGAAAAACTACGTCTTTTGGTAAAGCAAACCCAAAGCAGACACAAAAAACCGATCTGGGGAAAATTGTACACGAAAAAATGTAACTCCTACTATTCTATTCCCCACATGAACATCACAATAGATTGCACCGTACATGTGTGCATGTGAACAAAGCAGAAAATGCATCAATTCCTAAGAGGAACGGCTCGTAAGAAGAGGAGCAGAAGAGAATCTACAGAATCATGAGGGGAAACAGTAACATAACAGGAGACGCAGATAACTTTGCAGCGTATTAAGTTCATTCATTAACAAAGATTTTTGGGTCGTTCAGTGGGTGGATCGGGCAAGGGTTTTTTGAATTTCTCTACCCACCAAGACGCTCCGAACTCAGCCAGCGTCCGTGATACGTTTTGAGTACACTGATTGTAAAATTTATGTAGGCATCATTTAGGCAAAGCGTTAAAGTAGATCTATCCGAAAACCACGAGTTTGGGCATTGAAACAAGATCACTTCAGTGTTCTGTGTAGTATATCTCAATGAACTGTATGTTTTGAATTGAATGGTATGCAGTGCCTGTAGTTTGTAGTAAAACGTTTGAGTTTTCGTTGCGTCACTGTAAATTTAACGAGGAGGCTCTGTAGTTAGACTGTTATAAAATAAAACCATTTGATTCATAGTAGCGATAGAGTTTTGACCTTTGCTAGAAAATAAATGTTCTTACATTGATTGTAAATCTTTTGATTGTTACATATTGATTATTTAATCAATTTTGTGGTTAAGCAAGGGAAGCACTGCTTCCTTTGCGTACATCGACGAGCGGCCTCTGGTGGTTTTTATACAACTGCCCCCACGTCTTAGAAACCTCACTACAAAGCCCAAACATTATCCGATTGAGCACGGCTGGGCTCGCTCGGGTAAAAACATGATGCTGAGGGGTGGAATTACAAGTATTCCTAAGTTTAAGAGTGCTTTAAAAGAGGAAGGAAATCAAATTCCACAAGGTTTCATAAACAATTTTTGTAGAGTCTATGCCAGATAGAATAGGTCATAAAAAGCAAGGAACTTCACACCACATATTAAGTCATTATTTTCAAACAATTTCAATTTAAATAATCTAATCGTACGAGCTTATCCAGGAAATATTCAAAAGTGTTCGGAATTTTTAGGGAATCGGGACACTACGAGTCACGATTCATCGGGCACAGCAGTATTGAGCGAGATTACGCAGGTAGCATTGACTACTTGGTCCCCCCCCCCTCTGTGCTTCGAGCGGGGATGTCAAGCGACTGTGGGGGATGAGCAGGAAGGGAATCAGTAAATGGGTGCAGCAGCTCTTAACATCTACACTGACGGCTCTGAAACAGCTGCAGAGATGAGCGCTGCAGCATTTTCTGCAAATGCAGCTATGAAAGCAGCTTTCAGGTTTCCTTATCACTGTAGTAATTTCCAGGCGCAGGTGTGTGCGATACGTAAAGCTGCAGATCTAGTAGATGCCAGAGATGCTATAACTGAGGAAATTGACATTTTTACAGACAGTCAAGCGGCGGTAAATCAACACATACAAATCGATGTATGTACTCCACTGCAATCAGGCCCTGAATAGGCCTGGACAACAACAGAAGAGGCAGTATTGTCTGGGTTCCCGGTCACTCGTTCGACTCCAAAATGATGCAAGGTGCAACGTGTAGATGGCATGCAACTCAAATCCTCAGGGTCACCAAAATCATGTGGGAATTATAAAATCTTGCAGCGACTAAATTCCTGCTCGAATTAACGAGGACTGACTGCAAACGGTTGGTCGGCATCATCACTGGTCACAGTCTTCTAGCAACAGACGCCATGAAAACGGGACTCCTAACCAGCGACACCTGTAGGAAGTGTGAAGAGCCGGGGATCTCAGAAATAATCCAACAGCTTCTGTGGCACCGCTTGGCACTGTGGGAAATCAGACAGGGCTGCTTCGGTGAGCCCTGGCTGGTGGATCTCTCGCAAGTGGCGAAACAGGGGCTGAAAGACATCCTTCAGTTCGCGAAAAGGTCCGAAGCCTGCGATGGTCGCTTGGACTGAACTCTCTCTCTATCCTGGTCCATGTATCACTATGGGCTTAGTAGGCCTATGTAGTATATCCTAACCTATTAGTATAACCTAACCTATTAGTATAACCTAACTTAACCTAATTATCTTTTCACTTTCTTTAAACAAAGAAGCCAAACGAATTGGTACCGAGAAGTTTTATCAGTATAAGGAGAAACAATTGAAAAAAGTAGACAACCATCCTAATTATAAATGAAAAAAAATGTCTTGTGTGCCAGACGAAAAAACAACGATTTACATACCGGAGAAACGATCTGTCACATAATACGTTGTGACAGATAAATGTAAATGCCATAATTCATTGAAAGAAAGTGTCTTAAGTGTTTTAGTTTCCCAAAATAAACTCCTTACTCTTTTTTATTAAATCACATAGAAAATATCGCGCTTTTTTTAATAAAAGAAATTCAAAATCACTCACTTTCGAATTCTCTAAAACTCTTTTTTTTCCTTTTCTTATTTTCAAAATCAACACTCAAAAGGCGAAAATACATCTAATCCGAAACCTAAACACATTTGCTCACATACTATATATTTAGGGCGAGTATTTCACATTTTATGGCGCTACAAGGATACAGATAATGTCGGTGTGTGTCCTTGCGAATGTAAGTTAAGTGTGCGACAATACGAATACAGGCTGATGAAAGCCTTTTTAGAGTAGTAGCTATCTACAAAAGCAAGTTTATAGGAAGAAAAAAAAATGCCAGGAAATGGAAAAGACGTGTTAAATGCGAACTTATGATGAGAAAGTGTGTTAAGTTGTTCTGTTTAGAGTCACTGTCAGATTATGGAAAAGTTAAAATTGTGGAAATTTATATTAACGCAGGTGAAATTCTTAGTTAAATGTAATAAACTATCATAATTGAGTGGGAAAAGTGATACTCGTAATTTCAAATAACTAAGGAGCAAATTGTTTTGGAAATCGCAGCCACTATGTTGCTTTATGAGTTTTTGGAGTCATGACACATACGTATTCAGCAAGTCATTTTACAGAAAGATACATGACTACATGCAACACTTTCAATTCATAAACATGCTGCTGATCGACTAATCAGCAGCATGTTTATTGATTGAAAGTGTTGCATGTAGCTTCATTTTTATACCATTTGCGGAACATTTCATGCATTTCATTCAATTCGATTCCGGCATAATGGAACGAAATCGGATAAGTTGCTGATAAAAAGTCTCGAATACATCACTATAATGCAAAATCCCATTAGAATATTGCAGCAAATAAATGAAATTGCTGCTGAGATCTTGTGTTTAAGTGCATACGTGTAATAAATGTTTCCAGTGAGAATTCTGACTAAGCCGAGACTCATTGTGCATGAGCGATTTGTCGAATATAAATAAACTTTTTCGTACATTTTTTCGCTCGGTTTCTGTCAGGATCCTGCTTTATTATTTTATTTTCATATTGAAAATTATCGTTCATTTCGAGCTGCTGTTCATGCTGCTTCTGAATCACATATTCACACTTTTAATTCAATTGAAGGGTTTAAGTTTAGTTGTCTATGTCCTTTATATTAAAGCGGCTTCTATTTGAAAACCAATCTTTTATTTCTTCGAGTATCCTCAGTATTATTTCATTGAATTCAACGGTTATTAAATTTTAATCACAAGTTTCAGAAAGTTATTGAATAGTTTTGATTGTTTCTAATAAGTTTATTTTAAATTCATTATCTACTTCCATTCTTGTTCGTTGCATCATATTCTCCGTGTCTAGTGTTCTCATTAAAAACTTTCTCTCGAAATATACAAACTCGTACAAGTGACTCATAATCATGATAAAGTTTTCAATTGAATTCATTAAACAATTGAAACGAATAAGAAATAATGAGCGTACTACCTGAAGTTTCGGTTAGAGAACTGTAAAGTTCGAATTATTTATCAAATATTATCAACTCGAAATTGTTGAATGCGATAAATTTTATGATTCCATAGTCCGATTAATTTGATTGACTGGAATTTCGACTCGTTTCGAACGATTCAATAGAAAGAAACAGTGCAAATATGAAGGTTAATCATGTTGAATTGACATATTCGGATCGCATAGAGCGCATATCATTAAAAATTCATGCAATTTAAGGTTCCTTTAAAAACTATCAATTTTTAAATATCTCGCTAGATTTCAGTATTTTGAGCTTAATTTGAAACCCTTTTAAACCCTTTTCTTTCAAATCGTACATAAAGTTTCAAGACAATGAAATTAAATGTGATAAAAAATAATTTAAAACATTTAAAATAGAAAAAAAAATTATGAATTCAAAAAAATTATCAAATGCGGTAAAAAAACATAATTTACAAACAATAAACCCATATTCTTCTATATTATTTTCACATAATTATAAAGCTCTGTTTTAATCAAATATAATTATTTCATCAGAATTACCCTCAAAAATTAGGCCATAAAATTTAATTGTCCAACGTTGCTTATTCCCTTTAAAATCAAAGTAACAGAACAATCTGCCCATGAAATACAATACTATGCAGCTGTTGTTCATAATATTCATACCTGAGTGCCTAGCATTCAGTACATTAGTACCAAATTATTTGAATATCCCCCTAACTGGTTGCGATCTCAACTAGTTTCTGCTCAGAGCATATCCACCTCGAGGACCAGTATGCATAAGGCTTCTATGGATGCGGGCGGGATAGAAAAAAATGATACTCCCCTTACGATTAAGTACATAAAGTACCTGCTCGACATGAAACCTGACACGGTCTCCACTAATCGAACTGTCGCTAGTTGGGTGTTGATCCCAAATCATATTTAAAATTTTAGAGGGAACATTTGACGTGATCGTACTCGTACTATTTTTTTTTTGCGTTTCTGCGGACTATGAACTAGTTTACCTGCAAATATTGCTACGCAACTGAGACACAAGTTTAAAGAGGAGTTCGTCGATTTCAAGTTCCGGCAAGAACCGATCGTCATTCTTCTCTGTTCAGCAGCTTGAATTTGTCGTAACGAAATTATGAAGCGAATTTAGAGATAATTTTTGGGTGGAGTTCCTAGCAAACTACTACTTGCAACGAAAGGTATGATTCACCATTTTGAGGCTATTCGGATCGTAATAAAAGTCAGTTGGACAATTGTTTCTGGTCCAAGCCAATCAAATAAACTGTTTCGTTCATTTTGTTGCCAAGCCAAACGTCATGTGCATAGTTTTCTGAAGGATCATGATATTTGGCGGCCATAATTATTTACGTTTGGTGGGAAAATAATTTCAAAATTTGGTTTATTCTGGCAATTTTTTCAGTTCCTGTAGATTCAACTAATGACTGAATTAAATTTATTTTTAATAAAAAATACAAAAAAGGACTGGGTTAGTGGCAGAATATGCCGAATAAATGCCTAAAACGCCTAACTATACGTGCAGATATTTTTTTATTAATTATTTGTAATATCAATACTGCGACTAGTTAAGGAAAATCTAATATATCGCAATATTTTTTTTATCCAAATTTGTCATATTACATTTTTTGTATTCGTTAAAGCTCATTTTATTGTTAAATGATTAAATATTTGCAGGGTCAAACGTTTTTTGTTGTTTTGAAAACTGTAAAAACGGAACAATAGCAAAAATTTTTGTGCAATTATTTCTAGAAATATTCCAATGAGAATTTGCAAACTGGATGAAAATCGCTTATTAGATAAACAGTGAGTTCAAACTGTGATATCAACTGCAAACTTATAAGACTATTTAACAAAGCATTTTTTATAAAAATCAAACAAAGAGATTTGGAAAAAAAATGTAATTAGGATGACAATGAATTTTATTTATAAATATAGATATTTTTAGTCCATGCCATTTTCTACAAATAATTTATAAAGCTCAAGGAACTATTTAAGCCATCACGTTGTCATTAAATAATAAAAGCTAACTCTTCATTAAGTTTTAAACAAATTTTTTTTCATAACCTTAAAACAAATTCTGAGATAATGAAGCAAGAAGGTGAATTATTACCCAAAGAGAATGATTAAGGTTGACAAATTAATTCAAAATTTCAAATTACTTTGGCGTAATCTTTTCGAACAGCATAATTAAGAACCCTAATTAAGATAAATCAGTCAAAATAATAGAAAGTTTTATTCTAATGTGTTTATTTCGATAAGCCAGAAATGAGTTCGGGATATTTCAGTACGATACCAGAAAAGGGTATTTGCATTTCTCACTTTTGATTGAGGTGATTTCAAAACTTTTTCATAGCAATGATGGATTGCTCATTTTTCATAAGATTAATGTTTTGGATTCAGAATTTTTTATCTTTGTCAATATTTTTTTTTTTTTTCATACGATCAGATAAGACTCTAAAAACAAACATATTCCCGAATTAAGTATAGTTTTCAAAATAATCTTATGATTTCCACATTATTACTCGTAAGGAAATGGATGAAAGGCAAAAATGAATTAGTTTTTGCACAAGTTGTCAGTAATTCGATAATTTGATATCAAAAGTGAAATATTTTAAAAAAATTATGTAGTTAAGTTTTATTAGATTTGGAGGATAAATTAACGATTCGGATTCAAAACTGATATATAGTCAGCACCTTGAAGTAGCTCTTTCACACACGTCAAAATAATAAAACATTCATATCTCATAATTTGTTGTTCTATTTGCCTGCCCCTTTAATCTGGACTAACCAGCAATATAACCCCATTTCCTCTGAAAATCATAGAATTCGTTACGTCCATACTATCTTCTCTAACATTTATCAAATCACGCAAACCCCATCGAACTCGCTAATTTCGCTCCTGAAAATGTAAGAAAGGTGTGAAATAGTGTCGAGGCCGTCGACGTACTTATCCCATTTCATTTCCATATTTTTTCTTTAGCGTTCATTTCAGCTTCTCTAGCATTTTTTTCCGTTCCTTATATTTGTGGCAAAGCATTAATATCGTCATCGTCTTAGCCGTTCTTTTCGTCCTTCGGACTCATTTCGCCTGATGACGACTGAATTTTTATCGTAACGCCAACGAAGAAAACTGTACTAATTAGAATTTGCATTGTTCTTAAGTCAAATCAAGGGTAGTGGTAGTATAGGCCAACATGCTGGTTTCGTAAGCTTTGGAAGGCTATCATACTACTTTTGCTATTCGTGCTGTAAGGAAATGGATTGTATCGATTCGAAGCGATTGGGGACATGCATAATGGATTTGTTTGATTGTAGAAAAGTAGTGTCGCGATTTGGAGATGGAAAGATTTAATGAAAGAGGGCAAAATACCGGTTTGTTCGGTTTTCAGGACAAGTCTTCAGGACTTATCAGCAACTAGAAGATTTATTAGAGCTAATATCCGGTGACCAAAACACCTGGACTTAAATACTTCAAACCAAAAGATTTTGATTCCCTTCGAAATAATTTATGCATTTATCTGGTTCCATAGGACCTACTTTACAATCATTAAAATTTATTCACATCAGAAGTCCACTCTAACCACCCACTTTCTTCCCTCTTACAGAATCCGAAGCAGTCGTGGCAGTTTGGACAGTATCGGTACTGCAGCATCGGACTCCTCGAAAATGGAAATGAATGGCAGTCCTAGTCGCTCACAGTCACATTCACGTAGTAGCGGCCGCGATAATTGGAATAAAATGCCGGAACCAATAAATGGCCATGGACAGCCATTAAGTCCTACATCTGGCCGGAAGGACAAGTCATCACCGAGCCATTCTCGGCGTAGTGCTTCATCATCGAGTAGCTCGGGCGCCCAGTCGTCATCGAAACAACAATCGTCCTCGTCATCTGGACGTACCAAAGGTGTTCCTCAGAGCTTTGGCTACGTGAAACGTTCGAATGGCTCAGCGACCGGAACTATTACGGCCACCGACCAACAAAATTTAATTTTAATGAATCAACAACATCACCATCATCAGCAACAACAACAACAACAACATCACCACCAACAGCATCATCAACCGCAAAGTAGCGGAGGAGTACGAACCGCTAGTCATGTTGCTGTCATGCAACAACAGCAGCAGCAGCAGCAACACCAACAACGATCTGGCAAAATGAAAGTTTCCGGCGGAACGCAAACATGTACTTCCGATTTACAGACAAGTATGCATAAATTGCATAAATATTCAATTGAATTGCGAAAAGGTTAATGACTTTTTGATTACATCTTCTTTTTTTTCTTGTAGAAGTTCCATCGAATACCCAGCATCGTAGCTTCTCGCTAACAGGACCTGGTGCTACGCAACTAAGTCAATCGATTAGAGAACGATTATCGTCCGGAACGCATAGTTTACCAAAGACCGGGACAGAAATGCATGTCTTCCAGCATCGGTAATTGTTTTTATATTTAAAGATGGATTTGAATGTGTGTGGAGTGGTTTTAATGATATTTTATGCACTAACATCTTGATTGCCATGGTTAGGGAGAAAGTTAAAGTTTACATATAGGCAGGTTAATCATACTGAAAGGACTGGAATTGTCTATCCATGTACTCGAGAAGATTCAAAGAGCCCACTATTTGATACGTAGCATATCCAGGTTACTTGACTACATTTTTCTTATCGTTTTGTTGTCCTTCAATAACCACCTCCTGCTTTTCTATCAATTTAATTGCAGATGAGTGTGTTCCAGGAACGACCCGCTCGAGCCATTAAACTGCCAAATCCCTGTATAATCTGATTCTGATACTTAATATCTACGCCTAATGGCATATAATTCAAATAGTTGAAAGAGATAAAGATTATCAAATAACCTAATCTCAAATTTTCAAAGAATGTCACGTAATTTCACCAATGAATTAAAATCAAAATATTTTTAAACAGTTGAACGAGCTAAGACAATTTTTCAGTTAGATAAAATTCAGCGGCCAGTGTGGGCATAGATTACGTGCTATAGTTTCTACATGTTTCCAATACATGTTAGATAAGAAATTTTTTTTGTACCGAACGAAAATGTCGAATGAATACATTCATCAACTCATACGAATACAATATCGTGGCAATTTTTTGCAGAGGTCTGCATCAAATGCTATTGAAATTAGATCAATTGTGGCTTCTTTCCAGAGGCAACTGAATTGGCATTCAGAAAAGCTCTTATTAATAATAATGATCAGAGGAAGATTTAAGGAAGTGCTCGTCATTTTTAAAAATATCGTCGTAAGGCTTCCAACGAATACGCTGGAGTACGATGAGAATGAGGCGTAATAGATCTTAAGGAACAGAAATTGAATAGGACACGGAATACTGTATTGTAGTGTCGACGGAAGTTAGAAATGAATTTAGTCATCTTTCAAAGTAGTCATCTTTGGAAAATATAATTTTGGAGCTTTAACGTGGAAGAAGATGTTCCAAGGAGTGAATTTGAATAATATCTAATGGCGGGTGATTGAAATCAGCTCGAAGATATGGAAAGAGTAGCATTTTGTACACTAAACTGAAAGATGTAAATGCCAACACTTAACGAAATAAACACTTACCACTTAATGGCAGCTGCGGACTCTCCTCTGGCGGACGAAGTATAAAACTACAGCTAAATAAAATAATTTCATGGATAACAAGCCAATTTAATTATATATTTTATCCAAATTGTTAGTATATAAAAATACTGAGGAGGAGAATAAAGCTCATTCTTGATTTTTAAGCCAACAACAATCGGTGATCGCGAAGACTTTTTGAAAATTCAAAACAATTGGTCTTTTGTGGACGCTTTCATGCACATTGCACACTACACGATGATTTTTGTTAGAAAATACTAGGTCAAGGATCCTATTAAGGTGGTTGAGGGTGTGATTGAACCATTCAAAAGCAAATAAATTATTAATTGAGATGCCAATAAATTCAGAGGGGATTGATTTTTGTTAGCTTAAGGGCGCCTCGATCGAAAGATTTAGAGTATAGAGTAGTGTGTCGCTTGTTACGAAAGATTTTTGTATCGGGAATAACTCAGAGCTCAGAAAGCTCAAATTTAGCCACATCTCTGATATCATGCTGAGCTTTATATGCCATGTATTGAAAGTCAGCCAAGCATTTGACTTTTTCATAGCAAAAAGAAAAATTTATATTTTTTTTGCTAACGAAGTTGCTGGCACTTCTGGTTTTTTTTTAGAAACTCTTTTACAGTTACACTAGAAGGGCAAAAATTGTTGATTAGTCACCGAAAGTTTGATGAGAAAGCCAGTTTAAATGAGCTTATCTTCTTGTCTTACAAGCCATTTTTTTTAAATTTACGGCAAATGAGCGACTTAGGGGCTATCCCTAACTTCTTTGTAATGTAACTAAAAATATCCTTAGGCTGAGTATAGTCATACAGTCTAGACACAAACAATTCAAAGCCGAGTCGATGTGTTCGATGGTTTTGATGAAATTTGTGAAGCCAAAGGTATGGGTATGGATAATACCTTCTGCACGCTTTCAGGCTTCACGTTTTGCTGTAGTTGGTTTTGCTGATTACTGTGGAAGCTGTTGGAGATCAAAATGCTTCATTTTCATTTAGGAGCGAATAAGTCGAAAAATAGGATTGAACTGGGCGAAATCAAACGACAAATTCAGCTATCCAATAATAAACTTTTTTTTCAGCACACTCAACTTTAAAATCTGTGTGTGCACATATTGAAACAAAGCTCCGCATCAACGAAACAACCATCAAGTCTATTTTATGCTACAGAAGCGAAATCTGGTTGAAAAGCCTAAATTCGATGGAAAAAGGAGCTGCATATTTATATGAGCCAGAAATCACAGTCACAATTAAACTACAAAACCTGCAAAGCGGGCTCTCAAGCGAGCGGATCCAGGCTAGTCGGAAAAATTACAGCAGCGCTGAAAAGTCATAATAGATAGCTTCCAGGAGCATCGAATTGAAGAACGCAGTTACTGAACCGAAACGACTGGAGGCGATGTTTTAAGGATATCAAGACTCAATAAGAGCTGTATTCTTTGGATTTGAATATCTGACTCGTAAAACTTTAAAAAGTGAAGTCTTATAATATCTAAGCTATTACTCTTGGCAAACATCTCAAGTATCTAAAAAAAACAACTTTAGTATGTTTTTATAAGATTTCTCTTTTTTGATTCCATTCATCCACCTTCAGCATAAACTGATCTTTCTAATCAAAGTCAACTGCCATATATTCAAAACATGAGACATTTTATATGCTATATAATCAATCTAAAACAAATGAATATTTCTTGATCTCATCAAGTTCAAAGCATCCACATCGAAATACACCAAGAAACCTTTTTGTTTTCGAAATCATTTCATTTCATCAACAAATGACCCAGCCATTATCACATGTTCTTATCCTTCAATCCTATATAACTTTTGTCAGTTGTAATTCATATCATCTGAAAGTCAAGTGAGCAATTGACATCATAGGCTATAATTCAATTGGAACTACATATGCCTTTTGACAACATATCAAATATAAATGATTAGATGAAAATCTTTCATTTCACTAGATCTTAGCTGTCAGTCCAGTAAAAATGTCAAATTAAATCTGATGAAGGTTCATTTGGAATGTGTTGATAAGATAGTTATATTGATCGATATTTACTGACAAGGATTTTTGATGTGCAATTGTGAGATGGCCAACTTAGTGGGTATCTATGCGATTCAAATATATATATTTTCAGGAACTTTATTTAGGTTTTTCTTAAAGAAAAATTTACAATATCTAACAATTAAAAATATTGAAATATTAAAAATATAAAACAGGCAGAATATTTAGCCAAACAACATGAATTTGACCAATCTCGTTAAATATTACCCGCAATATGTTGCTGAATATTTAGAAAATATGTAAACAGTACGTTCCTTGCAACGAATATGAGCCGTTAAGCGGTGCATTTTTCACTAAATTTGAAGATATGATTTAGAATAAATTCCATTTTCGTTCAGCGTTTCGAACAACCTGCCAAATGCCGTATATGTATTAATACAAGCATGATAAATTTCTTACATTGCTACACTATTTTCATATATTTGAGTCTACTAACATTTTTCAAATGCATGCATTGTATTTTAATCAAACATTGTTGTATGTTTTTTATTGCTATTTCTGCAAATTTTTGGGATATTTGGATAGGTACTCCGAAATGCAAACATTTATTGAACAATTCTGCTATTGGAAACGTTAATGTGTTCAACAAGTAGGTTCGACAGAGGTCATTTTAGCAGTCAGTATAACCACCTTAATGAGTTTTACGTTCATGACAAGACTGCTAAAAATAGTTTATATATTGAATTGAATATATTTATGTTGATAGTAGGTTGTATCAGCTGCACCTCTCCTCCCTAAGGGATATTTGTTTCTCTCAGTAGCTCCTTTTCAAAAGGTCAACATTTTCTGAAATTATTTAGGACAAGCAATTTTCTCTAGGGGGCATCATATCCTAAATTATTTAGGGCAAGCTAACCAACACGCAATCATTCTGGTATTGCTTCCTTATTAGCCCTACAGCCATTCTAGCCTCGAACCCAATAATTGAATTCCAAACAAAGCAATCAGTACGTTTAATAGAATCCTTCAAACGCACAAAAAAATCGAACTATAATAACCCCCCAAAAAGGATATTGATTAGATTTCTCTTCCCCTTCTTCGTTTTCAGTAAACATAACTTAGACAGGATGCTTACATTTCCGCATCCTTAGCCAATGTCAGTCTTTTAATATCCACCAACTTGCCCTCACTGAGCGTGAAAGAAAGAACGAACGAGAACTCGAAAAAAATTCAAATTAAATGACTTTCCTTTTCCAGAATATCAAATCGTGTCTCAGCCGCAGCCGGTAAAATACTGGATGGAAGTCTATCCGATACACAAACATATGCTGAAGTCAAACCCGAATACAATACGTATGCGATGTGGCTGAAGCATAGTAATACGGCTAGTAGTCGATTATCCGAGGGTGATTCGATGGAAAGCTTACAAATCGGCTCACCTGGTATGACACGACACGGCCATAAATTGTTACATCGCGGTAGTGCTGGTGGTGGGGGTGGTAGTGGCAGCGAATCACCATATATTCAAAGTCCACGATTGAATCGGAGTAATAGCATCAGGTAAATTGTGTTATGGATGTTGTGTATGTTGTATACTTATTTTGAGGAAAAAAGGATCTGTTTTCTTTGTTTTGTTTCGTTCACTTGAAAATATGTTTGTTTCGTACAGATGATTTCAAGGATTAGTTTTTTACTTGGAGATTTTTTGAAAAATTTCGTCTTATTTTTCTCTTTTTATCTCGTTTTCTTTCTCTCTCTCTCTCTCTCGTCACAACGTTTCGAATTCGTTTGATAACACAAAAGCTATCTTAAAGAGAGGACGTATCCAAGGTATCTAGTCTATATCTGAAATACATATATGCATAGCTGTTGTAAAGTGTTTTGTTGCTCGGCGAAACAATTTGCAAAAGATAGCTTTCCTATGCTGCTTTTTTCCCTGTTGAAATTTTCGTTTGTTACTTTGTTAGAGTAAATACTGGCATATTAAATTTCTTATTAATAAGAATTCATCCAATTATTTGCTCATTTCGGCTCAACTTAGCTAATGGTGTAACGGAGATGTAGGAGAATTTTCTTCGAGACTTTTTTTTTGCTTTCAATTATTTATTTGTTGCAAGTTATCATAAAAGAAACATCAAAATTTCATATCGTTTATTGTGTAGCCAACTCGAAACTAATCGAAAAATATATAGCATGTATGTAACTAATCTATGTTTGCTAACATGGCTTGATATTCGTCAACGCTTTTTATAATCAATGGCAAAGTTTTGCTTTTATTTCACTGTTCTACTAATTTCAATGTACATTTTTCTTAACATTATTGATGTTTATACAAAAACATCATTCAATGCTAATTATTTAGAAGAAGAGAACATATTAAAAGTTAAATCAGATTTTGTAAATGTAAAAGATTTCTACAAATGTAAGTTCAGCAAAAATTTCAAGATGCTTATTTAATGTGGAGCATCTGCTAAGATATTATTACTTCTCCATACCTTGTCATGCACGAAAAATTCGTACGATATGCATCTCAGATCGTAACGGCGTCTATCGGGGCCGCTTGTTCGAGTCTAATACTCTCCATGGCTCTGACTCTCTGTTGTGCATCGGCACCCTCTTCTCCGTCTACTACAATTTACTGTCGCTTGATTACACTCTCGAACTTGACAAAGTACGGAGTCAATTTAGACCCCGAAGAGCAGGAAGACCTTCTACCGAATTATTTTAACCACTGCTGTGGGAAAAGAGGAAAAAGTAAGAAAAATTTGGAGAAGTATTCGAGTACCGTCAAGAAGTAAGTGCATTCTCCTGATGTACGGAGAAGAGGCCTCACAAGGTCTATGCAAATCATCTCCCACGGTTTGGTACGCTCTTTAGGTCTGGAAATCATGTATCCCTGAGGCAGCTAATGTTCTATCTTATTCTCCTGATAACGAGATGACCCTAGCGCACATAATTTTGAATATCTGCGTGTATTTTAGGCCATAATACGGACACGCGACTCGATCATGTGTCCGACTTACTCCCATGTGTCCAGCGGTTGGTTCATTGTGGCATTCCTTGAGCGTCAGAATCCTCTTCGTCTTACGCAGCACTTGTTTCCAGTTTTCACAGCCTTCTTGGTCTCGGCCGCTAATCCCAGCGGTCCTCCGAAGCCATACCAGAACCTGTTTGGACTGCCGCTTCTGTGCGGGAAAGAGCCTCTCGGGCAAAATAATTCTTGAACATAAGTCAAAGTCATATTGTTGAAGCCTCACAGCTCACCTTGCGAGCCTTCCCGCAGGATCTTTGAAGCAGCTCAGCTACACTAAAGAATAACGGTTTGTGACCACCTGTGATCACCGAACTGTGCATCCCTTCAATGTATGGCCACCAAATATTCCTTTTGGCTGGTCGAGTATTTCCTTTCCACAGCTGTCAGTGAGCGACTTAGGTAGTAGATCACTTTCTCTCCCTCAGAGTGGCTTTGACTGAGCACTGCAACCCAGCCTGTATTAGGATAACGAACGGCGATTACTAGTCTGGGCATATGAGGACAGATGCCGTGGACAATTTTACTTTTGTCCGGATAAAAACACGCTTGCATTCCTCGAACCAGACGAACTTCCTGATAGTTTTTGAACAGGGACGTCAACGGCAACCAAACGGAGGAATTCGGTATAAACTGGGATTACCAGTACACCATCGCTAAAACTTGTCGTTAGAAAGGCAAAGAATTTAAAAGATGTGCTTTACTTTATCGGGACCAACGTTTCAGCGTGTATCACTAATACACACACCACCCATGCTACCCAATCTATCATTCTAACATGTTTCTCTAAAGATTCTTCTGCCTCAGAGTACTAAAATCTATCGAACGGGTCTACACTTTGATTGAAACATTGTACATTTTTCGTATGATATAAAAATATTATTCTTGAATAAAGCTTTGAAAGGTAACTTTAAATGTCAAAAGTTTCTTTCAAATATCAATTTTATCAATTTAAATTGAAACTACTACCGAAATCATTCAAGCCCGATGTTTCACATTTTTCAAATACTGTTATCGTATTTTCAGATTTTGGACACGGATGATGTTATATTTCTGACCTGGATCTTTTCTTGTCCTTTTCTCTCCACACAAATTGTCTATCATTAGCTACAAAAATCCTTCAACTTTTCTCAACATATTTTGCATTAAATCGGCGAAGCATGGTATATTGACAACTTTTGAGTATTCGGCGCCCATCGTGGGCTGAGATGAAAGTACAAATTCCAAAAATTTTATTTTCATCGATTTATACAGTTTTAAGCTTAATACAGTTGCTGAACGAATACTCCTAAAGACCAGTACTTTGAATTTATAAAAACTAGGCTCTAAAATCTCCTAATTTAAAAATTAATTTGCAATATTTTACAGATCGCTGATTTCCTCGATAAAATACAACTGTATCGAGCATAAAAATCGAGCTTGCCTTTCTGTGGTAATATTGCCAAATTTAATTAGATTTACTCAAACAAATGTTCACTCTCCAACTGACATTGAGTACATCCAATGTTTCCAACATATAACGTCATCTCGTAAACTGCAAACAGTCTCTCAACATTCCTGCAATTGTCCATTAACAATTTACACTCACCACGATGTACTGGCACCATTCTTCATCAGAAAATAGCCTCTCTTATACTCTTAAAACATGATGCCTTTGTAGATCTGTTCAAAATGTTACTTTAGCCACTTTATCTTGTTCGCATCCTTCGCGCTGCACTACTCTGCATCTACCGCTAGCACATGAATCACAAGAGTCCCTATGGCGTTGACCCGAATAAATAATTGCAAGAATGCCTCGGGCAGGATGAAATGTTCCGGAACATGGCCCCAACCAAATGCAGTGCAGTAAACGAAATAGAGTGCATATTCTATATATTCTTCGTGTTTACAGTGAACCAAGCGAACATATGCAACATTATGACCAACTGCAACTCTATAGGCATTTGAGTTCACCAGGACTTTCCCCGTTTATAGCGATCGATTCAGTTCAGTGGCTATGGATGTTATTGCTGCCTCTACTACTGCTGTAGGGTCTAGATTCCTGGATGACTGGTCTGATTTCTGGCATTGATGTGTTTTGGCGCTCTTTGGACAGCCCCATTTTAATGCCTTAATAAATATCTGTATGCAAAAGAACATGTACCTACATATATTCACAACCATTTGCGAACAAATCAGACGTACAGCATAGAAATGAGCGAAATATGTATGCCTTGCTTTTTACGCTAAATTGATTCTGATCAGATCTGCTCGTGGTTGTGATAAGGTTCCTCTTGTGTCGAGTGCCCAGTGGTAGACAGGAAGAATTATATGCGCGACTACAGTACAATTTCATGTAGGGAAGTGTATTCATGCATTGCCGATTAGTGTAGCGTTGAATTTCAAGTGAAAATTGATTATACTACGAAGTTTATTATGGTCGGGTATGAGCTGGATGGTTGAATTTATTGCTTTCATGCGCCAGAAATTTGTAATAAAGTCAAAACTGTGGCACCAAAAAAATTGAATTTACTCGATTCCGGACAGAATACATTGAAAAATTAAACTGGCTGAAAATTAAAAAAAAAAATTGGAAAAACAAATTGTATCTCACTTGGATTGAAACCGACTATACCTATGTCGAGAAGAGGTGTGTGTCTCCGACTAAGCAACATGCTGCAAATGCTTGCAGAAGCGATTGCTTCGACTGATCTTGTGGACTTGAAGCCAAACTGTTGCTGGCAAGCACCATTCGATGTTGTACATTTTATAGTTGCAGTTGAAATATGTATGATAGTATCGAAGGCGCAATCCTTAGTTAAGGAATTAGAACAAACATTAGAATGAGAGTTTAAGTTGGATTACAAAACAATCATTTGGATAAAAATTAGAATAGAAACAAATTAGGGTTTACATAAATGCGAAATGCTCCCATCATTTGATTTACGATTAAATCGCAAAATTAGATAATTAACTGAATTTATTAAATGTTGCTAATGATTCAACAAAGATTGAATGATAGTATGAAAAGTTAAGGCTGTTTTCAATTATGTTGAAATACTGACGGTAATTTCTCCGATTCAGAAATTAAGTATTTAACTGAAAATATACTACAATTGATGAAAGATGAAGGGTAGTTTCACTCAAATTTTATTGAATATTGTTAAGTTTTCCATAAATGGTGTTCAATTAACACAAAATAATCTATTCACAGAAAAAACAAAAAAAAATAGTTTTCATTCCGCAGTGAGAATGGCCAATCGTACAAATGAGTTCTCTGCTAAAATAACTGTAATTTAAAAATTTATTCACGCATATGATTTGTAATTGCATTGTAGCTGCACACGCTCATGAATTATTCGCTTAAATTCAAAATGCTTTTCGTTTCATCCGTGTTAATTAAATAAATTTATATCCTTCATCATCTGCTATGGAAATTGAAACCGTTATTCAATATTTATTGCTCATAAATAGTGTAAAATAAATATAACAGCTATTTTTCACTTCAACGAATATTGCGAATTTAATTCATTCATTTGGGCATATGAATATTCAGCTTACTCCCCCGCCGTATCTACGTACAAATCGATTTTTCATTTATCAATTTTTCCAGATCAACAAAATCCGAAAAAATGTACCCATCCATGTTGAATCGTGGACAGGATATTGAAATCGAACCGTACTATTGTTTACCCGTCGGCACTGTCCAAGCCGGTTCGAATGGGCATCATCATCCGGGTGCCGGTGGTGGAGGTGGCGGTGTCGTTGCAGTTCCATGGAGTCAACCAACATCACCAACTCCACCGAATCGAGGATTTGCTGGACCATTGTCACCAACTCATGTTATGCCGGGCAATATGCCCGGATGTCATCGCTTAACATATCCGAAGAAGAATGATGAAGGTAAGGAGCAATGAGTCCTGGAACATGTCGTGTAAAGTGTTTGATTTCCAATGCGTTAAATCCGGTTTTTTTTTTTCAGTGCATGGTAGTGCAGCATCGTTGCTGTCCGGTGGTAGTTCACTTTACGGTTCAGCTGAAGAACGACAAGCTAACGAAGTGCGACGATTGAAACGGGAACTGTGCGATGCTAGAGATCAAGTTATGAGTTTGTCCAGTCAACTTTCAACAAATGTAAGTAGATGGAATTTGATTGATTTAAAATGGTTTTCGAAAATATTTTCAGGAAAAATGTGTAAATATTATGTAATAGGACTCGAAATGATTCTATTTTGAAAGTGATTTCTTCTATTTAAATGTCCGCGTCATGATCTTGCGAAATGCTTATCACCTCTATAAAAATAAGGAAAAATTTCTGTTTGTAGAGGCACTAATTCACGGTTATCTCCTACATAAGAATTACTGATTTATGTACCTGTTACTATCTTTGCAAGTTTTATTTTTTGCATACAATTTTTTATAAATTTGGAAACTGGTTCCCAAAAAAAAAATTAAATAATATTGCTAAGAATGACTCGACTTTACCATTAATAAGTTTTCCGTAAATTTCCCGTAACTCACTCGTGACCTCGTACAATGTAAAGAGCAATTGCACCAGGCGCGGACGTTTTACCAATTAATAAGCGAAATAAGGCAGTACAAACCTCACAAGGGGAAAAAAGGAAATCGAATTGATGACCAAGTGAGAACACTGGAGCAATGGTTTCAATGCTTTAATGAACTCCGCTAAATTATGATGAACAAGAGTTGATAAGAGCAACAACTCGCCAGAAGCCGATGGAATACCCTTAAAACTACAGGCGTGCACAGGATTTTGGAATAGGAGGGGAACGTCTGAATGTGATACACACTTTCCTTCATTTTCTATTAAGTTCTGTAAAGACACATATATAATCTCTCAAATGTTAACGCCAGTTTCTACCGTTTGGCACCAAAGGACGAACAGCCAATCAAAAGACAGTTTGTGAGAGCTGCACGATCATAATCGTCTTATGTCTATAAGATTGGCGTGTGGAGCTGGCACACTTGCAACTATGTTGAGCACAAGACCTATCTTCATCTCTGTTATCCATGTCCGGATAGATTATAAACCGTAGCCACCACGATGCTCCCTGAAAGGCCAAGCCTTTCATAAGAGGCTTGCAAACACCAAACTGGTCATACGGGCAGTATCTGTCGCCCGTGTTACTGAATTTTTAGTGACTCTGGGAGTCGAGTCTGCGATAGTCGTCCTTGTATCAAGCATGGGAGAAGTGAACCAGCACAGCTTAAAAAAATCGGAGTCTGCCATGCCCAAGGCTATTGTTGCAACAAAGCCTTCCTGTAAAAGTTCGAAAGATGGTGGGACGCCAAACTCTTTGGTTATATATCGTGCAGGTATTGTTCTTGCAGGTGAGTTTTTGAACACTCCCTAGCGAGTGACTACTTTTAAGTCTACCGACCTTCGATGACGTTACAACACTTCCTTCATCAGCTAGGTTGGTGTAAGGGCACTATTTCGTTCTTTATATTTTGTCTTTCGGGCGTCCCTCAAGCAGCACGCTCTTTAGTCGGTGACTACTTCTAGTGTCTATCGACTTGCTGTCTCAGGAATAACTGAATTCCCCACCGTACACTGGCCAAGGTAGGTATGAGAGCTTCCCAAGGACTAATTTAAAAAGCTACTCTAGGCTGATCCCGAGGTAACAACTGTCTTCCATGCACCAACTTTAGGTATGTGTAGGGTCGCTACTTCGCAGGATTTCCAATCACTTCTTTCTAGAGCAAAGAAGGTGCAAGACCTCCTTGCACCAGCATCAGAAATTTCGGTTCGCTGCTCCCTAAAGTACCCTGTGTCCAAGCACAGCGGATCCTTTCCTTGCATTTAAATTATACATAAAGCTCTTTGATTACTCGACAAACAGTGCAACCCTTCTTTACAGTAAATATTAATCTGTCGAAGTGGATATGCTGGAAGACATAATGGTCGACCATTTTCACCCCCGGGGAATTGTAAATATACAGGAAGCTGTAGTTCTGGGTAAAATGCAACCGCAAAAATTCCCAGAGTAATTATGCAAGCTTGAGTAGCCTAGTGGGTAGAGCACTGGCTTCTTGCGTGTGGGGACCCTAGTTCGAATCCAGGTTCGGACGAGGGTCCGCGCACCAAGCTTTGAGTTCACCTAGCTCTGATTAGGTACCTGATTTAAATCAGGGGTAAAGTGAGTCGTGGAACTAATCACTCCACACTCGTATTCACAATGATTAAAGAAATTGTAATGAAGCTCTCTATCAGCTTCAACCCCTAGACCCGTACGAGGGTTGTCGTGGGATTGCTTTTAATTATGCAATATATGACGATTCCTTTCTTTTGTATCCGCTTGCAGACACAATTGCACCGAAATAATCAAACATGAAAGTGACCGGCTTTATCGGCTAGCGTGGAAGCTATAGGGAGCAAAATTATTCTCCACGATCGTCATGCTTGCTCAATCTGTTCCATGTACAAACAGGAAGTGCGTATTTAATAAATATTCCTCATTTTTGGGGATTATTTGAAAATTCATTGTGAAAAACAGCTTCCTCATAAGCTGTTTTTCCACTGCTATTTTTGGGTCCCGATTTCCCAAAAGCATCGAGCATTGGGTTCAGATTTGGATTGTGCAAGGATTTATGATGCACTTATCTTAAATTCACTTGAAGCTCTGTTTTTTTATATTTTTCATTATATCATTGAATATTTTTACCCTCACTAAGGACAATACCTCACACATTTTCCTCGCATCTTGCCAAATTGATTTTTGTGCCAACAGCATAACATAAATAATAAAAAGTACAACTCAATCCGAAGGTTACACCCCAATATCCTTGAATTCATGTATAACCTAGACAGTATAAAAACGAAAAAAAAAACTTTGAGTAACTTCTCTAGACTTCTTGGCGTCCCATATTCGTCATCGTTCTTTTCCACCATCTTCAAATCTCGATTGCTTGGCTCCGTTACAGCAATGAACTTTCCCTCGATTTTCTCATGTTTTTCTAGTCATCACTCTAAGGTATTCACACACATTGTCCTAGTTCGATTCGACTGGATTTTTCCTTGACCGTGGCTACAACGCCAACAACCGTGCTGATGGAACCTAATGGCTTTGCTCTACTCTATCCATTATTATTGCTATTCCTTGCATCAAAAACTCTGCGAAGATATAATAATTTTTCCCCATTTCACGGCACTATTGAAATGCGTAGTATCTGATGTATCCTTGTTTGTATCCTTGCTTGTATCCTTCTGGCATCGTTCCTCTAGACGATTTGTTAGATGAGTGTTGATTTCGTTGCCAAATCGAAGAAGAAGAATGAAAAAAAGGTATGACAGAATAAACGGCTTCATGAGAAAATTGGATGAATGCCAGTACACGTCGTTGTCGTGGTGTAGTGCAGCCACCGTTGACGGTGTCACTCTTAATTTTTAAATAACGGGAAGTGGGCTGGTTGAAAATGGAATCAAAGGGAAAATAGTAGGAAATTTTGTCGTGGTGGCTGAATGGCGACATGACAAAGTGGATAATACCGGAGAGTTGGCAAAGTGGCTTGTGTGGTTTTCTTAATTATGCTAATGGAGTTGCTAGTGGTGGAATGATGATTGCTGCAGTGAAATTTTTTTCCAGTGGGTATGGTTATTGTTGCAGATGGGATTTTGGTATTTTTTTTTTGGGTTAGGATGAAATATTTTGTGATTTGGCTCACATGGGAGAAAAAGAATTTTTGTATGCGACAAAAACTTGCAAGATCAATCAGGATATGGTTTTAAATAGAACTCAAATATATCAGTTGTATGTTTTTGATAAACATTTTGCTTTAAATTCGTTCTTTTTATGTAAAATCGAGAGAAAATGAAAATTATTTTAAGTAAAAAAAAATAGTGTAAATACATAATATATAGACATAGGCGGGCCGTGGCCTAAAATCTGGCGGGGGCCAGGGACTGAATGGTTCAACACATGCGATGATTTTGTTTTTGTTTGTACACGTACTGTTCATACAACTTATATAATTTACTAATACATTATATATTTGTTGATTTATTCTTTATTATTTGCTAATGCATAATGCATAATCAAATAAAGTACTTGTCTGTGAATACGTATGAGCTACTACCACATGCATATAATGTGAATGGTAGGTAGGAACTACACATGAAGAATCAATGACCGCTAAGAAAGAAAGCTTGTATGAATTATACGGGAATAGAATGGAAATAATTAGAAATGTAAGAATATTTTTTCATTTAGAATCTAAATATATTTCAACTTATACTTGAAGAAGAGGATAGCTTAGTTTCAAAATATCTTTCAAAAAAGTGAAATATATTAAGCTTAGAAGGAAGAAATTGATCTCTTGCTTCAAACATTTGTTACCTAGAAAATCTAGAAAAACCGAAAATAATTTGGCAAGATGAAAAAGCTGTAACTTACTCTTTTCGAGCCATTTGGTTTGCAGGAATATCTTTGTAGCCCTAACTGCGTGTTTGAGGCTAGATGAAATAGCAAAACCTTTGAAACTAGTGCTATTTGTTGTTTTCCGTTTTCGCGGTCCTCTGGTAAATGTGAGATTCAGACAGTTCTTTTCTGCGAATGATTTAATTTTTCCCAAACTACATACAAGTCTTCTCGCTCACTTAGTAGTGTTCCATTCACAAGATTTATCCCATAGCTAAGAGATGCATTTTTAGTTTGGAAATATGTGCTCAACATGCTCGTATAAAAAGTGAAAGATGAAAAGATTTACTACAAATTTAGGATTACTGATTGAATGAAAGATCTCCAATGAATAAACTGAGTCGTTGTATTTTCCCTCATTCATTTCTTTCTCTAAAGCCTCTTTCATAGTCTCATAGCTATCGATCACATATTTGCAACTGTGAAATCTTATTGACTAACGAGTCGAGCTTAAACCTCTCATTCCACGCCTTGTGTTTAGACCAACTGCCTCTTCAAGCTGCTTTAACAATTCGTGTTGTGATGGCTTCGAAAAGTGCAGGTAAAGCGATTCGATGGCATTGGAAAAGGATGTACACGTTTCGATTGTGAAAAATGTGTCCATCACAACCAGGATAATTTTATGAGCTAAACAGTGTACAAATGTGGCTGCAGAGTGTTTCATCTTAATTTAGATTTGTAAACCACCTTTTGGTCCTGACATGACACTAGCCCCATCATAAGACAGTCCAACAACAGGCAATTCGCTAAGTCCGTAGCTGTCTAACAGGCTCGAAATTATATCTGCTAAATACGAGGCATTTCTAGCTGCTGAACAGTCTACAAAGCTTGAGAACCTTTCTTCGACTGCAAGCTCTTTAGCAAATCTGACTACCACGGAGAGTTGTTCCTTTTGTGGATCCTTGTTGCGTCTGCCAAAATGGATCATTTATTTCTGCTGTATTGTCCTCGCGAATGATTTTAGCAATTATTTTCATCAATTCATTTTGTGTTTTGCCACTACAGTAGTTCGCAACCTTGTTTTAAAAATTACTTTCAAAAGCTGAATCATGCTTAGTGAATAATGCACAAAATTCCAAAAAAATCACGGTTATCACTGGCACCACTTTCATCATGTCCTCTAAAGGCACGTCTTTGGTGACTGAGACACGTCGTAAGGTCGATAACCTTTTTCAAATAATTTCGGTTCATCTTGACAATACTCCAAGACTGTTCAAGCACCATATCATTTACTGTCTTCCAAGTACTATTAGAGTTTTCTCATTGTGCATGAATTTTACTATACGGATAATTTATCCAGATCGCGAAGTTTGGTCGAGCTGAAATTTTGGTGTACTTTTGGCGACAATGGAAACTCTAAAGAAAATTTCGCATTGGGATAACTTCACACCGAGTCATCAGATCATCACAAAATGTGCAAGACTCATCAATGGGCATAAAAAATAAGTTTCTGTCGTTTTGAAATAATGTCTGGGCAACCTTGTAGCTACCATAAGTACGTAAGCACAAACCTTTTACACGGCTGTTACAATAAAATGCAAATGATTGATGAATTTGATACTATATTTATACAGTCAAATCTAAATTTGTAAAATTCCCAATCGCACAAAAATCGCACCGAATTATTTATATTTTTAGCACCTGGAACTTCCATTTACGGTATCTCGCGACCGGATAAAATTCATAGGATATACTGGTCTTAAGTAGGTCTGACAAAAGTTTAATGAATATGATGAGAACCATATTTTGGCTGTGTCACTATGAAAAAACACTCGGTGAAATTGAAGTGCTATGACATTTTAACTTCCGATGCAGTTATCAAATTATAATAAAATTCACGCACATTCAACCTGAGTGTAAACCAAATAGGTCATAGATAGCATAAAAGTGGCAGTGATGTCATTTTTATTCTTGAAATGACTTCGAAAATTGTATTCTACGTTAATTACCTTATTGCCTACCATTTTAATACTTAGACTATGTTTTGTGAAAAACATAATTGCATAAAACGCCAGTTTATGAAAGTGTTCTTATCTAAATACCTGTATATTGCCTATTTGGAATGAACAGATAAAGATGATTGACGAGGTGCTTTTCGTTTTTTTCTTAACGTTTAACTTGTCGAAATTAAATATTGCCGTCCATTTCTCGAAATAAGTCCCATAACATCGTAATTAATACCGCAAATAACACAGTCTCTTTGTTATAAGCAGGGCTGTGGAGTCGGAGTCGTGCCCCCTGTATATTTAAAGCGGAGTCGGAGTCGAATGCGACTCCGACTCCGCTTTAAATGTACAGAGCCACGACTCCGACTCCACAGCCCTGGTTATAAGTAGTGTGTATGCTTTGGTATAGGCTTACACTACTCCACTACTCAACTCTTGCTGTAACCACAAAAACCTAAGAGGCGAAAACTTAAGTATCTGCTGTTGGAAATATTTATTTTTCTGGGAGGGGCCAACCTAGGGTCTGGGGGGGTCCCGGCCCCCCCTGGCCCCCCCTACGGCGCGCCTATGTATATAGATCGATTTGTTTTTAAGTTTTATGTTTAAAGAAAATGTATAATTCTTCATAACGTATTAATAGATTTATTTAACTTTTCAGTTCAATATCCAAGGTATAATATGCATGATTACATATAATTCAAGCCCATCATCAATAAAAAATGACATTAACAAATTTAATTTAAGTTTAATTTTCATGTATTAATATCCATGATTTATTTATTAACTTCAACTGACTACACTTCAATGATTTGTAAATAACACTTATAAAAGTGAACAACCATAAACATTCTTGTCATGACCGCCATAAAGCCACTTGAGGAGACGGAATATCTGAATTTGTCTGTGTCTGAGGAATCGCATAATGCTGGATAAAATTATGGTTTTTCTTCGTGAATTAGTTCATAATTTTATTTCCACTTGATGTACAAGATTAAAATGCGACTCACTGGTGGATGATGGTATGATAATGATGCTACGTGCTATGTTGCTGATTTGAAAATGTTTAGAATATTTTCATGTATACATGAATCTCAACAAAATTTTATTTTATGTTGTGTAAACACGTCGGAGGAAAAAATGTGTAAAATTATGTTTTAAAATTTTTATCCTGCCTATTAAAAAGAATTAATACAAAAATATTGTGAAATCTAATATCATTATACAAACATTTTCGAACTTTATTTTGTAAAAGAAAATTAAACAAAGAAAAGAATGTTTTGTGTCAATAATACCCGCCGCTTTGCATTACTCGTTTGCTTCAGCCCACATATAGCAAAATTTTAATTACTAGAATGGTTTAAACTTCATTTATTTCTCAAGTGGAAAATTAACAGGCAATTAACTTCTTAGAAAGTCTTGCATATCATCAATTTCGTAAATACTTGAATTCTTTCATCCTTTTTTTCCAAAATAGGGCACTTTTAAATGAGGAAATGGCACCTTTTTTGCCAGGCGAGGTCACTTCTTAAGCCGGAAAATGTCACTTTTTCAATACGGAGGGAAGGTACTTTTTAGGACTTTTTAGGACAAATACTCAGATTTGTTAGAGTTCAGTCCAAGATGAATAAAAATTTATCTTAGAGAATTTTCATTCCATAAATATCGTGTAAAGAGCTAATGTATGTTAATTTTCACTTGAATTAAATTTTTTTAGATGATCAAAAAAGCGAAATCTAGAGCCATGAAAATCGGAAGTATTATTTATGTTAGATCTTCGTCTTCTAAGTTCTATTCCTTCTTCTTGAGCCTTCTTCCAAGATTGCGGAATTTGACATAAGCGTCTTTAACGTCGAAACTGTTGATTAATTGGGTAAATTAAAAACGCGTTAACAAGCCTTCAATCCACGGCAAAGGATATGCATCCTTGGCAGTAATATCAACTCTTCTCTCCTAAATCACCCCCCTATGCCAACATACGATATAATTCTTCATACTTAAGTTTTTGCATGACAGATGAATCAAAATAATGTCGCTGTTCAACGCCCCATATAAGAAAACGTATCAGCTTGGTTTCATCATTGAATCGCATACATATCCGGCTACAGACACTTTGTCCCCGGAAGCTATATAAGCATTACAATTCCAATTCAATTACAATTCCAGAAGACCTCAAAGTTTCTTCGAACTCCTGCAATACGACCTGCTGGGACTGATGAACAATACAATAGTTCGTCTGTCGTATGCTTTTTACTTCCCTGTTATGAGGTAGCTTGAGTAGCGTGGTGGGGAGAGCACTGGCTTCTTGTGTATGGGGTCCCTGGTTTGAATCCAGATTCGGACGAGGGTCTGCGCACCAAACTTTGAGTTCACCTGAGCTAATCAGGGATAAAGTAAACCGTGGAATTAATTACTTCACACTCGTATTCACATATATTGTAAAGCTCTTCACACTCGTATTCACATATATTGAAGCTTTCTACTAGGTTTAACCCCTAGTCCCGCTCGAGGGTTGTCGTTTGATTACTTTACTTTGTCAGGATATTCAGCTAGTAATATAGAGAATCACGTTTTGACCTATAGCCTGATGAACCATCATTTACATTTTCTTCTGTGAATGCACCAGCCTACCTCGTCGAACATTCTCTCGATCGATATTCAACCGTCCGACTTCTTCGAGATGGCGGAATATCGTCAGCGGAACCTACCACAACCACATTGATGGGTACACGTAGCCTAAGCATTCTATCGTACATTACGATCTATCTTACTAAGCATCCTATCGTACATACGACTGCACTTCGCGGAGTTGAAGACATTCCTTACGTCCAAAGTGACCACAACGCAGCAACCTCCTTTATCTTTGGCGTTTATTGCCAAATCTGACAGCGTCCACAGCTGATCGCCTTTTCCCAAAACCGAATCTCTGGTCCGATAGTAATTTATGGTCCGTTCGAAAACTTTCCCCATCGTATGTAGCAGGCATATTGGCCTATAAGACCACGCTTTCTCAATAGGTTTATCCTGCGAAAAACGTCTTCGCGTAGGCAAAACTTAACAACGTAAACGTAAATACATTGGCCAAACTTAACAACGACCTGATGCGACGTACATTTATGGAGGCCCAGGTTTGTCTTCCGATCGCACAGGATAATTTTTTTGCCGAGAACTTCTTAACGTCCTCGAAGTATTTTTATCTAATGGCTAGTTTGGATCGGTGCACTGATAGTGAAAGGAAATGAGACCTCCGGTAACAAGGACCATGGCTTGCCAGTTGCTTCGAATACCCTTATATCCAAGTACCCAAATCAATGACACTGCCGAATACCTCAGAATCGCCATAAGAGATGCACAGCATTCAGCAACAATTCTGGATACTGTGAAAGACCAGTAAGGGAACTTATAGCCGCTTAGCTATCTGCGAAAATGCATATATTTTCTATGAATAGAATTGCACAGAAGCTACCCTATGGTTCGAAAAACAGCCACCACCTTTGCCTGGGACACAATACAATGGTCCGACAGACAAAGATACAGCCTTAATTCAGCTCATCCGAGTATATACCGCTACCAAACTTTTGGTGTACGCATGAAAAAGGCCATACTCGAGGGTGACACCATCATTCTATTCATTCCTGCCACTACCAGGAATGCGAGTTGTAAACTCGAAGTCCGGTAGAATGTCCGGAGCTGCCGCGAGAACTCTTTCAGATAAGATTCTAGTCAGGCCAGACTCAGTTCTAGTTCATGCCTAGATACAATACCGCCTAATTGTTCTAGCGTTGTAGAATTATCACTGCAATATTAATTTCAGCTAAAATATTCCTTTGAGACAAGATACGGTCATCAGTTATGTGTTTTTGATTGTTGGTCTATCACTCTTTATTCGTTGATTTTTTGCATTTTGTGTTGTTTTGTTACATTTTGTAATTAAAAAATAAACTTTATAATAAAGTTCATTGTTTTCTCTTAGTATTTTCTTCAAGTTCAAAAAAACGCCAACGCGAAAAACTCAATTCGCGAGTTCAAGTAGTTAAAAAGAATACGAAATGAATAATTTGATTTAAATAAAATATCAACTTCGATATTTTCATACTTTTTTCCAGGTACATACATACATATATCAATTCATATGTCTCCACATTACGTTTTCAATAGACATTTCTCACATTCTTAGATATGAATTCCTAAAAGCCATATATGTTTCGCATACCTCTCGATCTCAGTCTTAAATGTATCAGGTTTACATTTTTCACTCAATCTTTTCGCACAGTTATATTACAAACAGATATAATTTCAAATCTTGTTTTTTTTTCTATCATTTTCTTCCATTACCTATTCACGTACTTGGCGAGATCGATCATCATGCATAATTGGAACAAATATAGAAATGGAATTTATTCTCTAGCATTGATATCGAAGCTATCAGTCTCCCACATAACTACCTGTATTGATGATTGCGGTATATCTTCAAGGTTTCCATGACCGTTAGAGTTGATATAGAAGTTAGGTTAGGTATGCATAAATTTTCATTCATCCGCAACCACTTTTTTGTTGTGAGTGTGCAGACTATGGATTTGATTTCTTGTGAATGAGACTAGTTTCGATTCGCTTTGGTGAGATAATAGCGGTTTTATGGAAATTGAAAGATAATTTTTTTTAAAACCTTCTTGATTCAATGAACACTACATGTTTCAAAAAGTGCATACTACTCTTCTTTATATTTTTCTCGTTAAAATTTAATACATTGAATTGTTTTTGTTTTACTAGTATGCATAAAAGTGTTCATAAATATTTCGATTTATAATTCAAGTTTTAAGTGGCTATGAAAAATGATATTGTCATTTCCATTCTCTCCTACGCCAATTTTATACGACGACTCCTCCGTCATAATGACCATTGGCTCTTCAAATAAATAACCGATCATTTGAAGTTATGTCAATAAATATTAGTATTTGAATAAGATTGTCTCACTTTAAGAAGCTATTGACACACCGATACTCTGTAAGTACGATTATCCTACTTTTGACGATTATGGTACTAATTAGAGATGAAGCGTATATACTGGTATTTTTTTGGAACAGCCAGCACCTAGTACGAAATTCAAAAATACTAGGTACGAGTATTTTTGTGAACTATACATGTAATCAAGAATTTACAGAATAAATTTCCTCCATTTGATTCATTTCAATCAAACAGTGACGTAATAGTATCCTAATATTAATATGCACTCGTATTTCATACTTGTAAGTGCTTTCATACTTGTATTTCATACTTTCATACTCACGAGCAGTGTGGCCAATCTAGCATTTTCAATGCTAGATTTAGCACTTATTTCATACATTTAGCATTGAAAAAGTTACTTTAGCATTTAGCACTTTTTATTAGCATTTAAATTTTACGCTAGCACTGCTTTACACGAACGTTCGATGATATTAAATATTGCATACGAACACAATCATATAACATATTTAAATTCTATTCCCTTGACGCAATCTAGTGTAAAAAATATAGGAGCATAACTTTGAAGTACCACAGTTAATTATTTAAAGTCCTAGCTTGGTTTTTGCCCACTATAGCGATTTATCCGCATATTCAGGTTCAAACAATTCGGACAATGGTGACTTATAATTGTGCACATTACCTTCCTTTTAATTAAAAACTGAAAAGAGCATTTTTATTATTAGTTATTTCTACTTATTTTGTTGTTTTTAAATAAAGCTACTTGGTTTTTAATTTTATTGGCACAAAAAAAGTTTAGCATCGATTTTTGCAGTTTAGCATTGCTTTTAGCATTTTTTTCGAAGCCATTTAGCATAATTTCAAAATTTAGAATGGCCACACTGCTCACGAGTATTTCGTACTTGCAAATATTTTCGTATCGCGTATTTTCGTACCGAGTATTTTCGTATCGAGTATTTTCGTATGTGCAAGTATTTTCGTATCGCGTATTTTCGTATCGAGTATTTTCGTACTTGCGAGTATTCTCGTACTTGCGATTATTTTCGTACTTGCAAGTATTTTATTCAATTATTCAAATGGTTTTTAGGGTAAAAGTAGCTGAAACTGGGACATAACGAGCCAAGGACCTATTGCTGTGATACAAAAATTTCGGTTTTGTAGGGGAGTAAGGGGTTTTTTGGCCATAGTTTGGCAAAAACTGCCTTTACGGCGCTTTCGATGATTGAAAGTGGTCGGGGAGTACAATAGTAATATTTTAAAGGCCAAAAAAATTTTGATAGGGGAAATTTTGCAAAACGTCCTTTTTGTTTGGTCTAGCATGAATTCGGGGACCTTTCTGAGTTGTTTCGGGCGAAATTTCCATACATGTCTGAGAAAAAGCGACCTAGTTTCGAAGATACGGCAAAATGAAAACCGCCGGAAAACCGTCCGGAAAAACTGAAAGTAGCACTTAAAGTGCTAAAGAGGTAATTTTTGGTTCGCCAGTTGGCTTCTCCGGCTGTGATGAGGGCCTCCTCGTGATTGCAGGTCGTCACGAGAGTGTCTCCAATCATACCGGAGTTGTAAAATTTACGAGATCGCGGGAGATAAAGTGCCCCTGGATTCCTGTCCAGCCTTACCGAAGAGATTGGCCTCCTATTGGGTGCATGTTTAATAGGCGAAACATTTTTTTTTTTGCGAAAAACTTCATGCTTTAGTGAGGCGAAGTGGAAAACCGACTGTTTTAGATTAGCCAGGAAAAGTTTAGTATCAGAGATCGGTCAATGAAAAGTCGAACTCAACTCACAATAAAATTTTTACTATAAAATTCAACGTTATGCCTTTTATTTGAGATTAAAAACCAAACCTCATAATAAATTACCCTATATGTACATACTTCAAAAAATTCTTGCCAGTATTTTTGGAACAGGATTTTTTTTGTACTCGTACTAGTTATACCTAGTATGTGAAAATCCTAGTACGACCCAACTCTAGTACTAGTGATGAAGGTGTGGTAATGGTACAATTCACGAAGACTTAATTTTTCAAAATTTAAGACGTCTATAAATCAGTTACAGCGTATTTTTCATTTTATTTAGTAGTATTATTGAAAGAAGTTGCAGTTCTTAACCAAGTCCTTAAATTTCAGTTACAACGTATATTACATATAAAATTTGAATAGGCTCAATAATGTATTCAAACTACTCTTAATTTAAAATATACCTAATATCAATGAAAAAAAGTTTTCGAAATTTTATAAACTTCTAAAAAAAAAATATTTTTGTTCATCATCATGTCTATAACTTCCTGTTATTCTATACCCAATCCACACAGTAACTTTCAACAACCTAAGAAAATTACGTATTGCCTCTTTTCATACATCACCCGTTAAGCTCTGCCATTCTCCACTTACATGCCTAGTCAAGTTTGTCTAAGCCTGCAAAAGCTTAGCCTCTTATTAGAAACTTCCTTTCGAAATGGAAAAAAAACATGTGCAGCAGTGCAGCAGTGCACTAGCACCGTATCATTTCCCATTAACACTCAGTCATGTGAGCTGACATTTTTACTAGTCTTTAGAATTCCAACGAAACTGATTTGGAACGTAAACAACTTAAGCACATGTCTAAGTTGTCAAGTGTCTATTTAATAATGTCACATTATCTTACCTTCGTATATCGACTCTATTTGCGCTGCGCTACTAATGCTATAATTCCCATATAAAATGTATTCAGCACATGCATAATCGTACGCTACTGATTTGCCCCCCCGAGTGCATTGCACCGTTAGCTAGCTTATGCATATTGCACCGTTTTTTGAAAAGTGCATTTTTAGTTTCTGGACATTATGTCGTCGTCCGTTGCCTTTTCAACGGAAATGAAAATGATATCAGGCATACATAAAGCTTGACTTGACTTAAATTATTCTATGCGAAGAAAATCGACCGAAATCACTGCTGGCTAAAGTTAAAGAAAAAACCGGGCCAAGTAGGAGCAACTCGGAACAGTAGCACAACGTTAGTCGGCTGACAAATAGACGCCAGTAAAGTCGACAAGACCTAGACATATGCTAGATTATTATTGGAATATGGCCAGGCTAGAGAGGGATTGTGTATTGTTGGGAAGTGGAAGTAAAGTTTTATCGTTCACGTCGCTCCATCGCAATAGAAGCCAATGAAAATACGATAGAATATGATTCAAATGTGTAGATACAAAGTTTGATACATGTATCTGTACAAATGGGTTCCTGAGAGTCTGTTAGTAGGGAACGAGTAATTTTGATGTGACGTGAAAAGTATCGATGGATCCAGTGTGATATTTTAAATTCACATGGGATGTTTGAAAATAATAATTAATATGCTGCTCACAAATTTTTTTCTTCAAAATTTAATTCTTATGCACACAAATCACTAATTTAGGCATAGCAAAATAAACTGCAAATACAATTTCTTCAGTTATGTTTAACTGTGAGGACGCAAACAAATCAAATACCTCCTAACTTGTGAAGTTTTCAAGTATTTGGCAATATCTCTTGATCAACATGTTGCGAAACAATCAGAACTAGACAGGCTTGCAATACTCCGTCGAAATGTAAATATACGCTTGTAACTGGTGTAGAAGGTTTTTAGAAGAGCCCTCTCCGGATCATATCCTTAGATTCGTCAAGCTATGGTTTTAAGACGAAATAAGATATAAATATGAATTGGCGCCCAACGGTGGCATGGCTCTATTGAATCTGTTCAAAAATCTTATACGTTAAGTCCTATGATGAAATTTATTTAAATGAAAAATGATAGAAAATACAAAACACAAAAGTCTAAATTAAATAAATTTAATTCAAAAAAACAATAAACGAAAGTATTCAATGAAAAATAGAGGTAAAACCTATAAAAATTACAAGAAAATGTTCAAAGAAAAAAATCTTGATTGAAAACTGTTTACTGTGTGTGGAAAAGAGATGAAAAATATCAACAGCAGCTGTTTGAAACTGAAGTATTTTTTTTTGCTTCGAATAAAAATATCCTATGAGATCCTACAATCTTTAATAATAAAAATGCTCTGTAATCCTTGCACATTCTTGGCAAGTAAGGCATGTTTTTTTTGTGATGACGGTCGATACCTCCGTAGGTCGATACCTCGTGCGAGAGCAGCTTATTGTCTTCAGCACGTTGAGCTGGTGTACTGATGTCAGACGCTGCCGCACAATGGCCTGAAATGCCCAAAAAGCTGGTCGAAACTCGAAAAATGTTCAGATTTGAGTATGCTAGTTTTTTAGTCGGTGATTCCGAACTAAAGGTCAGAATTTCGATTTTCCAAATGGCCGAGTCAAAAGAAGAAAAATTGACGGATTCAAATGAAAAATTTAAAAATACTTTTTATTTTTTGCTGCCAATTGAAAATAATTTCAAATAAATTATTTGTACTGAGCTGACGATCAAAAATATTCGATAATTTGAACAAAATGATGGTAAGAAATGTTACAAATGGACCTGAAAATGATAGGAAACAAAAGCAATTGAATATGAACTCATTTGTTAGAGTTTTAAACCTAACTTATTGCAGGACTCGTGCACAATGTTTTTGCAATATAAAAATAGTGATATTTTAAAGTACAATTACAAATATAAAATACAAACTTAAAACTAATCAGAATTCGTGTTCGTCTCCGACTCCAAAGGTTCGTCATATATTTTAATTTAACTGGTATTTTCAGAAACTGTAAGAGGCAGTTAAAGTTGAGTGGCTTCTCTTATAAAACTTTTACTCTTCCTCGGCTGAATATTGCCAAGGAGTTTATATAATACAAGGAGTTTGATTGGCAATTTGTGCAACGTAAATGGCAGGCTCTTTGCAAGGAGGTCAATTTAAATCCGTGTGGTGAGGCGTACAGATTTGTCAGCCGCAAACTTGGTTGCATGTGGTCTAGCACTACCAGCGATGTGGCAACCCTGGAGCGCATCGACAGCTCACTGTTTCCGGCGCATTCGCCAAGGGTAGAAGGTAGCATCATCGTCCATAGGGGGGATGTTCTTCTCTTTACGGAGGAGAAGCTGATCGCCGCGGTGTCTGAGATGAAAAACAGGAAGGCCCCGGGCCCGGATGGATTGCCAGTTGAAGCACTTAAAATTGTAGTGGAGAATCAGCCGCGGCTACTACTGGATTTATTTAATTCGTGCTCAGTGGCGGAGGTCTTCCCATCGCAATGGAAATTGCTCGATTGGCGCTCATGGATAAAGGAAAGGGAGATTCGGACAATCCGTCCACGTACTGTCCGCTTTGCATGCTAGACATGGTGGGGAAGCTCCTCGAGCGGTTGCTCAAGTGTGCTCGAGTGTCAGCAATTAGATCAGCTGGTGATCTGTCTGACAGACAGTATGGCTTCCAAAGGGAGAATTCAACTGTTGAAGCCGTCTTAGCAGTGATTGGGACGATAGCAAGAGCGGAAGAGTCATGCCACAGCGCTCGGCCGATTGCTCGGCTGATTGTTCGCGCATAGCTTCCGCATTGCTGACTACTTGTTGGTCATGATGCAGGACTATCTTAGGGACCGGTGGCTGTTGTTCAATACTGACGAAGGTGTTTGAAGAAGGCTTGTCATCTCAGGGGCAGCACAGGGCCCGGACCTGAAATATCCTTTACGATGGACTGAAGATGTGGCGGCAGAAATCACTTCTAGAACTGCCCAATTCAGACTTAATGCAGTTATGAGGAGGGTGGAACGCTGGATTACCGGCCATGCCCGACAGACAAAGATTATCTTGCTGACAAAACGGGGGATACCGACTGTAATCCCGAGACCAGGCCAGTTAGTCGGTAAAATATCTGGTAAAGTAACGCTGGACAGTAAGCTCACCTACTGGGACCACATCCGTGAGGTATGTGACAAGACTCTGAGAGCCGTCGGCTTGTTGACTAGGTTGATCGCTAACATCGACAACCAACTCCACCTTGGTTTACGGGGCGGAAATTTGGTCGGAAGTACTCCAAACGAAGAAGCTTAGATCGCGTATTGTTAACATTCATTGTAGAGGTACCTTGCGTATCGCCGACCCACAAACTGTGGTAAATTCTGAAGTAAGTAGACATCGATAGGTGAAGAACCACAACCGTGTTCAAGTAATGCGACAGCGAATTTCGACCCGCACCTTCATAGCCTGTAGACGAATTTATTTTAATAACTAAAAAATCTTACATAGGCCGTGATTAGTTGAAACTTATATCTTTTGAAGATTTTTTTGCCCATCTACAAGTATGGCTCATTTCTGTAATTTACAAATAGAGTAATTTACATATACAACAATTCTCTATTAGAAAATCGCTATTACTATTCTATATTTGAAGATATCTACTAAAATTCCCTATTTGACAGCATTCTTTACTTTCCAATTTATGTTTCAAATTTTGGTTGAAATTGCATACTACTTAATTTGAAAACTTAAAGGGGTACTATCAGAAGGTCTGTCAGTCGAAAACGATCCGAACCAATTTTTCTAATAATCATTCTACATCGATTTTCTAATAATCATTCTACATCTAAAGAGAAAATGAGAAGAATAGACACAAATCTTTATTGACATTTGCAGTCATTTCTTAACCGTTAATAGGAACAAGTAAGATCAGAAATGACCAAATTCTGATTTAAAGCACTCGTCAATTCAAATCCCAAAATCATAGATCCTATATTTTATAGTTTCGAGGTCAATACATCCATTCAACGATATTCAAAACAAAATATTAAATAGATTATCGAATTTTTTAGTTTCATAAAATTCCAAAAAAAAAATAAAATATCGCCCCACCGATACATATCTCATCGACTCACAACCTTGGCCACGAAATTTGGTGGAGTGAAAAGATCAAACTCTTACTCACTTAAGTATATCTAGACTCGATGTCCGCCGCCACTTTTAACTAGCGTGATTCAATCGAAGTACTTTATGCTCAATAAAAGATACGGTCACGGGGTCTCAAGACAACCACAAACCAGAGCCAGCAAGTCGCTGCACTTAAGTGAGAGCGCTGACAAAGAAGTTCGTCTTCTTCTCCGTGATTGTCGTCGTCGCCGTCGTCCGCCGTGATAAGAAATTGAGTCAAGACGACGGGGCCTGGACTGTCTTGAGTTCGAATACGACATGGGAAGTATCTTTTCTTGATACGTTTTCCAACGTTACCGAATTTCTTCCACGACAACGACTGCCGCCGTCGTCGTATTCAACGACAATAATAACGATGTTTTCATAATATTCGCGCCACTTGTCTGGCTTCGAACTCCGAACTGTTTCTTCAGTCTCTCCGAAACGTTCTGTTGCGGTTGGTGGTTCCCAGTGACCATCCTTCTCCGTCCGTTCATTGTAGTCGGCGTAGATACATAAACCGCTTAGTGAATAGTAGACGCGCGTTTGATTCGATTCGATTTCGAATCTTCAGTTTGATTGCGTAGTTTTGCAAAGTGTAAATAAAAAAAAAAATATTGCAGTTATATGCATATTTATGTCGCGTTCAATTTGAATAATTCGATAGTTGTGAAGGGTTTATAAAAAGAATCGCCGTGACGGAGACGATTCTTCCTAGTACCGAGTGAAAGTGTTGAGAATAAATGTAATAAATGTTGATTATCAAAATATCATGATAATCTATAAAATGAATAGTGAAGAAGTGCAAAAATATCAACGTATTTGATTACGATGTTTGATGTGATGCGTAAAATGTCTTACATGTTTATAAACATGTGTCTAGGAGTATGCTTGCAGAAGGATATACATATGTATACACATCCATTATGCATCTGACAATACAAATTGCATCGAAGCGTGTTTTTTTATAAGTTAATACTTAAGTGTACTTTAGATATAGATAACTATCTACTAGCGTCATTTAAGCCGACAAAGGAATAGTCAGTCAGTTCGCTACTGCTAACAACCAGTAGCCCAAACGTTTTATTACGAATATGGCTAGAACGACTGCAATACATAATTTACTCCACACTAACGTGTCCCCGTTCGTCTGTCCGTTCGTTTGCACAATTAGAGGTTTTTGTGCTTTTCAGCGATAACAGGAAACGATAACGGCTCCACGACAATGCATCAGAACGATATAGGATATGCGTCACAGGTGTAAAGTGGTTGAATTTACGATCATGCTGATAGACTGATGATTATTACTGTTGTTTGTTTGTTTTTTGTGTACGTGTTTTTTTTTTTACAAAGTTCTGGTTTGATCCGAGATCGATTATGCTAATTGGTACCATGTGGGCTTCTATGGATTTTTTAGATGTAGAATGAAAAAAATATGGAAGTAGATTTCTCAAGGATGATATTTTGTGGCCCTGAATCGATTTAATTTGATTGCATTAATTCAAACTAGATCGAATTTTGATAGAACTGGAAATAGATTCGTTGCAATAGATATCGTAAATCACATCAAAGAGATACTGGTTTTTGAAGTGAATCAGATATGAATCGATAGTTCGGATTGAAATATAATCTCTTGAAAAAAAACTCAGAAGATTTGCTTTGAGCTTTGGACTTGAAAGATTAATTATTTAAACGGCAGCATGATGTCATGCGGTCTGAGAGAAATCATTATTACGCTTTAATAGAAACATCAATTGAGAAAATATTTCCTATTGCATGAAACACAGATCGTATACATGGAACTACCCATATCTAATGGACGTGCGTTTGTTTCCAATGTTTTCCTTAATGTTTCTATTATTTAGTAGTTTTCATTTGAAAATCATTGATTTTCTTTGAAAATGATATAATCGGATGTTAATGTAATGATTTTCTTTGAAAATGATATAATCGGATGTAATGATTTTTGTAATTCACCAGAAGATGGTTAATTGCGCATTGAATAGAATGCGTAGCAATGTAATGGTTTCTGAGTATGTTTTCTTTTGACCATAGAAAAAAAACAGTAAACCATACAGTATTTCGTACATTCACGTCTTCATTCATGCCACAAAAATTTAAGTCTCAACTACTACTCTAAAAATGTACAAAATTTGTAATTAAATTTTCTATAATTTTTTCTTCATATTTACACGATTTGACTAACATTTCCGCCGCTTTCCTTTTAAATACCTATCCCACAGGAAAACCGTTCAGTTGACTAACCTTTTTTCTCTTTGGATTTGTACTCTATTGTAATCCTATTGCACAAAAGGGTCTTTTCTCATCCGTGTTAAATGCAATGCTTCACACCTGCAACCATAAAGTCAAAGATATATGATCGTATCTTTCGTATAGTTAGGTCTTTCCGACTGTTTTTGCAGCTACAGTTGTGCATAGGGTGTCCGTTCGGTATGAAACTGTAGCGACAAGGTTAAAGGCTCTTTGTTGCCGGTAGAGAAGTGTAATGGAGTAAGGGAATCAATTAGTGTAGAATGAATGCATAAAGAAATAGTGTATGAAAATTAGAATTAGCAAGAAAGGAAATGGTATTGCAGGAAAATACTATATGTTCATGGTTCAGTTTACTTTTGTTTTGTCATACATAGGCTTGTGTAAAGTAAAGTTATCCTTCTATAACACAATCAATGTGTTACGAGTGTGGAGCGATTAGTTCCACAACTTATTTTACCCTTGATTTGATTAAAGTACCTTGGCACTGGATTTGAACCAGGGACCACAGCCAGGGTTCACACTTTACTTCATTTGAAGTAGATTTACTTTATTTTTTAATTGAAAATGATAACTACTCCACTACTTCAGTTCCTTCGTATTCTACTCTAACTTTTTTCAATCGAATCAGAATTTTTCTATTCTCTGATGCTCTTTTTTTCTGCCTCGAATTTGTCGACAACAATTTGTTAGTCCCATGTTGTTAACGAACCTCTTAGTGCAAGTTATATTATATGTAGTTATAGCTTGATCTGAAAGATCAGTGACTCAAAAGAATTCTTCAAAGCATATATTAGCAAATTATAAAACTTTTGAGCGCCCTACATTTAAGAGTTTTTCTTACATTAAAGTTCAAAACAGTTATCGCTTACATGTGAAAATTGTAGTAAACTTTATTTTGGCGATAAAATTAATTAACTCAAGTCAAAGTATCTTTGAGCCCCCGTCACAAGAAATAAAACAATTGGGTTTTTTTTTTCAAACTGCTTTAGAGACGATATACGTTGTCTATGCTGATTTATAGACAAGAAGGGAACCATGATCACAATCAAATAACCTTTACAAGTAAATTATATCGTTGGATATAAGTCGGAGATGTTAAAATTTGTCACAACTAGCGTAAATAAAAATTAATGATTTCCAACTTCAAGTGGTCACAAAAGTCAAGTATGCATTTTGTGTTGGTGTCTGATGAGAATCAGTGCATACTTTCGAAACTATAAAAATTTTTTGGATTTTAATCATCCCGCAAAAACAATTCCAATTTGATTGACGAGTTTTGTGCCATAAAGAAATGATCAACACTGAGGATATAATTATGTTTTGATTGTCCAATTTATATTTAAAAAAAAACTTATTACTCAATAAGTTTTATCGTTGTACTAAAAATGATATTTTTTACCTGTTTTTATAAAAACTTAATGAATGCTTTAAATACAACGACCACAATCTATAATCTACTTCACTTTTTATCAATCTACTCCAATTTTTAAGCAGCTTTTATTCTTAATTTTGTGCAGGAAATGTGAACCCTGCACATCGTAGCAGCTACTAGCCTTATCTATACAACCCTGATAGGTGTGTGAAAAAAACCAAAAAAGCAATTTCTCCTTTGCGACAAATTGCAAGCACTGAAAATTTGAGGAACATTTTTAAAATACAGCAGAATTTGACGTGCATAGAGAAACTTAAGAATTTCGTTTGTATTGTTTGCTTATATTCTTTCAGTATTAGCTCAACTATTTTCCAATACAAACCAAAACTGAGACATAATAGGTGCGTTTTTTGCACATCCGAGCCGATCAAATTTTGTTAAGTATATTGAATACAACAACAATTTTGCACACCCGAGCAGATCAAATTTTGTTAAATATATTGAATTCAACAACAAAATTGTTGTATTCAATATACTTAACAAAATTTGATTTGCTCGGGTGTGTACTAGTAAGTGCCAGCGTATGCACATACAGAAAACGTATTAAGATATCAGCTGAAATCTTTTCCTAGCGTATACATTCATGGTAACGGCAAACCATAATCGCACTGTAAGCATTCAATGCAGGAAACAGCAATCACAGACGATGAGCAATCAGTTACAGTCATTAGACCGAGCAGTTTTTTGTACGCACGAAACTGCGATCGGAAATGTAATCAAAATCACTGCTACTTTAAACTGCTCTTTGATCTAACCGCTCTCTGCGATCACTGTTCAGTAAAAAGGGCAGTTTAGCAAACCGTTCTTTGTGAGCAACATTGATTTTAATGAAAGTGAGTGAACTCAATGAATTGTTTTCGAGATAGGTATCTTTTTGGCCATATCCAATTCGAAGCGGAATTCTCCCTAGTAAATATAAATATTTCCTTACTGTTTTACATCTCGAAGATCCATTCTAGTTCAAATTTATCTTCTTACTTCTCGAAGATTTATTCTAGTTAAAATGCATCCTCTAACTTCAGCAGAAAAAAGTCTCCTACAGCCAACTTCTAGAAGAAACTTAAAGGTGGTGGGCTTAAAATGTATGCAGCCAGCTGTTCTTTCAAGTCGCTAAATGTTTCGATGTTTTCGAAATATTGTATTGAAAATTTTGAACTCCCATTTTCACTACTACTTCCACTTCCTCGTTTTTATGTGGTGCTTCCTGTTGTACCTTCGCCGCAGTCGATTTTGATCGCTGTGAACTAGGTAGAAATGCCAACAATGCACCAGCTTCTGGTTCTTCGGCAAAAATACTCTTTCTCTGGGGCACGTTTCATTTCTTTTTTCTCTAGCTTTTGCGACTGTTAGTCGCGTCTTCTCCTTTGTTTGAATTTCGCTGTAGGAAACTTTATACCCGACAAGCCCAACAAAGTGATAAATCCAATCCGGAAATCAAATTTTTACTGCACCCTTGAACACTCTCCAGGTTATCGACATGCATGTTTTCAATGAATTTTGGATCCATTCAAGGCACTTAGTTCTTCTCTGGTGATTATTTTCGCTGCTTCGAGCTGGTCAACCAGATTGGTTTCATCGTAATTCCTAATGTTTTCTTTTAGGATACAACTTAGATACTTTTTCATATCATCGGAAGAATTGTTTGCAACATCTTTGTCTAGTACTGCTTTCGAGTTTTAGCGTTTTGGGCTAAAGCATCGTTACGTCGCATAAGCCTCATAATTTCCTGCCAAAATGTTTTTAAAACGCTTTGAGTTTTTTTGACTGTGATCCAGCTAAAATTTTACTACAAAGCTATGGTCAAGCATGTCTAAAGTTAATCCCAAGTATTTTTGGAACAACCCCAATATCACAGCAAGGAGCTGAAAATAAATCCGTCTGGACTGTGACAAAACTGTCACGACAAGTACAAATAAGCGCCGCATAGTTGCGGCACATATCTGTGGGTACTGTTGCTTTAATTGCGTCATGGCATGTGACATTAACGGGAAATTTGAAGCTAAATATTTCCCGCTGTGCCAAATTGTACCACTAGTCCCAAAGATACTCTTATATACGAAAGCTCAAGTTCAGATGCATGTCATGATTCCACTGTTAAATGTGTTTTTTTCATAGTTCTCTTACAGAACCTCTATTGATAACTATGATCGTCAGTGGGCCTCTTAATTTTGCATCTATGTTACATTTGCTACTTCAAATCTTCGTAAGAAAAATTTCTGTGACATCGAGGTTTTTTTTAAGAAGTCTGTCCAAGCAATTCAATCAAAGCTTTCTCGATCAAAGTTCTTGGAGTGGTATTTAATTCCAAACTTAAATTTGATCTCCATGTATTAAATGTTGTATCTAAGACCTCTTGATTCTGCAGCTTAATGTCTGGAGCGTCCGGGATTTTTGTTAACATTTCTTTCTGTGTGAGCCTATGTATCTCTTTTATATGCAGGGTCCTCGAAAAATGCTCTCAAATTTTGTATCTGAACCGTTAGTGACTCTGCTTGGTGAGTATCTTTACCTGCTCGTTATTCTTCACATTCAGAATTCTCTACTGTATGATGCTTTTGTCTCGAATGATTTTCCTTGATGAATGTGTTGCTTTTAAAATGTATTACGGTTTTACTATCAATATTATCATTATCCTGTAATATGCTCGCGAAGTTTAGCTGGCGCCTATCGTGTAAGGTGGCTCTTTCAAATTTGTACTGATGGGCAGTCGTATACAGAAATTTGAATTAACCTAGCTCTGAGTAGTTATCTTAGTCAAATCAGGGGCAAAGTAAAAGTGAATACTGATCATTAAATAATCATAAAAAAATTATCTACTAAATTCTCCCTACAAGACCCCAAAAGGATTAAAAATTTAGCTCTCTAGCGTGACATCTTTGCTCGCTGGTTTTCTTTCCGGTAATTGCAAGCAAAACTCTTGATGAAGACAATAAATAAATAAATGTCAGGAAATCATTGGCTTACGTTGATCTTCAATCATATTATGCAATTTGTTTGCAAAAACTTAGCACGAAAAAATAATCCTACTAAGCATTAAATCCAAGCACCATAATGCGTTTAACTCCCGCGCAGCAAAACAATGCACGCATCTCTTATACACTACTTGTCTACTTAAAATATCATTACATGCTTTCACTGCCGTTACAAAACTACACGTGTACACGCACAACTCTGCATGTGTTTAGTCATACGATTATTCAAATCGCACTAAAAAAAAAAAACTAGAAATAATATCCTATACTCGTACATTGCCTCAAGTAGCAAACAAAAAAAAAATCTTAATCTGTCTAATTTTCAGCCAACCAATCTATTCATCATTCCGTTCAATCAAAAAGTATGTATCTAAAAACCATAAAAAGCACATTACGTAAGATGTTTTGTGCTATAAGCATGCTTAAGTTGTTCATTCTCTCTTTTTCTTCATTATCTATCCAAGCTCTTCAAGCTTCTTCTTTTTCTTTTCCAATTTTATTCAAGAGAAAGTCGATTTTATATTAACTATTTTACTATCATCATCTAAGTCGTGCGTTTTTTGATGTCTTCACCGCACCGTTACCATGATCCGTATCCTCAATACCGTTCCTTGTCATCGTATCGTGAGTGTACTTGGTAATTAGAAATCTAAACAAGCAAACCACTTGATATTCTAATTGCATAGTCACTTATTGATTAAATACCTAAAAATTTTCTTGAACGTTTTCTCAATGAGCTCTTACGTACACTCGAGAGGCATCAAAAGAACAGCCCAGCAAGAAGAAAATGAAGTTGAAGTGGACGGTAAAGGAAATTTAGTTTCCCCATTGACAATATTACTTTAGCGCGGATGATAGCGACATTGACGTTTAGCCAAGACACAATGTGATGGGTTAGCTATGAAAAATTCTCGCAAATGGTTATAGGAAAATCTTCCTTCTGCTGGGCAATGTGTGTTGGATTCAGTTTGTTTGTTTCGCCTTTAATTAGGTCAGGAGCGTTGTTAAATCCGACACTATTTTCTTACTTATTCAGAAATTATTAGAGGATAGACTGCTGGGCGCTTGGAACATAATATTGATATTTATGTTATCTCTGGAAATATGTGTCTGTTGTACAAATGTGTAATCTTGTTTAATGACCCTGAGTTCAATACCGTGTCAAACGATCGAGATATTAAGGCGTTTGAATGAGATAGATATGTGTTTTTGTTGTATTCCGAGTGATTAGAATGAGGCGAAGATTTTTTTTATGGTAGTTAATGTGACGGCAATAGTGATGATGATGATGCGGGTCTGTCATATCAAAATAATATGTTTATTTTGAGTTTTTAAGATACTATTTTGTTATGATGCACGGAGGGTATGCTGGTCATGTAAGATGTGATATATATAGACAACTTTTCTACCACTTCCGTGTTCAAAGTGTGTTGGTGCTATGTTCTGTTGTATCATGGTTTCTAATGAAATCAATGGAAAATGTTTGATTGAAAATTTAATTGAATCAAATCATTAGTTTTATGCATAAAGTTTGAGAGTTTATTTCGTGGATCAACACAGGTTCATAGTATTTAGTGGCAGTATTTATGCTAATATGATAAAAATACATATCTACTCATATAAATACATGTAAACACTATTCGTGTATCGCTCAAAACAGCCAGACTTTAGAACTATTCTCTCTCTGGAGCGGGAATGTGCGGGTAGTGAAGTGATGCAAGTGGTGATATAGACCTATTACAGTCTCACCACTTACCATTTGTTGCCATTTCTCACCACTTTTTATCGTTTTCTCACCGCTTGCACTACCATTTGTCAAAACAAATATTCAAAAAAACAAGTGCACCAAATACAATTAAAACCATATGATAATAGTGGTTAAATCTGACTACGCTGAAGTAAGTGTCCTGACAATATGCTTAGAGACATGAAATTTGAACGCTTTAAGCCTAGAATCAATTATACTATGGGCTTATAGAAGCAAATTTTCTCAAGATTTTCCTTCTCTATTGATTGATAGCCTGGAGTGTGTCCAGAAGGCCTCTAGAACTACGACCTGCGACCTCCTGGGTCTATTGTGCCTCCTCTGCGTTATGTAGGATGCTCAGGCTTTCTTAGATTACTTAGATTAGATTAAATTTTTTAAAGAAATCCCGGATGAACCTGGATATTTTCCGTGACGGGACATTTTTGCATGTCCCTGATGGAGGGAAGAGCAAAACCAAAGAGTTCTAATCTTCGTGTCGCTAGTGCTGGACAGAAAATCTGCAGTACCACTCCTTATCTATTCTGTGGAGATATTTTTTGCAAGGTAGGTGGCCTGTCAGTGCTCCACATGGGGCTCTTATGCATAGAGTCACTGCTTTTTTTTTTGTTCTTTTGCTATCGAAGCTAATAATTTTTTTAAATGTTTTACGCTCTCAAGATCAAGTCAATAGCTTTCGATCTATTTTTTGCTCAACGTTTTGATTTCCTTGTCCGTATCTGGCTTTGTAAAGCTCCAGTACGAAGAAGCACCTGTGAAGGACACTCTTGCTCCCTATTTGGCTTTGGTATTAGCTTCTTCGTTGCCTCGCTGCTCCTCATGGCCGAGAATCCATATCAACTCGAGGCTGTTCTGCGCCCCTATTTCATTTAGGGCCTTTCTCACCACTAAGAGTATAGCTGAATTTATTTGATCGCGATCGATAGCCTTGAGAGCCGCTTGACTATCCGATAGGATCTTAATTCTGACCCTTTTAGTGTTCCTTGTCTTTATTATATGTGAGGCTCTAAGTGTGGTAGATAGTTATGCTTGATATATGGTGGCCTCCTTTGGGAGAGAGAAATGCATTTTGCACTTGGGACCTACGATACCTAGTCGTACTCCACAATCCATCTTTGAACCATCCTTATACCACATTTGCGCTCCTTTGTACCCTCCCATTTGCTCCTTGATGTAATTTCGCGTCTTTATTTGACCGCTGAAGTTCAACATTTCCATTATGGGCCTGATGTCGTCCAGGATTGTTAGATGGCCTTTAAGGTCTCTTGATTTGTATCTACAGGCCTTTTGTAGGCTAATAGCCCGTTTTTCTGCTTCCTCCTGAATTTTGAAGTGTAGCGGTCCTAGGTTCAGAAGGGCATCCATTACTGCCGATGGGTTGTAGCTCATTGCTCCTGTAATCCTGTCATCCCTTGAAGATTGTTGAGCCTAATAACAGCATTTACACCACACTGCAGCTCTATATAGGATTATAGGTCTCACTATTTGTTTGTATGCCCATAGTGTCTGCCTTGGAGATAATCCTCAATTGCGTTCAAGCATTTGTTTGGTAGACAAATTGAAATTCGTGACAAAAGACATCTTTGCCAAAAGATCACTCCTTATGTATAGGTCAGTATATTCAGCTGCATAGGTCACTCAGTATCTCCAAAAGATGTGAGGCTAATTTAGTATGTATGATTTAGGCAGGTCAACCGATTTGTTGCCACCATTAGGGATGAACGCAACCCGCGCCAGTCCCCACAATTTCGGTATATAACTGAGTTCCAAGCTCGCTCTAAATATGTGTACCAGAATGATTTTTAGTTTCTCCGTGGCTCTTTGTAGAAGCTGGGTAGATTCGTTTGGTCCTGGTGATTTAAAGGGTTTGAAGAAGTATATTGCCCGTTCAAACTTTCCATGCGTAATGATTTGTTTAATCAGATGTGTCCGATTAGAGCCTTCCTCTTTTCTTCAGCCTCACCGCTGTTTCTGATTTTGCACCCACGAAAGTGTGTTCGAAGTAGCACTTCCAATGGGTCGCGAAAGGTTATCGTCACCCTCCATCTGGAATTCTAATTAGTTCTATATGCCCTTGCTTGCGTTTGAATAGAGCTTTATGTATCATAGCAGTCTCTGGGATGCTATTCAGACATTCGCAGAAGGCGCTCCAAGCCTTCCTCTTGGATTTTCTCAGCTTTTTGTTGCATAGGCCTCTCAGTTTGATGTAGTTCTTGCGGCTCTTCTGAGTTTTTCTAACTCCTTGTTCCATTATGGGAGCACTGGTTTTCTCAGGCCAGTTATCGTAGTATAATTTGAGTATTATTCTGATAATATTGTCCACAATGTTCTCCAATCGCGTCTTTACTCAAAGTTTATATGCCTATGATCAGAGAACGAAGCTCCTTTTCAGACATTCCACTTCTTCACTAAAGGTACTGCACTGTTTGACACCAACGTGATGTCTATTATCTCTTGCCTGTTAACTGTCAGGAATGTTGCCTTCTGGCCCTTATTTTCTATAGCCAAATTACTGTTTCGGAGGAAGTCTAAGAGTGAATCACTTCTAGTTCTGACGTCACTATTCCCCCATGCTGTGTGATGAGCGTTGGCATTGCATCCAATAATCAGCATTTTGTTTTTCCTTCTGCAATTGTTTATGAGTTCTTCCATGTTGTTACTTGGGATCTGGTCCACATTCCCTGGGAAATAGGCTGAGGCAAATATCGCCTCCACTACTCCTCCTTCGATAGGGACCTGTACTTGGACCGCCACTGTGTCCCTATTGGTGTATCCTGGGATTAAAACGAAGTTCATTTTTGTGTTAATTACTATTGCCGCCCTCGGGTTTTCTTCCACTGCCAGACTCCAGACACCCAGATTAACGTACTATTTCTTGCATGCAAGCCATTTTTTTCATCTGTTTTGGGTCAAGCTCAGCAGGCTCCGGATCTTTCAAACTAGAGCTCTCTGGCCTGTCGCTTCGATAGATCCGCCGGGCCAATTTCTGATAATGACCTTTTGAACATCCATGATCGACAGTGCCTCTTCATTTATGAGCATACATTATCAATGGATAATGTATGCTACTTAAAATAAATAATGCACGTCTGTTGTCCACGTGTCGACTCATCTGCCAGTTTTTCTATTAAAAGAGAAAAAAAATACACGAAACATATCAACCATTGTGACAAAGAACATCATAAAATACATACATATTACCGAACGAATTATCACCTTGAACTAAATCAACAAAACCAAATCGTAATGCACCTCGATGTTTGAATAGATATCAAGCTGCTATCGTAGTATTATCTTTTTAAAGGATCGTGTCACCATTGTGTCATAGGCACATTGGAGCTAAAGTAGAAACAAGGCAGCTGTAAGGTGTGACATTAAAATCGAATATTTAGCTGAACGTTACATAAGCTGATGAGTTTTTACATGCGTAGTTATCCTTTTTAGATACCCCAATAAAAGTGTCAAGCAGCTGAATTTATTTTGTTGAGTAAAAGCATTTAAACCTTAATGGACTGTTCGATATTTGAGCAATACTAGTTGGATCCATAATACAAATATTAGTAATTGCTTAAAATGAAGAAACAGATGGCTGCTGAATTGTCAAATTTTTGTTGCATTTATTTAATATTTTACGAGTATTATCAGGCTTTTAGAATCATTTACAAAAACATTGCACTTTTGGAAGTGGTCTTGTAAATAATTTTGTTGCAGGCAAGTTACCAAAGTGGTTACATGAGTTTTTCGCATTAAATTTTCAAGTAAATGCAAGGATAAATTGTTAATGAAAAACTGTTTTTGAAATTTGAGTTTAATAATTTTTATAATAGTGAGTGTATAAACACGATTCTCTCTTTTTTTTACGTAAATATACAACGACAGCAATTTAAGAGTGCTTTGTAAGAAGCATATTAGTATGCTGAAGGGGCAATATTTACTTCATTTCTAGCAATATGATGCTGATATACTTCATCGTTCTCATTATCAGCGAAACCAGCGAAAAGTCACATCTAGCTGTTACCTTCTACTGTTGCTCAGTAATTTTTTTATGGTTCTTGCTGAGCAAACTTCAATTCAGACATCAACTAGATTCTGCCTAATCTGCACAAAGATTCGCAACAAGGAAGTGTACCCCAACGACAACAATTTAAAAGTTCACTCTAAGCACCATGTTGGTGTTCTGCAGAGGTAATATTCACTTCATTTTTTGCAATATGATGCTGAAATTCTTTACCGTGCTCATCATCCGCGGAACCAGCACCTTCAAATGCTTTTAGCAAATTGTCAAATCTCTCTTTTTAAAATTACTTGATTGTGTTGACAACGAAGCGACAATATCCGGAAATATGTTGCTACAACTGAGCAGAAATTTTGATGAGAAGTATTATTTCACAATGTTGCCCAATCGTATATGTGCAGATTATAACTTTTCAAAAAATGCTGAGTACAAATCCTGGACGTTTTCTTATTAGTAAATATGATGAATCTATAGTCCGAAATTTTCACTCTATTTTTAGGAAAATCTGCTGGTAGTTTTACTTAACAAACAAATTAATGTCGAAAATCGTAAAATAAAATCCAATGAAGAGTTTTGCATTTTTTTCTGTAGCCCATGTGCCATTACATATACTAAGCTAACGATAAAAAAGCTTGTGATTTATGTTACTCATCAGAATAAAAACAAACCACTTAAATGCTAAATAAGAGCCAGCATTAAACGATAATTTTTTCAATCAAATATCGCGGTTTTTTTTACACCTGGCTAGACATACATACATCTCTCAGCGAAGCATCCGCAACTAAATAGCAGAAAAACGATACTAAATTGCGAAAAATTTTAGAAAAGTGGTAGTGTAAACAGTATCAAGTAAAAATTCCGTTTCGAAAGATGACACAAATCTGTGTAGTCAGTTGTTTTTTCTCAACTTTTTACTCATACGCATAGAGGCATAGTCTCAAATCGTAAAATTTTTATTTGCATAAGGTGTTTGATATCTAATATCTCTTAGATCTTCAACAATGCATGAAAATAGACCTACTCGTTGGTGTAATGCATAGTAAGCTTATAATGTACACCACAAAATCCTTTATTTTCGTCACACAAACTCCACGTAAAACATGCTGATTTGTGTTAAAATATGTATATATGTATCACATGCGACCGTTTAGTATTTTTTAGTATGTAGATATAGATAAAGCAGCATGATTTATATGTACATATATTGTAGAAATAAATTTCCATACGTATGCATTGGAAACACTCTGATCTACTACTCTTGTGTCTACAATATCTATGTACATACTACAACCGACTGACGACGGTAAACAGAAAAGTGTTGTTTGTTTACAGATGCTTTCTGGTAGATGCTTTTGCTTTGTCACACACGAAAACAGACAACAAAGTGTTGAGTATGCATACAGGTTGTTATCAGAAGCATATAGGATTTAGCGCGCTTTTAAGTGAAAGCCGGAAAAAAAATTGAAAAGATAAACTAATTTAATGTGATACGAGTATATGTATGTGGTGAGGTTGAAAGTAAGCTTGATTTTTATATTAAATGTATACAGCCTAGTGAATGTATCTAAACATATGCTTGTACATACATAGTGGGATCGAATGTATGCGTTGAATTCATTTTGTTATTTGAGCTTGCTTTATTTGCATATCTGATATCATTTCACTTTCATCAAGTTTGCTTTTTGAAGAATGTTGGGAATAGATTTTGATTGAAATGCTTTTAAAAACGTCAACAAAAGCGCACTGAAATTACATAATGAAGATTTTCGTACTCATCTCTTATAGGGGAAAATCATCGGGGAAAGAAAGGTCAATTCATGTAAAGGTACTGCCTGAATCACTGCAGTTGATCAACAGCAACCGAAAAAATTGTGACAATCTTTAAGCAATTAACTCAAAATGTATAATGGCAGCAAAGTTTATTTATTTATTTATTTAGTTGATGGCTTGACCAAAATAGGAAAGAAAACAAAAAAACCAAAAATGATACAGCCAAACACTGTCGTCATTTAAACGAAAGGAGACCTTTCTGATGCTCTATAAGTCTACTCAAAAATGGAAGAACTTGGCCCTCTTGCACCTAACCAGGCAAGCAAAAAAAACGCGCTAAAAAGAACACTCAAGTGGAAAGTGTTGATCTTCCAAAAGCCGAGAGGCTGAAAATGGGCTGATTGAGTTGTACGATAACTGCGGAAAAGCTTTGCCAAATGCTTCCCATGTTTAAGCTACGGTGACTTCAGCGCATGCCCAACGAAAGGAAGAAGCCGATGCATTAAAAAGGGATTAGGCTTTCCTTGAACCTCCAAAAAAATCTGGCATAAGGTCGAAAATTGACGTCTTTTTTTCTCTCTCTCACGGACTACGAAATGATGATGGAGCTAAACAGGAAAGAAAGACAAAAAATATGTGGTTCAAGGTAGCATAGTATATTCTGCCATCAAGAAACTTTTAAGTATTTCTGGTCTAACACCTTCAAATCATAAAATACAAAGAAGCATATGACACATCCATGCACATCTAGAAAGAAACGCAACCTTTCTGTAAATAAATTGTGAGAAAAAACAACATGCCAAATAGCGTGCTCAAATATGCAGCATTACAGCATAGCAACGCATCTCTCATTGCTGTCGTTGCTGACTGTTTTAAGCAACGTATGCAAAACTATAGTTAAGGAAGGAGGGGGAGAGAACAATAAGAAAACATAAAAAAAAGTCTGCTGTAAAATTGGGGTCAAAGAAAGCTCCAGTAACAACTTTTATTCTAAACATGGCAGCAATATGAAAAGGATCGAATGCTTTAGTGAAAATCTTTCTTCTTTTTTCTTTTATTGCTTCCATCTTTGCTTCTTTCGTGTTATCCTAATTCCTTTCATTCCTCCTCTTGCTTGCTTTATTTCATTTCTTCCCTTTCCCACCTGCTTTCATTCTTTTTTCTACTTGTCCTTCCTTCTGTCCGTCCTTCTTTCTTTCTGTCCGTCCTTCTTTCTTTCTGTCCGTCCTTCTTTCTTTCTGTCCGTCCTTCTTTCTTTCTGTCCGTCCTTCTTTCTTTCTGTCCGTCCTTCTTTCTTTCTGTCCGTCCTTCTTTCTTTCTGTCCGTCCTTTCTTTCTGTCCGTCCTTCTTTCTTTCTGTCCGTCCTTTCTTTCTGTCCGTCCTTCTTTCTTTCTTTCTGTCCGTCCTTCTTTCTTTCTGTCCGTCCGTCCTTCTTTCTATCCGTCCTTCCTTCTTTCTGTCCGTCCTTCCTTCCTCTTTTCCGTCTTTCTTTCAATCCGCCCTTCCTTCTATCCATCCTTCCTTTCTGTCTGTATACCCTTCTCTCTGTCTATATTTTCTTCCGTCCGTCCATCTTTCCTATCTTCCTTCTTTTGTGCCTTTTTTCATTCTTCCTGCTTTCGTTTCTTCGTTGGATGACGAAATATTACCAAAGTAAAAGAAGTAGCAAAGGCTTGTGCCAATGTAAAAATGATGACAAACCTTCAGGTTAAAAAATCGCCAAATATGCCCTCTGGACACAAAATACTTCCAGCCTTGGAAGAAAAAAAAATCCTTTTTAGCTTCAATAAAGATTTAGAAAATCGCGCAGAACTATTGAAGCACTACCGCAAATGGTAACCTGACGCTATCGCTGGTCAAAAATGGATAACGGACAAGAAAGACTATTTTGCTGCCGCGACCCGTGATGTTGACAATGCATTCAATTCACTGAAGCGGTAACATCTCAAAGTCGCTCTTCGAATAATATAGGCTCCAAGGTGTATCCTTCATATAGCAACGAGTTATTCATAGAAGCTAATACACGAAGCAACGCATAGAAACGTATCTTTTGGGGCACTTCAAGGCAGCCATCTAGGTTCAATCCCGTTCAATATTTCCATTTCGGACCTCTACCCTGAATTTTGATTACTTAATCAATAATCAGCTGCTGAATAATGCTAATGTGTTGTAGTAATTAGTGCCATTCTAGATAAAATTTTGCGCTTTTATTTTCAATATAACAAAGTTCTTGCAGGAGCTAGCAAGCAGCTAGGATTCACTAAGGGACGTGTAAAAGATTTCAAGATATTATGAGTTACAAAATCTCTTTTAGTTCATCCATGACTCGAATGCGCTTGCATTGTCTGTCAAATAATTCTTATAAATTCACATCAACAAAATTTAAAGGAAATTTAGACATAAGACTCCCAACATTCTATGCAAAATTAACAAGTTTCTCTACAATACGTCCAATGTTAAAATAGTTTTCATATTCTAATATGTTTCCTTATTCTTCGCAACATTTCATATTCTCGCTTTCGAGACACAAAATGTGTCGGAAACTTCTTTGATTAAACCAAACTGTTCCACATCTTTCGGTCGATTTTCGTTCTATGATTCATAGATTTGAAATCCTAAAATGTCGAAAAAAAACTCCGGGACGCCATAATATTTCATATTTCAATGTATCTTAGTTCATTCTAATTAGAAATACAAAAAAGAAATGTATCAAATGCAACATCATCCCGTTAAAACACATATGTAATTTCAAAGAAATTACATTAAAACATCACACGCCCCTGCATAAATTTACTACATATGAAAATATGCCATCCACATGCTGCATTTTTTATACTCAACATCACGTGGTTCTTAAAGTGCCCGATACATTCAAGCAGCTCATGTTGCTCAGTGAAAATGATGATGGTGGTTAATACCAAACTTAACATACATTGGATCTTGACAATCTAATGTACCAGAAAATTCACAAGGTTATGTCCATATGTAACACTATGTATATTCGTAAATATCCTATACGGAATGAATAATATTGGACGGAACACGACTCACATGATACCAGCTCGGATGCATGTATGAAATTGGTTAGCAGCAGGTGTTCAATGTGACGAGTGAAAAAGGTCCTTTCTCTGTTTTATATAGTTCAGTTGGTAACTAGGCGGAAGTAATTCCAAGCGAAATTGGTAGGGGGACAATACTAATTTCAGTTTAAACTAACCGTGACCATATATCTACATATGCATATATCAAATGTAGCTTCTTTTACAAATGTTTAGACACCTACTACGGACACATATTGCAAAGGGACTATTGTCTATAGTATTATGATCGATTTTAATCTCAACCTGAACTCAAAACGAACGGTTATGCCTCGTCAAGTTTGAAACAAAGGAACAAAGCCAGGTGATTGAAAGGCAAATATCTAATAGAATCGATAAAATAGATTTTGCATGTGCACTATGAAACGAAATTGAGTCTTTTGTGCTCTGAAACAGTGACGAAGTCGATGAAGAGAAATTAACACATTTCGTGAAACGAGCGTACTTGGAAGTGCACCGGCTTGATAAAGAAATCTAACGGAACATTTTTCAATCAATTTGAATTAAATGAATGAGAAAACTTTATTTTGAAGATGCTGTTACTTCAGGGCCAAATAGAGAGAACAGAGAAGGAGGGCATCATCCATCGAACCGAAATAATAATCCAACTTGTCCTACTCCAGTGGTCATTTCAGTGTTTCATCCAAAATGACATCTCAACTTAAAGTTGAGTTGAGTTGATTGATGAATGGTCGCCTAAAATAAAAAATACAATAGCTTCGATGCAGTAAATTCACCACGTCCTTATTTTCATCTCTGAGAAGCAAACAATGGTTGTACATCATCAACTCAAAACTACCCATCACATACTCATCACGTAACTTCATCTGCAACGATGGACAAAATGATGTCAAAATGGTAATACTGTCATCATCATTGCCATTGCTGCACATTTTGCAGTTGTATCTTTTCCGTAGATTGTTGCATTGTGCGAGTGCTTCTCTCATATCTTCACTATACTCTGAATGTCATAAATATTAATCAGACGATTGTCTGTGTTGTATATGTGCAGATCAAACCATTTTCCATTGCACAGTGTACGATGAAGAAAAGAAAGAAAAAAAAGCAAGACATGAAAAGAACTGTTTACTGACTTGGTGGATAGTTGGATGGATAGATAGATGGGCGTCTGGATGGATTGCTGTTCTAGCTTTAGCATCACCATCAGCATAATTGAGGTATAACCCATGCAAGTGTAGAGGTTCGTTTATTTTTTGCATTGATGATGGCCGCTTGCAATGCGAACAATGATGATAGCGATGTTGGCGGTGGTGATGATGATGATAATGGCCAACATGGAAGGAACCTAAAGTATCCCCCTCGGTTGGTTCTTCCAGTGACCAACGCTGAAATGCTGCGGCTAATGATTGGTTAACCTCACAATTGTAGTGCAATAGTTCCGCATTACTTAAATTCTGAATTGTGTTCTGGTTTTTATGTCTTTGTTATGGTGGATTTTTTTTCGCGTGATGCGATAGTTTATGGTGCGTAGAGTGCTGTCAGTTATTTGGTTTTGATGTATTGTATCCAAAAAGTTCATACATGGTCAAATCTATTTTTGAATTAATATTTTTGGTTTCCCAAAAATTAAAATAATTTTTTTTTGACAAAGGTTTGGTAGATATTATTTTGAACAGAACAATTTTAAAGGCAATTCAAGGCCAGTTACGTTTCAAAGAAAATTTCAGGCATATGGCCTTTTTAGCTGTCTTTGACAAACTGATTTAATTTTAGACCATTCTTTCAAGCATTTAAGATTCTATTTCACCTATGATACGCCGAAAGTTTGCCTTTATAGTGGAGACAATCGAAGCCGATTTCGCGAATCTTCAATGAGGTTTGAGTTATTAAACTTCCATTACTTGATACACTAAGGCAGGGATGCCCAAATCATGGCGCATTAGGTGACTACAAGTGGCGCACTGCATTCTCGCGCCTACTTTTTAGTTTGAAAGTAGGCACTACAATAGGAGCCATCTTCATTTTCTCAAAACCTGAGTGCTGTTAATACAATCAATCTATACTTTTAACACATCAGTTCGTCCTATTTTCGACAATTTACCAATAACGATTATGTATTAAGACTTTCACATGGTGGCCAAATCATGTGGTTTCAATCAGCTGATCGATTTGAGCCCAAATTAACCTTCAATCTTCCAGATTAGCTAAACACTTGCCCCTGCTTTTAAATTGCCCCCTTTTTGATAAATATTGGGTACTATTGTGAAACCTGTACTGGGTTAAATTTAATTGAACATAACATAAGGGGAATTGAGTCCGTGCCAAAAGAAACGAATCGCGTTATTTTAATAAAAAAACATTATTCCCTTCTGCGCTCATTCAGTTCAAAGCCATTCCAAATCTTTTAGTGAACGCAACTAAGCCAAACTGAGCGGAAAGTATGCAAAGCTTCAAGAAGCAGTATTTTTATGTTTCCACTTGATAGAGCTAAATGATAAAACTCCGCGGATGCAAATAAGATTAAAAAGCAAAGAAGCTTGCTGTAAAATGGAACCTGCGGTATAAAGTGTACAAAAACGTTAATGACTACTGCGAACGGAACCTGAAGCGAGCGACTACGAGCAAATAAAATAAAATAAAATTCTCCACTCCAGCTGTTTGAACTGGATCTGTTTGGAGAAGGCACACGTATCTTACCGTTCCACGGTTTCAAAGCCTTTGCTCTCTCAGAAACATCGAAAAACACAAGGCTTGGACCAAGGTTGTTTTTTTCCGACGAAGCGAATATTCGGCAGTAGGTTTGGCGGAAGCAAGGTTGGTTCACCCGCAGTAAGAATGTTATCCAGCGCACTGTAAATCATGCAGCGAGGATGAATGTTTGGGAATGCTTTTTTGAGCACGATTTATGTCTTTTTCTTATGTTTAAAGTTCGCGAAAAATTAGAAAAAATGTACCAGATATACAAGCGTGGACTTTTAAAATCGTTAAAGAAGATATTTTAACGGAAAACGAAAATTGGGTCTTGCAAGAGGATAACGATACAAAGCACCGAAGTCAACGCTTAAAGTCCTAGAGAGAACAATAGACTGTGCTCCCCAGATGGTAACCCGCTCGCAATTTAGAATATATTTCAGGATAAAAAAACAGTAAAATATTTTTTTATTCTTTTCAAAAAATCATGGGTCTTTCCCTCTGATATAGACTGTGTATACATATTTCTAGAAAATTAAAGTGGAAGCCAAAAGCTCGGTGGTATTCTTATATGTTTTATAGCAAAAACAAAAAAATTCACGAGAAATTTAAGTTCCTGTTAATTTAAATAGCATCTCCTGCTTAAACTGTAGATCAGCGCGGCCAAGTGCATATTGCTCACCTTATTTTGCTGAAAAGTGAGCTTTTACACTCGTCAGCTCAATATGAAGAACTCTTCTGGATTCTTTTTCAAAGATGTTTCTAGATCTAGATGTTTTACTAATAAATCAGTAATAGTTAGTTCGTCGCACTCAACTCCTTTGTCTCTCTACCTTCACCAGAAGAAAGCGCGAGAAACGTGGCAGCAATCAACCTCTCGTCCAGGAAATCATTTCTGACTCTTATAGATTGATGCTCAAATAAACCTAAGTCTTTTGCAGTAGCCTACATTTTTAATTCCCTAAGTAAGGCAGATCTTACCAATATCCCTATTTTCTAACCGTGACTGTAAAATAAAAAAAATATTAGCTTGGCATGGCGCATCAGAATTCGTTTGCGAATGATTTGGCGCATTGTACACTCTCTCTGCACACGGATAAACGCTCAACGAGATTCGCGAACCGAGATTCGATTATTTTCTGTCTCTAGTATTATGGCTTAGAATAGTTTGCGGTTTATAAGCGTCTTACCAAAGCTGGTTCTAAATCGTAAAAAAATCCTCGCGAAGTGATTTGCGGAACCGAAAAAAATTGATAGCTTTTTCGCACAGTTTCGATCTGTTTTCTTTTTTCTGGATCCTACGCTTGCCTCCTTTTCGTCGCTTTTGCAGAGATATTTACTCAATATGCAAATGTGGAGACAAAAATGTGGATGGCAAATTCGAGCAGAAAGAAAAGGCTAAACAATTGACGTTGTAAAATTTGGAGTTTCTCCTAAACCGTCATTCACAATTTAGTCGGATGAGAAAAAAATTCTAAAATAAAATGTCAAAGTACTGTCAGAAATGACAGCATAGTTTGCAATTGATTCCTACTGGAATATCTATTAGTCAGGAAAATCTATAGGTTTTTCCGGTGATTGATTCAAGAAATCACTAAAAAAAACCTTTCTGTGTCAAAGTTTGCAATTGATTCCTATTGGATTATCTATCGGTCAGGAAAATCGGACGGAATATATATGTCTTTCCGGTGAATCATGTTAACCATTGATTCAAAAAACTAAAAAAACTAAAAAACATCTTTCTGTATCAGAGATAAAAGTTTTTTTTTCAACATATGTTATTCCGCGATTTTGTATCTGATCATTTTGATTGCCAGTGTTGCAAGTATTTTTGAAAACTCATTGGAAAACATGTTGTCGATGGCGAAAATGCTATCCATTTTATTCAAATCCGTTAGTTCAAGTTGATTTTAACCAATTGCAACCGAACCTGTTAAAATCCAAAATTTTTCTAAACTAAATCTAAAGAAATAAGTTTACAGTGGCTGTCAGCCAAACTTAAACAATGATCAATATCTGTCAGTGTCCGAATGAAATACAGAAAAACAGTTATGATGAATTGCAGATATATTGTTTATTTATCATTTAAGTGAAAAATATCAACAACATAAGTAATCCGTTACGCTGAAAATTAATGAAAATTCAGACCTCACATTCAAAGCGATGTGAAACGTTTTTTTTCCTATAAAAAAAATTATATCAAGTTCTTCATACCTAGAGGCATCGATTCCACTGAAGACTTCGTGTACTCTGGCTGAATTCGGTTCCGCTCTTCCTGCAAAGCTCTTTTAGGGTCCCATTCCTGTTTGCTGTTAATTGTGTGATTCCTGATGACTTTTTCCAGCTCTGACGACGAATACCTTATAACATTTAAATCCAGAGACTGTGGAGGCGTCTGAATAACAATTGGGCAATTCCAAATAAGCCACGTTTGAACGAAGTGGGAGGAATGATTCGGATCATTCGTGATAAAATCAAAAATCATCCCTATTATTCAATTACTGTACTTTGCAGTAATTTTTTTTTTTTTCAAAATATTCAGATACTCGCATCGGTGAAAGCTGGTTTTCCGATCCCTGCTGATGACATATGTACATGCCCATACCATAACATGGCCACCTCCGTGTTTCACAGTGGCCCTTAAATGTTTTGGATTGAGTTCTGTATTTGATTGCCTCCAGGCGTATTTTTGCCCGTAAGATCTAAATAAGTTGAATTTATTTTCACCAGAGAAAATTACGGTATCCCAAAAAGCAGCATCCTTCCTAAGATGTCCACTAGCGTAATCAATCCTGCGCAATCTGCTTTTGCAATTGATGAGAAAAATTTTCCGGGCAACTTTACCATTTAAATTGGCATGGCACGCCTGCTAGTTTTGCATGGCATTCCTGCTAGTTTCGAGGTTGCTCTTTTTGCCGGGAATCCTTTCAGCAATGTTCGTCAATTTCGGGACACTCGTGGCTTTTTTTTCACAATTTTCGCGCAAAAAATGTTCAATAATATGCTACACCGTTGAAACACTTCTTTTAACAATTTCAGCGATTTTTCTTTTTAGGTTTCCCGTCCTTGAAATGATTTATTATTTACTCTCGTTCCTTGATAGAAGTGTAACGAGCCATCGCGAATTAAGTATCGTATTGTTCTTTACAGAATAATGATTTCGTTCAAAAACCAATGTCTAACTGATAGTCATCATGTGTGCAATGTGATATTCATTCCTCACAGACGGATTATTGGAATCAGTGGTACATTTTCTAGGAAAAACCATTTCATATCATTTTGACTGTGAGGTCAAAATCAGCTCTTTTCTGGATTTTTATTTTTTGCCGTAACGGATTATTGTGTTAAAATTGTTTTTCAATGATAAATAAACATTATATCTGCAATTTTTCACAACTGTTATTCTTTATTTCATTCAAAAACTGAGATATTGATCATTTTTCTTAAATTACCTGGCCACATCAGTTTTGCTGTCAGCCACCGTATGAACTTGAAGTTTTTCGCAGCGTGATAGCTTCATATAGTCAAATGGAACAAGTAGCTGTAAATTGCCGTTCTTGTAATGACTGAAAATCCGCCTTTGAAATTCAAAATCATATTCTACAAAAACATCTTAATGCAGACAACTAACGACTTAAGTGAAATTTCAGTCAAAAAGTGTAGGAAGAATTTTGAAGAAAAAAATCCAACCACTCTTACCTGTCAACTAATGTCAGGAAAAACTTTCCAAAGCGCAAATACACATGCCTAATCGACAACTCTTTTTGAATTAATTTGCAGATTATACGTAAAAACTATAGAATTTCACATAATCATCATCAGCGGCATGAATAAAATATACCTACTTGATTACCTTTTTTGTAGACCAGATATAACTGAACACTTGGACCCCGTACAATGTCCATAAATACTTGCACGTAACACATCCATCCATCCATGCGCTCATACATTTTTCCACATTTCAATTGAGGACGCAACGCAGCCTTCGCTATGTACTGCAATCTTCTTCCTCGTTTTCTTCTTTTTCTTTTGGTTCTTGTTACTGGTGTTTTTCTTCAGTTAAATTGAACTGATCGAACGATTCATCCCAGATCGTGGAAATATCTATCCATATGCAATATTTTTCAACTTCAGATATTTTCTCTAAAAAAAGTATCTTTCCTTTCCAAGTAGGTATGCACTTGAGAGTAACGTTTCATTCATTCTTTCCATTTCGAATTTGTCTTCTTCTTCTTCTTGTTTTTTAAGCATATGTGCTGCTTTTTCTCTGCGGTATCGACTTTTTGTTGTTGCTGCTGTTTTTTTTTCGTTTCAAGTAGCATCAGCTCGGCTGGGTTGTTATAGTAGCAAAAAGTCAGAAGCAATCAATTAAACATTGAAAAATCATACCGCAAGTTTTCATATTCAATACGCTATTCGTTTCAAGCTCATTTATTATTTATTTACTTAATTGAAACTAGAGTTTATGTTGCATGTGTGTAGTTTGTAAGCTTTCGACTCTGAATTTCTTAATTGTTTGCGATGGTCTGAAGAGCAGCGGTTTTGTATCTTTTTTTGCAATAGATACTTTTTGTTGGTTGGGGTTTTCGTTAAACTCGGTATTGTTGAGCGCGGAAGTTGACGGTGGTGGTGAGGGAGGAAGTGGGAGAGGAGGTAAATGATTCTAGATGCACAACAGATTCACTTTTTGGGGTCAATCTAGTTGCTGTATTGTATGTTGTAGCGAATGAAGAAGAAGAACACACAAGAGAACTAAATTACAAGGAAAAAAAAACGATGGACGTCAGTGTACTCATTCGTTTCTTTTTACGACAAAAGAAGTGTAAGATTTTGAGAAATGGATAAGCGAAACAAGTTTGAGAATGGTCGTTATTGTTGACTGGATGACGATAGTAAATTTTCGGAAACTGCTAAACTTGTTTGTTAGAGAGGCGAGGGAAGATAGTAGTAATAAAGAAATGTTTGGTCATAAAATAGATTTCGTGTATATGTTGGAAATTTTGAGACTGTGTTTCAGTTTATGGGAATTTTATTCCAGTGTCTATCGTTCTACTATATTATTGATGGTTTTATTCGTTTTATACGAATATCAACACACCAGGCTATTTACTTCAACTTCATCTTTATACATTATTTTTCTATTCGACATGTCTGTTATCTTAATCTAGAGCTTAGAATCATATCTTTGCAACTAAATTTTAGATTAATCTAATAGACTTATCAGTTACATGAACGTATGCCCTGTTTTTATATATAGCGGTAATCCAAAGGAAACTTATATGAAAAAAGCCTTGCTTGTGTTTGTTAAACTTAAAAACTAGCTTATTCTAAGTATGCCATATATACTAGCATGGAAACGTAAACAGCGGCGATCCTGATGTCCAATTATAATAAGTCTCTAATTATGAATTTAACAGTAATTAAATCAGCTTGCTCAGAGACGGATAGGACAATGGCTTCTTTATCTTGCATTAAGTTGGTGGAATAACAGAATGGTCAGCCAAGTACCATTTCAAGTGCTTTGTTTTGGCTGACTTGCAGTTTTTTCATATGTGATTTGGTGCGTAATAATAGGTTGCACGGTAATTTTGAATAATAGAAGTTTATTTACAGTTGAAAGTTTTGATCACTTGTTAATCAGCGGGTAGAGTGCGTACATAGCTTTATTTGCTTTAAAGCAAACATGTTCAATCTGCTTCTTAAACGTTAGGTTTTTGTCTAGGATTACACCAAGATGAGGTATTGACACTGTCCAAGGGATCCTTTGAACCATAGAGCAGATATGTACTTCAATTTGGCAGTTTTGAACGCCATTTTTTCTTGGAAAAATATATATAGATTGTGATTTGGCTGGATTTACGGTTATTTTCCAGCGACAGTAGTATGATAAAGTCGGTCAAGCTGACATTTTATGTTGCTTATCACTGTTTCATGGCTGCTGGCACTTCTGTATATATGAGGGGCAATCCAAAAATAATGATAATGAATATAAACCAAGGTGATTAAACTTTAAGTAAAGTATTTATTTTTCAGCATAGTAACAAATTTATATATTTAGTCCATCTTTTTTCTCAACCCAGGGTACTTTTAGAAAAAAATTATTTGTGTTTAGTCTCCCAAAACGCCTCAACAGCGGCCATCACTTCGCTATCATCTTCAAATTTCTTGCTCCGAAGAAAGAGGTAGAAGTCACTGGGAGCTAAATTTGCCGAATAGCAGTTCAAATCATGTTTCTTGAATTGCAGCCATCGCATCTGCAGCCTTGTGGCCAGTACGTTGTCTTGATAAAACAGCAACCGGGCTCGCAGTTTTCCGCGTCTTTTTTCCTTAAAATCCTTCCGCAATCTTCTTATTTTGTTTGCGTACTAAGAGCCTGACGTAGTGGCTTTCTTTTCCGAATTTTCCACCTTAATAATTCTTTCAGCGTCCCAAAAAACTGATGCCATAGCCTTCCCTGCCGAACTCGATACTTTGAATTTATTCGGCGTCGGTGAAGAGGGTCGCTTCCAGGTCATCGATTGCTGTTTGGTGTCTGGATAAAAATGCTGGATCTAGGTCTCGTCTAAATTCTCCTGATCTGCCTGGAACTTTTTGAGATTCACCCTCGAAATGTCAAACTCGTTTCTTCTTTGGCTTGTCGCTTAACATTCACCCAACGCGTAGAGCCTTTCTTCGCATGTAATTCGTTGGCAATGATTCTTTGAACATTGTCATACGAGATCCCTGTGACCTCAGCTACATGCCTAATGGTCACTCTTCGATCTGCCAATACGACATCTTCGAACTTTTCCCCTTGTTTTCAGTGAGGGACGTGGATGGACGTCTTTCGCGGTGTTCATCTTCAGTGGATGTTCTTCCCAGTTTAAACTCCTTGGTCGAGCGTTCAACGGTGGAATATGGAAGAGCAGAGTCCCTTAATATTTCCACCAAGTTCCTGTTTATGTCTTTGGTAGACATTTCTTTCAAACACAGATACTTAATAACAGCTCTAATTTGGTTTTTTTTTTCCATTTTGTTGCTCTCTCTTTGACGATTCGTTTTCTTACTTATTGGGTATATAAGGTAGTAAAAATTTTTTTTTATTAATTTATGTGAACTGGAAATAACCGATTATCAGTACTATCACTACTATCATCAGCAAACATAGCTAATGAACAGTTTATTGTTTTCGGGTAATCTGATGATGATGATGATGATGGCCTGGAGTGGGTCCAGAGGGACCCTAGCACTGCGACCTCCTGGGTCTATTGTGCCTCCTTTGCGTTATGTCCTATAGGATGTCCAGGCTTCTAATGAACCTGGATATGTTCCTTGACGGGACATTTGTGATGTCCCTGGTGGAAGGAAGAGCAGAGCCAAGTAGCTCGAATCTTCTTCTCGCTAGTGCTGGACAGACTGTGAGCAGATGTTCTACACACTCTGTCGTTTCCCCACAGTATCTGCAGCGGTCATCGTGCTCCTCACCTATCCTGCGGAGGTACTTTTTGCATGGAAGGTGTCCTGTCTGATAGGTAGATGTTGAATAAAATGGGGCTTAAGCAAGATCCTTGCGGGACACTTGCCGAGATCACGTGTTTAGATAATAAAGAGTTTTTTTTACCTTGACCACGAACGAACGATCGTGAAGAAAAGAAACTTTAAGCTTCCTTACTTACGATAGAAAGCCGAAGAGGCTCAGTTTGTATAGAAGACCGTCGTGCTACACAGAATAGCTTTTTCGATGTCGAGGGCCACAAATCTCATAGAAAATGTCTTGTTGAAAGATTCGTTGTCATAGGAGCATACTCGGGCAAGCTGATACATTGTTGACAATTCAGAGCAAAATCCGAATTGGAAACCTGGAATTATTTTGAAATCGGATGTTGTTTTGACGACGTGGCACAAAATTATTTTCTCGAATATTTTACTCAAGATTTCAAACAGCCTGATTGGACGGTAATTTTGGAGAGAACCAGGGTCTTTTCTAGGTTTAGAGATGGGAACGACTAATGCTTCTTTCCCAATTGGGAGAAAGTAGCACAGCTTAACACAGCAGTTAGAAATAAAGTTCGAAAGAATAATTGGTTTGTTCGGAAGGTGCTTAAATACAATGCAGGGAATGGTATCGTGGACGGGCGTTTTGTTGTTTTTTTAAGGCTTTTAAATCCAATTTGTTGTCTCTGATTTCACAGGCGAAATTCTGGCTAGAAGAAATCCGATGGTAGAAAGTCTAAATTCTCCTTGAAAGAGGACACCGAACTGCAGAATGCATGAGTTCGTGGGTTTTCAGAGATATGATAAGCTGATTTAAAATGCTTTGAGATTAGGTTAGCTTCCCCTTTATCGTCATATATTGTACTCGCATGGGGTGATTTGTGCAGTGGAAGAGTAAAATTGCGTCTGAAAACTTTGTTTAGCTTCCATTTTTTTTGCGAGTTTTTAATCTGCCAATTTAAATTTTTAATCTGCCAATTTAGGTGATTTAGTTGAATTTTGTTATTGCGGGCTTTAATTCTTTCCCATCGACGTCTTACTATATTTCTAAGAGTGATCATCGCTTTTGTTGACTCCACTGCTTAGGAGATTAACGTCAGACCTGGGGGTGCTATTGACAGGGTTTATCAACAAGGGCATAACAATTTTGGATTTGAATAAAACAGAGAATAATTGATATATCGGAATGAAATTTATGTTATATTTAAATATGGAATTTGATTTTGTTCATATGTACACTGCGAGTACGTTTGCATCGATATATTTTTTGGAGTCTATTTTTCACCTCCTCTTCCACACGTATCGGCCGGAACGTTGGCAATTTCGCGTTCGATATTGTTACTACCTACAACGTCGTTGGCTTGTTGGCTTAAATCAACAACTTAATGCAACCCCATCAAAAGAAAACTATCGGCGTTTAATTGAATGAGGAAGTGGCCATTTGACCGGTCCATTTCTCGAGATTTCAAGATTACCGAATTTAGTAGATAAATTGTTCGATCAGTTGTGTGGCACTATCTTGTTGGAACCACATATCACTGATAAGAAGTTCATCTAGTTCTGGCCAAAAATAGTCTTTCAACAGGGCACGATAGCGAGTTCCATTAACCTTAACATGGCGATGATTTTCATAAACGAAAAAATACGGTCCAATTACATCTTTGGTGTGAAATCGCAAACACATGGTCACTTTTTGTTAATGCACTGCAGTCTCTTCAAGCACATGTGGGGGTTTCGCTGTTGAATGACGCATATTTTGCTTATTGACAAAGTCATTAGCACAGAAATGAGCTTCATCGTTGAAGATGATTTTTCGATGAAATTGATTTCGATGAAATTTAACTGTTGCAAAGCCCAGTTGGAGAAAATTTTTCCAATGTACCTTCAGTCTCAGAATCTGAAGTCAAAATAACATTACTTCGGTGTAATTCTACTGGTTGTATCGATTGTTCATCATCAGAATCTGTCGAGCATTCCTCCTCTGATTCAATGTTACCCTCAATGTCACTGAGGTAATTGGTATTTCGTTTCCATCATCCGAACAATCATTATTCAAGAGCGCCGCTATCTGCACAACTAATAGTGACGATGTATCCATCCCAACTTATTATCAAAATTTTTGTAAAATTATTGTACAAAATAACATAGTTACATCGTGTATAAAAATAGTTTACGAAGAAATTACAATTTCAAATAATCACACCCGTTCTACAAGCACAACACTATTCATAAACATTCGTCTGTGGAACGAAGTACACACTATAACTCCATTAGCATGAGCCCACTCTGACATGCGGCGGGCGCAATACTAACTATTGAACATTCTAGGAAGGTATTTAGGAGTTCATCTTTCTGTCTCTTCCTCTTTAAAAATTACGCGTGTTTCGCGCGGTCTGTGAGACAAATGTTTATGAATCTAGGGTTAAGCTGCCTGAAAGTGTAGTACAACAACCAGTTCTTGACGAAAAGTGCTGTGTGGTTCGGATCATTGTCTTGTTGGAAAATCAAACTCGCTGCAAGGCACAACTTCTCAACTGATGGCTTCAAATGTTAGCAGTCCATAGTAGTTTCAACAAAAGCCAATCTGCCGACCCCAGATGCAGCTATGGCTCCCCAAACTCGGTTTTTGGCGGATATTAATGGTTTTTTACGTGGAGTTCTGCTTTGAAACCCATTGGAATTTCATGCTCTCGTGATTGTTCTTGCATGAACATCCTTTTTCGTTACCGTAGCACTCATTTCCACAAATCTGGAGCACTAAAATTCGGATTTTTGTTCACTTCTTTTAAAATGTAACTAATGTCTCGGCCCGAAAGCTTTTTCGGTTGGCCAGTTGCCAGTTTATTTTCAATGGAACCAGTGTTTTTAAACTGTTTGATAATGGTATACACTGAACTTTGGTTTAGTTTCAGTAATTTCGCAATTTCCGAGTACGAATTATTGTCTTTCTTATATTGGACGGCCAGATTTCGGACATCAGTAGAAATTTATTTTTGGTCCTTACGGCTCGAAACTAGCGGTAAAACTATAATAGAGTTGAAATGACAATAAGAACAAATAAAAAAATATTGAAGAAATACCGTTAAGTTTAGTTGGAAATTTTTTGTGTATAAGTAGTCAGCCAGCACTGACTGCCATAGACTTTTGTCCATTCAATTTTTTATGTTTTTATGCATTTATCTTTAAGTTTGTTACGAAAAGTTTTTGTTTTTTTATAAATACATTTACGTTACTGAAAAAATGCACATGAATGGATTGTTGATTAAAACTTTCAATTAACCAGAACCTCAATATAAGGTGCTGCCGTAGACTTTCGTTTGCCACTGTATATAAAAAATTGTTATATCCCTATTGAAGAAACCTAATATTTGCCAAGATTCTACACTCATGCCACTAAGCAAAAGATAGTATTTTAAAAAAAAGATTAAAAATTTCTTAAATCATTCTATTCAATTAAACATCATTTGCAAAAAATCAAACCATCGGTCCAGCACTTGATCCACTTTGCATACTCAACACAGTCTTAACTAAATAGTATGTACTTATATTCGCACATACTTTCAGCGAAAGTACTCACATATCTAAGCTTCTTTTCAGATAAAATATTAAATTTCGAAACCACACACGGCTATCGCTAATCCGCTTTCTCGTTTCAATCGTTAATTTACTCTAAGTGGGTACTTACCTACCGCATGGTGATGATAAGCACAACATTCATATGTACATAATACACATATTGCAAACTCATATCCGAAGCAATTCACCATGTACCAATATTATCGAAGCAATAATAAAATCTCAATAATATTTTCGTAGCTAGCCCGCATACGAGATATTTTGGGTTTTCTTCAGTACTTCTTCAAGATAAGTACATTGATCTTAGCTTTGAGAACTCACCTCACGTTAAATTTCAGCTAAATCTGTTTTTACAGTTACAATTCCCTGAAATCATATTCACCCGACTTACAGACTATTCTCTAAAAAAAAAAATGTACGATACAATTAATTAACGTTCATTCTTTCCTTGTACTTTCCTCCTTCTCCGAAAAAAATATTAAAATTTCCATCTCCTCCACACAATTTACAACACCCATCAGTTTCGACTCGGAATGACGTTTTTGCCAGAACAAATGATGTACATTCATCAATTTGACATCATGGGGTTTGTAATTGTCTGGGCTAGAGTAAATCATGAATCTCTTGTAGAGGATGTCACTACTCTTAGCAACTTGTTGCTAGAAGAGTGAAGCATGAAAATAGGAGTGAGTCTTAAATTAGAGGAGAAGTAGAAGAAAAAGTAGAATGAAGAATAGTCAGTTAATTAAACGATTTGAATACTATGAGCAGTATGATAAGATGATGTTTATTGACCTGCCTGGTGGGTTGGTTCGTAGTTGGATGACCTAGATTTTTTTTTTATTTCGAAGGAAATAATAAATATGAACAGGTTTACAAGTTATATATGAGATGTAGTTAATTAAATTTGAAGTTGATTAGTTTCATGATGATATTGGATGGTGTTGGGCATTTATATGCAATTTAAATGCTTGTATACTGACTGCAGTTTTTGTTGATTACAAAGTGGTAAAACTCAATCAGATTACCGCTAAAATAAGTCGAAAAAAATTTGCTTTATAGAACCTTTTACGCATAAAAGAATTTAAATTTCGACCAGCATTTTGTTTTGGATAAGCACTAAATGAAGTCACAACACAAAGTTAGGTAATTAAACATACTAAATAATCAGACAATAATCAATCAGCGTCAGCAAATTGGACATAATTCAATCATTATTTCGATTAATCTGTCGTTTTTCGTCTTTTAATATTAATTCCTTGTGTTGATCCATCCCATTTGAACCACATCATTCCTGACGAAAAAACGCAACCAAAAAACTGATGTCTACCAATGCATCAAACATGTTGCCAGAAGCAATCACCTTCAACTCGGTCAACCACAAATCACTGACAATTGCCCAACATCGAATATGTTCATAATCAACGCAGCGAATAAGCCAACCAACTGTGAATCCACTCACACTGTTCGTTGACGATCGCAACATCAAATTTTGTAATTTTGGTCATCAGACAAGACCGAAAATCAGTTGATTTTTGTGATAATTTTGATTGGAATTGGTCGGTTGGTTGTGTTTTTTGTTGCGAAGTCTCTGTCTTCTTTTTTCGGTTTCTAGTGCTGTAGGAGTGCATGGTAGTTATTTTTTTAGCTGACGATTCGAGACAAGAAAGGTCACTTGGAGTTATGTATCTTTTTAATGACAAGATAATCATGATATTTGAAAGGAAATTGCGTGATAGATTCGAATTGCTTCGTGTACACGTCTAGTGATGCCAAAGAAATTATTGTAAAGGTACCGTTGGCTATAATTTTTTAGGTATGAAACATATCATAAAGATCATTATCATAAAAACAAATTAATGAAGGAAACGTAGGTGGTAGTGTGACAAGAGAGATTAATTGGCTCTGCTGGGTCGCTTTTTAGAAAGTTGTTGAACAATGGGACGATATTTGTAGTAAATGACAAGATGATGCAGAGGAAATAATAAAAATGATTTGAAAATCGGTTTTCTGTGTCCACATTTCGTTTCGCTCTGTGCTCGAGCGAAACGAAATGTGTCTGAAAGTGGTCTTTAATTATTAGCGAAATGAATTGTGTAAGTTGATACTAGATGTCACTGACGCCATGTCATCCGGCCAATGTATGCTGTTATTAGATTTCCGCTGAAAGCATCAGTTGAAAGAAATGAGTAGCACTTTTTCTTTATTGCCAATTGATGTTGTCTATCCTATCTGTGGGCAGCTGTTTTAAAAGTAAGGCGGTACTACTTCCTATATTAATTTTAAATATCTCTCTAAATCGCAGACCGTGCCCATGTGGTGTTTTTTTTTGTTTGAAGACACTTTTCACTATTTGCTGCTTCCTTTTTTAAACTTTTCAATTTTTTTTTGCCGTCAGCTATATTAATTTCACTGTTTATTTTGCCACTTCTGACAGAGTCAGAAAATCCAAAAAATGAGGCATGATTTCATCACAATTCCATAAAAATTCACACGAAATTGAAATAAGCGTCGTTTGTTTTGATTTCTCTATTACTAAGAACTGTCAAATTCAACTAATATGTCACTCTATCGATAGAAGATTTCAAGCATTAAATTTTGCGGCCAGTTAATTCATTTTCTTAAGATCTGTCAAATCACATGAAATGACTGGCGTGTAGGGGGAAGCCATGCTGGTATGCAGCGAAATGTAGCATTCTGTAGCGTAATGTAATGTGGTAGTGAAACGGTAAAAGCAAATTTTGCCACAAGTTGATTTAGTATGTAATTTGACATTTCATTTCTTGAAAATTCGCGCAAAACACAATTCTAGACTTAAATCAGCATTTTTCATGGATCTTTAAACACGGAGTGCATCATGAACCGTGAGAGCATTTGGACCAGTTCGCGCGCAGATACTCTAAACGTTTTCATGGACGCACAGTTTCCGGGCAAATATTGGCCCCTCTCTCGATGCGGCGTATCAAAAGGAGCAGGCCACCAGCTCAATACCACCCTTCACGATGTCCAATTCTCAATCGAGGTGGGTCACCGACACATTAGCACAGTGGCGACACACTGACACTGGCGGCACACCGACACTGCCGACACACTGACACAGGGCCGACACACTGGCACAGGGCCGACACACTGACACAGTGCCGACACACTGACACTGCTGGCACACTTGTACTGGCAGGCACACTCCACGGGAACGAATGCTGTACGAGTGGCGTTGATTTTGCCCATTAATATGATGTGTTTCGGTAATAAGGCGTTGTTTGCATTGCAGAATGTGTACACATTTTGCGGTTTCGAAAGCATTAGCTATTGAATGCATTAGCTGATGAATGAGATAATTAGGGAACGAAAAAAGGCAGATAAGATTTGTTACTCGTATATTTTCTGGGTGAAAGTTTTCATTTTGAGTATACTACCGATGATTTGTGCTTTTCTAAATGCTGCGGACGTCGTCAAACGGGATGAAAGTTTAAACACAAAACAAATACGTTTATTTGCGGTACATCTGATACAAATGCTTTCACGTTGAAAATATTTGTGGAAAATAGGTTTTGATCAGATAGAAGGGTTTTGGCGTAACATGCAACGATAAAATGATAGCGATAAAATGATCTGCTGCAGATAGAAGGTTTATGGTAAGTAGTGCTATGTTTTTAAATATTCAAATATTAAAGGAGTTTTTAGGGCAAAAGTAGCTGAAATCGGCCAATTTTGGGTTAGAGTGATTTCGGACATAACGGGCCAAGACCTACTGCTGTGATACAAAGATTTCGGTTTTGTAGGGGAGTAAGGGGTTTTTTGGGCATAGTTTGGCAAAAACTGTCTTTACGGCGCTTTCGATGATTGAACGTGGTCAGGGAGTACAATTGTGATATTTTAAGGACGAAAAAATTTATGAGAGGGAATATTGAGCAAAAACGTCATTTTCCCAAAAAAAAATTTTTTGGTCTAGCATGAATTGGGGGACCTTTCAGAGTTGTTTTGAGTGAAATTTCCATACAAGTGTGAGAAAAAGCGGTCTGGTTTCGAAGATACGGCAAAAGTAGCTGAAATCGGCCAATTTTGAGTTAGAGTGGTTTCGGACATAACGGGCCAAGACCTATTGCTGTGTTACAAACATTTCGGTTTTGTAAGGAAGTAAGGGGTTTTTTGGCCATAGTTTGGCAAAAAATGCCTTTTCGGCGCTTTCGATGATTGAAAGTGGTCGGCGAGTGCAATAGTGATATTTTAAGGACGAAAAAATTTATGAGAGGGAATATTGGGCAAAAACGTCATGATCCCAAAAAAAAATTTTTGGTCTAGCATGAATTGGGGGACCTTTCAGAGTTGTTTTGAGTGAAATTTCCATACAAGTGTGAGAAAAAGCGGTCTAGTTTCGAAGATACGGCAAAAGTAGCTGAAATCGGCCAATTTTGGGTCAGAGTGGTTTCGGACATAACGGGCCAAGACCTACTGCTGTGACACAAACATTTCGGTTTTGTAGGGGAGTAAGGGGTTTTTTGGCAATAGTTTGGCAAAAACTACATTTACGGCGCTTTCGATGATTGAAAGTATTCGAAGAGTGCAATTGTGGTATTTTAATGACAAAAAAATTTTTTGATAGGGAACATGGGGCAAAAATGTCAAACTTTCGCAAAAAATTTTTTTTTGTGTAGCACGAATTCGGGGACTTTTCTGAGTTGTTTCGAGTGAAATTTCCATACAAATGTGAGAAAAGGTGGCCTAGTTTCGAAGATACGGCGAAATGTACAGCCAGAGAAGCCAACTATCGAACCAAAAAGGATCTGAACCTTTTCTTACTTAAAACTATTAGAGCTACTTTCAATTTTTCCGGACGGTTTTCCGGAGGATATCATTTTGCCGTATCCTCGAAACTAGGCTGCTTTTTCCCAGACTTGTATGGAAATTTCGCCCAAAACTACTCAGAAAGGTCCCTGAATTCATGCTGGACCAAAAATTTGTTTTTGGTAAAATGACGTTTTTGCGCAATGTTCCCAAATTTTTTCGTCCTTAAAATATCATTACTCTACTCCCCGACCACTTTCAATCATCGAAAGAGCCGAAAAGGCATTTTTTGCCAAACTATGGCCAAAAAACCCCCAAATCTTGGCCCGTTATGTTCGAAACCACTCTAATCCAAAATTGGCCGATTTCAGCTACTTTTGCCGTATCTTCGAAACTAGGCCACTTTTTCCCACACTTGTATGGAAATTTCGCTCGATACAACTCAGAAAGGTCCCCGAATTTATGCTAGACCAAAAAATTTTTTTTGGGATTATGACGTTTTTGCCCAATGTTCCCTCTCATAAATTTTTTCGTCCTTAAAATATCACTATTGCACTCCCCGACCACTTTCAATCATCGAAAGCGCCGAAAAGGCATTTTTTGCCAAACTATGGCCAAAAAACCCCTTACTCCCCTACAAAACCGAAATGTTTGTGTCACAGCAGTAGGTCTTGGCCCGTTATGTCCGAAACCACTCTGACCCAAAATTGGCCGATTTCAGCTACTTTTGCCGTATCTTCGAAACTAGACCGCTTTTTCTCACACTTGTATGGAAATTTCACTCAAAATAACTCTGAAAGGTCCCCCAATTCATGCTAGACCAAAAAAATTTTTTTGGGGAAAATGACGTTTTTGCCCAATATTCCCTCTCTTAAATTTTTTCGTCCTTAAAATATCACTATTGCACTCCCCGACCACTTTCAATCATCGAAAGCGCCGTAAAGACAGTTTTTGCCAAACTATGCCCAAAAAACCCCTTACTCCCCTACAAAACCGAAATCTTTGTATCACAGCAATAGGTCTTGGCCCGTTATGTCCGAAATCACTCTAACCCAAAATTGGCCGATTTCAGCTACTTTTGCCCTAAAAACTCCTTTAATATTTGAATATTTAAAAACATAGCACTACTTACCATAAACCTTCTATCTGCAGCAGATCATTTTATCGCTATCATTTTATCGTTGCATGTTACGCCAAAACCCTTCTATCTGCTCAAAACCTATTTTCCACAAATATTTTCAACGTGAAAGCATTTGTATCAGATGTACCGCAAATAAACGTATTTGTTTTGTGTTTAAACTTTCATCCCGTTTGATGACGTCCGCAGCATTTAGAAAAACACAAATCATCGGTAGTATACTCAAAATTAAAACTTTCACCCAGAAAATATACGAATAACAAATCTTATCTGCCTTTTTTCGTTCCCTAATTATCTCATTCATCAGCTAATGCATTCAATAGCTAATGTGTTCGAAACCGCAAAATGTGTACACATTCTGCAATGCAAACAACGCCCTGTTACCGAAACACATCATATTAATGGGCAAAATCAACGCCACTCGTACAGCATTCGTTCCCGTGGAGTGTGCCTGCCAGTACAAGTGTGCCGGCAGTGTCAGTGTGTCGGCACTGTGTCAGTGTGTCGGCCCTGTGCCAGTGTGTCGGCCCTGTGTCAGTGTGTCGGCAGTCGGTGTGCCGGCAGTGTCAGTGTGTCGCCACTGTGCTAATGTGTCGGCACTGTGTCAGTGTGCCGGCACTGTGCTAGTGTGTCGGCACTGTGTCACTGTGTCGGCACTGTGTCAGTGTGTCGGCACTGTATCAGTGTGCGGCACTGTGTCAGTGCTGGGAGCACAGTGCTAGCACACTTAAGTGTGGTGTGCGAAGTGTGCTAGCACAGTAAAGTGTGCTGGTTTTACCCATCACTACTTGCTGCCTTCTTGGACATTGAGAGGCGGCCTTTAACAATGTAACGTCTGACCCGATTGTTGGTGCACTCTGGGTTTTGCATGCTGATGAGCGGCTGATAGCTTTTATCGTGCAGTTGTTAAAGAATAGAGGGGAATGCTCACGTCCAACGAGCGGCACCGCGAACACCCCTTAAAGTGGAGTCCTCTCTCCTCTATTGTAGTATAACATCACGGTGAATACTCTCTTAAAGAAGCTGGACGGTGACGACTGCAAAGTGGTTGCTTATGCAGATGACATAGCCGTAGCAATGTCGGGAAAGTATTTATCTACGCTATCGGAGAAGGTAAATCACTCTCTTGGCATACTTCCACGTTGGAACCGAGGAACTGTTCATCTTGGAACCATGATTGTTGCTCATTGCCGTGCATCTCTTAGGGAGACGTCGAGACATTTGGCAATCCAATTGATTTGGGTACCTGGACATAGATATTTTCAAGTCAACTGTGAGGTCGATGAACTGGTGAGGCTTGGTATCTTCCTACCGGCGGTCTCATGCTTCTTTTCAATAGGAATACCGATGACATCGATTAAGTTGACCATTAGGCAAAAATACTCGAGTAAGCTAGGAAGACCAGAGCCGATGAATCATCATGTGCGATAGCAAGACAGTCCTGGGTCTCCTTGGACGTGCATCGCACCAGGCAGCTATTAGGCTTACCTCGAAGTGATCTGCGTTGTGCTGTGTGTGTTCTTTCGGGCCACTGCCTCATAGGACGGCATGCGCAGCGGTTGGGCACAGGGTTTGACGACTTCTGTCGGAGCTGTGGCTCGGAGGACGAAGAGGAATCCATCCTCCATCTCATGTGCCAGTGCCCGTCTTTAGCGAGAAGGATGGCTGCCCTTGGTGCACGCTTTCTCTCAAATTCGATCGAACTATTCCTGGTCAATTTCAAGGGGATTATTCTGCTTATCAAAGGAAGCATACGGTTTTCTGACTTAAGCGACTAGGGGAGAATAAATTACTGTGGCTTTACAACGGGCCTCTTTTGTGCCTATGTGCGTCTTTCGGCAGGCCTCTGTCGTTCGGCAGCCACTTCAACCTAACGTAACTTCCACTCTTTTATATTACTTTTTGTCGTGACACAGGCAGTCAGTTCTCTGTTTTGATCGATCACAATCGATTGAGTAGTTAAAAGTCAATGTTATTCGGGTTGAAGACAAACTTAAACTTAGGTTATGTGAAAATAAACGTGGCTAAGAAGTGCCTAAAAAGTTTCAAAGTCTATAAAAAATGTATAAGCTGCATATCAGAGTCTTAGTTATGTTCGGACATATGCAGTAAGCCTTCATTAATTTAGCTCTTTCACACATCAAATTCAAAAATAATTTGGTCTTCATCCATTACTATAGAAAGTTTACGTTAAATTTAAGTCACATGCACTAGTTAAACATCTTCAAATTCAATTAATTCAACCTAAAAACGCATCACAAAACATGTAATCAAATACGTTGCATCGTCTGTTAATCACTTAATAAATCATGTGCCCCTCCCCTTCAGTTTGTGATCAATAAACTATGAAAAAATCTAAGAACAATGCCAGTCGTACGTCAACAGCAACCCCAAACTCAAGTTCACGACGGCTTCGCAACGATACGATCGCGAGGACTCTATCGTAGTCGTAGCCGAGCAGAAAATTATGAACGTTATCGAACAGTGTCTTTGAAAACTGACTTCACCTACAACACTCCCAACATCATTAATAACAGCGAAATCTATGCAAACTCGACAGTGTACTCGGAGCCACATTATTCTACTCCCAGTCCGCAATATGTTACATTCCGGCCTCCTCCCATTCCCACAAAAGTCAACGACTATCAAAATGTTCCGCAAACGACTCGAAGTTCGTTCGAATCCCTAAAGAATGGCCGAACCTCGAGGACTCCGGATTCGACACTCGGCGAAAGTACATCGACATTTTCAAATAACGAAAGTTCACAGTATGATTCGATAAGGAATTCATCTTCGAGTTCTATGCAAGAGCCGGATTCGCCTCCCTTCACCACACCACTCTCGACACCGCCCAAATGTTCGCTCGTTCTCCAAGAACTTTCCCAGGCGAATCGTTTGCGTCGGCCTCCAATTCGCTCGGCAACACTGAACTATCGACGCACTGCATCCTGCAACGATAGCAGTCCCTTGAGTGTCTACGAACCAAAGAACAGTTTGGAGTTCTACAGTCCAACCACAAACTACTATCGTCCGTCCGATGTCACGAATCGATGTTCCAGTGCGGAAAATCTTGAACGCAGCATCATCGCTGCCACAACACCGTTACCTTGGCGTACTTATACCGAGCATCCGTCGACTGCTGGTGGAGGCCTGATAACAACAACACCACCGACAACTTTCACGAACGAAAGAAGATATCATACGCTGGGACACACACGTGGTGCAAGAGATACGAAGAAGACATCATCATCAACTGCATATTATGAATCATTGAACAATCCAGCGACAACGACAGCAGGCATAAAATCATGGCAATCATCGAATTTCAATGCCGCCGATTATGCTGATCCATTGGATTGGAAGATCGGATGTCAGACAACGCTCAGAAGTAAACCGCTCATACCGTGGTACGAATTGGCTACGATGCGCGGAAATAATAACAATCGAAGGAGTTGTCCACCGTTTGAGGTAGTATGATTTTTTTCATTGTTTTGTTGTATTGATTTTTTGCAGATTTTAGGGTGAAATTTAAAGTATTATCGTATTTCATTGAATTGAAATTGTTAAATTGAATTTGATAAAAGCTCGTTTTGAACAACTTCACCTCTTTGGACGAGTTTGTTTTTAAGCTGCACATGAATGTGTGAAAATCGTAAATTTTAATTAATTGACATCACGTCCCATCACAGATTTTCATTCCAGATAATCATTGCCATGTCAATTGACTATATAGATACTTGACGAAATCAAATGAATATCGATGGAATAAACTTGAAAAATGTCATACTAAATGTTGATAGACTCTTGTTGCTGAAATGTTTGTTTCCCAAGTTATTCGATTTCGGTACTACATACTTAGATTCAATTTTAATAAATCATATTCAACAAATTACGGATTTGCTTCAAAGAAAATGGCTAAAAAAGCTTGAAAATATAACTTGAAAAAATTGCTAACATATATTATAATGGCGAAAAGTATTTGATTTCGCAAAACATTATTGCTCAATTCAAAGATTAAGGTAATGCAATACGAGTTAAATGCTAACCATATTCACGAGACACCGTTATTCACATTTTTACTAAAAATTCATATTTTGAATGTATTCCAAATGTGAACATGATTGTTTTTAACCCTATGTGTGCGCTATGCGCCTAAAAAGATATTGGGAAAATTTGAAAATTTTTGAATTGCGATAACTTTTGACCAAATTTTCAGATCATTATGAAACTTACAGGACATATTGTTGCTACTAAGTTGTAGACTGGCGTGGTTTTTTATGAACGTGCTGGCAACCCTCCAGCTACGGCAGGCATTGAAATTGAAAACCTTCAAACCAGCGACTCTCCTGAAAAATTTTCGTCATTTACAGTGGAAACCAACTCATATAGAAATCTTATGCTTTGTCTATACAACCAAAAGAAAACTTTTGAAATTGCACATCGGACAAGAACGGCAACCCTCCTCCAATTTACCTATATTTTAAGCATCAAAAACTTCTGTTCACGAGAACTCAAGACCAAATTATCAGATATAGTTGAAATTCATAGAATGTATTGGTATTGAGTAGGACCAGGTATGATAGAAGCGATGTGGAAATGCGGGCAACTCTGTGCCAAAAATTATAAAGAATGTATGAATGTATGAATTCTGAGTAGCTGAACCTTACTTTAAGCTGTGTTTGGTAGAAATTTGGTTAAAAAATTCGGTTGGTGCTGCCAGCTATGGTAATTTTGGTGTCTTGGGTGGGTTTTGGAAATTCGCTCAGGAAAATAAAGCTTTTTGCCGTACATATTTCAGTGCAGTTATGAAATCAAAACGAATTTCATATGATATATGGAACTTGTTATAGGCATTATTTAGAAGGAATCTGGTAAAAAAAAACAGTTAAAGGGTAGCCATCTATTGCTGGTTTTGTATTTATTTGAAATATCTTTATTAAGCAATTTTATCGCAAAATTTTCAAACGGTAATGATCTTGTAGTTTCAATAAACAACAAATATTAAGTTTTCGAAAATTTGAAAACTTTTGCAACTGGTAACCTTAAATTTCTTTGTACTCCTGTAACTTCAAATGCAATCACCGGATCAAAACGAAAATCGCAGAGTAGGTTGATTTCAATATGAAGCAGATGTGATATATTTTTTGGCTTTGAGGCTAGCAAAGGGTTGCCAGCGCGAGGCATTTTTTGCTGTTTTCGTATTAAGAAATGCTTACATTAAGTACTCATATCGCGAACATTTACAATGAAAATAAATTACCTATGTTTAAATTTTTTAAGTTCTAGAATTTTTTTGGTTGCAAACATCTTTCGTTTTTTGACCCTAAGCATCTTTCTATCGCTGTAACTTTCTACGAAATCGTCGGATAAAATCTATAGAGTTATTTGATTTTAACGTGAGGCAATTTTGGGAGACTTTTAGTTGCAGTGCTGATAAAGTGTTGCAAGCACTAAGCATTTTCTTTGTTTATGTTATGTTATGCTGCTTTCAAAATTTTGCAGTGTTTGGCTTTCCTAAATCTTTAATTTTCTGAAAACCTTACATGCAACCTTAAATGCATTGTTAAGATCAAAGTGCACCCAAAACAAGTTGGAGCACGTGTGGTAGAATATGCACTCAAAATCTACATGGTTCTTCTACTGTTCATCGAACATTAGTATTTCTAGCGGTTCAGGTGCGCTAGAGTTTTTTTATTTATTTAACTTGATGTAACAGATTCATTTCAATTGCTCGAAAGACAACTAACTGAATAACAAATTTTCTAGTATCATAATGTCGCATTCTTTCATCTATTTTTTTTCTTTCATCTATTTTAATTCATTGAATGAACATTTGAACTTCTATCTGCATTACGATTTCCAACTCTTTTCCCAGATGCACTTTTAAAGCCATTAACTATTCTATTTCAACAGTTTCTTTCACTTCGTTTTATACAATTTCCATACCCTACCTAATTCTACATTTCGCTCAATTTCACAAACCCTTCAACTTCCGTCTTTGATACAAAAAAAAAAAAACATTACGGTTTTCTGCATAATATACACTACGCTAGCATACTAACTCTAGCTACCGTTCTATGGGACTCTGGTTCGTTTTTGTTTTGTCCTTTTTCGTATCATTCCGTTTCGTTCTTTATTCTCGTCTTCAGCGAAATGCATACACGAGTACAGTTTTAGAATTTCTGAAATCCGGAAATGAGTTCAGTAAAGAAAAACGTTATTCGTTCAGCTAACGACAATTCTGAAAATATATTTTCACTTAGAAGCAGCACAATATCCTGTTGGTTTGTAAAGGGTTAGATAGTTGTATATTTTCTATGCAGTTTTGGAGTGTTTTGTTTTCGTTGGAATTGTTTGATGGTTGTCGCATGAAAGTTTTTCGAAATTGTAGAGGATCGTATTTTCATGGGAAGTAAGTCCATATAAATATACCACTCAGTTGCTTGCTTTAATATTTGTTGAGAGGATAATGTTTGTCAATAAGGATAATCTTGTAAATTCTATGTTGGGCGTAAAAAAAAAATATGATTCCATATGTCTTCAGTATACGAGGGTGGTCTAAAACTTTCCGACCTAACAAAGATACAAGACATTTTTTCTTTAAAACTCTTTTTATTTTTCTACATTGTCTGCTTGTAAGCCTACACACTTCTCCCAGCGATGCTCCCATCTCTTTGATCCGTCCAAGATATGGCGAGTAAGGAGGATAGTCAAGCAGCTCAAACCGTCATTTCTGGATTTTTACCATGGCAACCTCTGACATGAGGCGCGGCATTGTCTTGGTGGAACAGAATTCTGCGAATATGACTGTTTTTCCACAATTTTTGCCTGCAGCTTGTCAAGTAATGATGCGTAAAATGCTTCTGTAATGGTTTTTCCTGTTTGAAGATACAGTGAACTCTCGATAGTTTGACACTCGTTAATTTGAATCTCTCGATAATTTGAATTATTCCGCGGTCTCTTGCAAAATATTCGGTAAATTGAATAAAATCAATATTAATTGGTCCCTTCGGTAATTTGAAGTTGATGAAATAGTATATTCCCCGCCAACATTCAATAATTTAAAGGCGGGCTCCCCTACTCTCTATAATTTGAAGCGTCTTTCATGAACATACCATTTTTTTTACATACTTCGTACATGTACCCTGTCGTTTGTTCCAGTCTTCTTTTGTATTAATTTTGAAGTATCAAAATGAGTTCAAGAAAGAACAAGTGTCTTTCCATAAGTGAACAAAACCGGGTCAATCAGCTGTGGAGGATGGACAATGAAAACTAGATGTCGCTCAACAGTTTGACAGTTTACAATCGACATTGTGGATGATTTTGAAAAATAAAAGTGATTTAATTGCGAGTAGAAAAAGGTCACGCCAGGGTGAATTCCCCCACTTGAGGAGTGATCGCTTAAGTGGATTCGTCAGTGTAGGGGGCAAAACGTTCCCGCCGGCAGTTTTATGTTGAAGGAAAAAGCCAAATCTTTAAAGGATTAGTAGCAAATGAGGGGTGGCTCTCAAATCTCAAAAACCGAAATGCCATCACATTTAAAAAAACCCGCGGAGAGAGCGCCAGCGGTATGTGGATATTTCCATTTGAAATAAACCAACTTTTTATTTCCATTTGAAATAAACCAAACATATTCCACAGACGAACCCGGGGTTTTTTTTATAAATGTCTTCGTGATCGCACTCTGACGTTCAAACACGAAAAGTATCATGAAGAAAAGTGTCAACAAGGATAGTCCTTTTAGCGTGTAGCATGGACGGTTCTCAAAAATTGAAACCACTCATTATAGAGAAATTTGCAAAACCACGCTGCTTTAAAAGAATAAAATCGCTGCCCACAACTTAAAGATCAAACAAAAATCATAGATGACGACAGAGTTGTTTAATGAATGGATGACCTCAGTTAACTGTGACATGAAAAAGGAAAAACGCAAAATCTTACTGTTTTGGACAACTACACCGTGGATAATAGCCCACCACCATTAGAAAAGGTGAAATTGATTTTTTTTCAGCCAATACGATATCAAGATTGCAACCATTAGATTAAGGAATAATTCAAAACGTTAAAACTCACTACCGTAGAGAAATTGTTTCTCTTGTGCTGGATGGCATTGAAAAAGGTGAGAAGGTGAAAATAACAGTTTTGACCGCTCTAATCATGATTAATAAGGCCTGAAAAATGTCAACCCTGCCACTATTTATAACTTCTTCAGAAAGTGCTGGTTTAAGCAAACCGAAAACGTAGAACAGTCACCAGAGCCGCCGATAATAGCGAATTCTGACTCTGGTTGGGAACTTCTATCCAACTATGGAATGTTAACATTTGATGAATTTGCTCATGTAGATGATGCTGAACTGTCGGATTTGGCCCCTCTGGATGAGAACGAAGAAGAACAGCCGCCAATTCCGCAAATTCACTGGACAAACTTTCACACACAACCTTTCGCAAATTCACTGGACAATGATAGACGAATGCCACTCACTCAACAGAAAAATGCGGACTTCTTTTCAAAATGAACATTTGTGTATAATAATAAATCACGAATTTTTACCAAATCTTTAAACTGTCCAAGATACGTTTATTTGAATTTTTCCTCTCTCCTTGTTGGTTATTTAAACTCATGTTATTTTGAACCGTTGGTAATTTGAAATTTTTCTCTGGACCGTTAGTTTCAAATTATCGAAAGTCCTCTGTAATTGATCATGCTAACTCCATGACTATCTCAAAACAACCGTCATCATCACTTTCCAAGCCGAAAAAACAGATTTTGCTTTTTTTGGAGCTGTTCTCTCTTCGCAGTCCACTGTTCTTGACTGTATTTTTGTTCCGGGCGTATAATGGTGTATAAAAAATTCATATACATTAATTTATTGGCGCCAAAGCTCTGATTTAGCATAGAAAATATAGGAGCATAGAAAACGTTCATTCGAACACGTCTAGCGTGAGCAAACGGGGCCCGCAAACCGTAGATAAATTTCACATGCCTAAGTTTTCATTGAATATGTGACAAAAACGTTCTTTAGACATATTCATAGCCTCTGCTCTCTCACTTTCTCACTTTAATTTGACGGTCGTTTAGCAGCATTTGATGAACTTTAACGGTGTTATCGTCAATAGTTGCAGTTTTTTAACATTCCGAACGTTCATCATCTCCTAAACTGGTACGGCCACGTTTAAATTCAGCTGCCCAAAATTTCACGGTGGTATATAATGGTACAGAGGCTCCGTACACACAGCGTTTAACTCATCTTTGACTTGCGTAGGTGTATTGCCTTTCAAAAACAAATATTTAATGCCAGCTCGATGCACGATTTAATCAACTTTCACAAAAACATTCACATCGACTCAGCCAAAGGATTTTCAAACTACAACTGCGCGTTCAAAATGGCTGAAATTTTGGTGAGAACCTGTCAAAAGATGCGCAAATAAATTCCTTTATTTTTATTGACAAGTGCTGCCATTTTCACGTTCAGTCGGAAGCTCTTCAGACCACTCTCGTGTATCGCTAATAATACTACTTGCTTCAAAATACAAAGACAAAACTAAGAAAAACAAAAATGACACCCAAATAATTATCTGTAACATAATATGTAATAACAGATGACATTCAACGTAAATATCACATCATCGAAAAGAGAAGAAGGCAGTACAATAAATGAAATTTTCCATTTATTATTTTTCGGTGCTAATGAAATCTTTGTGTGTCAATAATGTATTACCTACGAATGCTAAGGCTATTCAACATCGTTTATTTGAATCAAAGCTAACTACTAAAATGCTACCTTATTCAAATTTTAAATCCAAACTGTTAACAGCACACGAAAATAGGTCAGTCCAATCAAACATCACTCAATTCGTTTCGAAACTCTCCTCCAACTGACAACAATCACATTTATCAATCCAAAATATATCAATTGAAATAAACTCCAAAATGTCATCGAAACTCACCACGTTCTCGAACTGACAATTAACCCTATTTTTGGGCATAAGCCAGTTTCCATGACAACCACATTCAAACCCATATTATCGCGGTACGATCAAAACGACAGTTGAATTCCAAACAAAACTCCCATAGAAATTACTATGTATATTAGTTAGATTTCTGTCCTCTATAGCCGAAAACGAAACCACTTAACTTCCACCAACAACCAGAAACAAACGCTCCACTCTGCATTGAATACAAAATCAGCGCCAACTCGATCTCCATAGTTGTGTTGCACCTGTCGCCGTCTGATTGCCTGAAGCGCAAGTCAAATCAAGCCGAAAAGTGTTCATTGATGGCTCCATTATGCACCTTCCTTCGTCGTCGTCGTCGTGTGCATCGCGATAGACAATGTTGTTAGCAACATTCAACCGAAAGTTGGATGGAGAATGTTAAGTAGATTTCCATTTAGACACATTGTATACTTGTTTCCTGTGACGTTGAATTGCAATGGATGACTTCGAAGATGATGATTATTCGTCCCAAGTATGGATAACAATCCATTGTGTCAATAGATATTAGATATTCCCACAGACATTCACTGTCGTTTTCGAGCAATGAGATGTATGCGAGACTTTAAATGGATGGTCATAGCTTGTCGTAAATGACCATTCAAATATTAGAGTTAAAAGTTGTTGATTAATTGCTAGGCCATATAAGGAAGGGACTAAACACTGACCTAGGTTTGTCAGTTAGTTTGTTTAGGCGCTAAGTAAACACCCACATATTGACCTAATAAGCAGACCTTGAAAGTTTTTTGTTCATCGGATTTTGACTGAAGTGTGTAAATCAACGAACTTGAATCGGTCGGTTGATTAGGCGTGAAGAGTTTTATTTTGAGTAGGAAAAGACTTTTTGAGTCGAGGACATTTAGATTATTATGTAGGAAGTATGTACGTATCTATTCAATTGGAACAGCAGAACCTCTTTTTCCCATTAGATTTTTTTCTTTGCAGATTAAATACGTAAAACCATAAACGTCAATTATCTATGAAAGACATAAATATTCCGTTATTTTATTGTGTGGAAAAAGTAGGTCATTTTATGGCTAGTTCTAACAGCAGGCACCCAGCAACTCTACTCAGACCAAAATTTGCTTTAAAAATACATCAATTACATTGAAAATGTCTTGTATAAGTCATGCATTTCCTGCTTTTTGTTTGAAATTCCACCGCAACAGTTCCAGAATGCTGATTCTACCCTGCACTTTTTAAATTTCGTGGCTGTGTTTAAATCGACTGTCAGGCAACTCAAAGTTCAAGATCATTTCAACTTGAACTATGCACAGACATCTTCAATGTGTTTTCCACCGATTTCAAGGTCAATTTTATAAATATCTTCAATAGTCCTCAACATCGATTGAAAATTCACTACTCTGACCATTTCATTTCGAACCGTTTTCAATTCAATCACACACCACTTCGAACCACATCAACTATCTAATTCATTAAATTGGAAACAATCGACATCAACAATCACCAATTAACAAGCGAATCAAACATGCATTTACAGCTCAAGTAAAATCATCGAAAAACAAGTGTTAACAATCCATCGCACTATTTTGCTGCCTACAAGCATTGTCAATTTCAAATTCAAAGCCATATTCCACAAGCAGCCTTAATAATTGTATACAACACACTCAACATGATGTTGCTGATGGTGATGATGATACGATCTCTTGTCTGTCTGTCAAAATTTTGATTATGCATTCAACTCACTCACAACAAGCAACAAATTCATTTCAAACACATTTCTGTTCATTGTCGTCATGTTTTAAGAAAAATTAAATCATAGAAAACGATGAAAAAAAAATGATCAAATCCTCCCACTTGGAATAATTTTCTTCTTCTTCTTTCGAATTAGTTCTTTCCAATTAGATTTCATTGAAATCTTGACGATTCATTCGATAAAGATCACATCATATTAGCGCACGACACATGTATCCATGCCGTTGTAGCTACATTCAAATATTCATCGTTAAGCTTTCTTGATTTTTGATTCTACACTTTTGTTATGTTTACAAAGCATGATTTTCTCATTCAAAAGTAAGAGATGACATCAACGTCAATATTATTTGTATATATAATCGTAAAATTCAAGAAAACCAGTTGGAGTGTAACTAATATGAGGCGATTTATTGCTTAGTGTCGGTTTATGTTTGCATATTTTTCTCGTTTCAATATTCAATATTTTTCCGCCTCAAACCCGGTATGAGTGTGATTTTGTCTTGTTTTCTCGTTCAAATTCACGTTGCGTTGTCACGTATGTAAGTAGTTAAGTTGGCATAAATGACATAAACCATTTTTGAAGCAATGAAATGTCGAAGTTTAAGCGTGGCTTTGTTTTTGCATATGCATCGATCAAGGTTGCTTTGGTCACATTGGGCGCACGATTAGAATTTGTTTTACAGATGATTTTTTTTACAGATGATTTGATGGTTGATTTGATACGATGGTGAAAGATGTTTGATGGAAATTTACATAATTTTTATAATAATTCTTAATAACAATGTGATTAGGGAGTAAAAAAAAGCGATTGAGGAAAGAATTCGAAGTAAACTAAGATAGATTTTCAGATGTCTGAGAATTTCCTGCAACATCTGTTTGAATCGAATCTGCTGTGATGGTAAAAAAAACCGCAAATGGCTGTTGCGATTTATAGATTACATCCTTAATTCAAGGATCAGGCAGTGATAAACGTAAATATGATGAAGGAAATACGATTTCTCAATATGGATTTCTCAAACTGGATTTTCCTAGCTGACACAAAATAATGATAAGAAGACCTGGAGCTTAAAGGTTTATTCCAAGAGGCCGCCGAAAGCCAGATACCTTTTTGCGAATAAAAGTATGTCCTTTAACCTCTGGTCTGCCACGTGCGTAAAGTCTACCAGCCAAGGCTCACTGAAACAGCGCTGTCTGATTTTTCCCAGTGCCGGACAGTGATACAGGTGATCCTGAATTGTCTCTGAGACTCCCGGCTTCTGACACTTAGACACTTATAGATTCATGGCATGTACTGCTACAAAACAATGGCCAGTAATTAATATGCCGATTAGGCTTTTGCAGTCAGTCCGGGTTAATTCAAATAGGCATTTGGTAGCTACGAGGTTGTATGACACCCACATGATCTTGGTTATCCTTTCTCGCAATTAAGAGTCGATTAAATAATTCATCGTTTGAATAGGAATTGGGATTTCTGCCGATCTAACTAGGTGGTAGACTGGCCTATGCTTAGCTAGTGCGTCCGCTTTCTCATTGCCGTCAATGTCCTTATGAACCCAGAATATTGTGACTCTTCTGTTGTTGCCGAGTCTGTTCAGGCCCTGCATGCAATCGAATATGCAATTGGATTTATTTGTGTGAGTCATTAGTCCTTTAGTCTATCGCCTTTGGTTATCGTATTTGATGCTTATCAACTGGCTCGGTAGATGATATCCCCTGGTTCTAAGCAAGCCGGTGCTGCTGCGCCATGTACAGAAACTGTGCACCTTACCTCCCGTGGTCTCGTAAATTTTACAACCCCGGTAGGAATGGAGACACCCTCGTGACGACCTGCAGTTACGAGGAGAGCCTCAGCACACCCGGAGACACCAACTGATGAACCAAAAAGGATCTCAACCTTTTCTTCCTTGGCACTTTTAGTGCGACTTGTAGTTTTTCCGCCGGATTTCATTTTGCCGTATCTTCGAAACTAGGCCGCTTTTTCCCAGACTTGTATGAAAATTTCGCCCGAAACAACTCAGAAAGGTCCCTGAATTCATGCTAGACCAAAAAATTTTTTTTGGAAAAAATGGACGATTTTGTCCGAATTCCCCTATGAAAAAAAATTTTTCGCCCTTAAAATATTACTATTGTATAAATTTTTGAAAACCGAAATCTTTGCATCACAGCAACAGGTCTTGGCCCGTAATGTCCCAAACCACTCTAACCCAAAATTGGCCAATTTTGTCCGATTTCAGCTCCTTTTGCCCTAAAAGCTGTTTGAATATTTGAATAAAATACTTCCAAGTACGAAAATGCTCGCAAGTACGAAAATATTGTTTTCCGCAGCTAAACACTTTTCCACTGCCAAACAGTTCGTTTAAAAAAAAAAACGAAAAACGGTTCGTTTAAAAAAACGAAAAACGGTTCGTTCAAAAAAACGAAAAACGATTCGTTTAAGAAAAACGATTCCATTTAAAAAACGATTGGCTTTAGAAAAACTATTCGTTGTAGAATAGTTGGAATAATTGGTTTTAGAAATACTATTCGTTGTAGAAAAACAGTTCGTTTCAGAAATGCTGTTCATTTTAGAAAAAAAAATTCGTTTTGGAAAAACTGTTTGTCGCTATTTGGAAAAACTGTTCGTTCGTTTTTTGCAGCCAAACGTTTTTTTTTTCAAACAAAAATAGTGAAAAAGGCGGACTACTGTACAAACAATAATAAAAAACTTTAATTTAACTGACAGTTTGAAAAGTAAAGCTCGATCTGGTCATCCTAATATCTTGAATGACCGGGACGTCAGAGGAGTACTACGAAAAGTTAAGGAAAATCCGAAAATAAGTGCACCAAATATAAGCAAATGTAATGAAAATGAATTGGGAAAAGCAGTGCATCCGGAAACTATTCGTAGGACTTTGAGATCCGCAGGATTTCACGGACACGTGCCAAGAAAGAAACCATTTATTTTTGAGGCAAACCGAATAAAACGATTGGAGTTCGCGAAAAAATACCAAGATAACGACCACAGCTTTTGGCAAAGTGTTTTTTACGGACGAAAGTCACTTCAACATATTTAGATGTGATCGACGTGGAAAAGTTTGGCGAACAGTAAATGCAGATATGCAAAAAGAAAATGTTATCCCAACTGTTAAACATGGATGAGGTAACGTAATGGTTTGGGGTGGGATGGCAGCAGCTTGTGTAGGAAATATTCATGTCACTGAAGGCACATTGGACCGTCACCAATACCTCAACATACTGCGTGCTAACCTGAGACCATCTTTTGAGCGCTTAAGACTCGGACGACGTGGATATTTTAACAAGATAACGCCCCAAAGCACACTGCTTTGGTCGTTCGGGAGTGGATCCTTAACGAGGAGAATTTAAAAAAATGCGTTATTGAAGGCTTGAAGTGAAATTAGTCCAGCTATAACAAAAAACCTAGTCCTTTCGATGCCTAGGAGATTGGAAGCTGTTATAGTGGTAAATGGTGGCCCAACTCGATAGTAAATTTGAAATTATCTTTTAACAAATGGTACTTTTTATCATTTTTTTCATAATTTCATCTGCTGTATGTAGACTTTTGTGGCATAATTTTTTTATATTTCTTAAATTTCTGTTTACATACTTAATAATTTTATAATTTTCTTTTTCAATATGTATATACAAAAAAGAATCATTCAAATAAACTAAATTTAATTTAATTTTTCTTCATTTATGCATAATATGAAAGATTTTTTCGGTGTATGTAGACTTTTGTGACTGAGTGTAGATATAACGTTTATGCAAATCAGGGCAGTATGGGCTGCTGTGCCCATTTCCTGTCCATCTTCATTCTTGTCCATCTTCTACGGTTACCAGATATCTTCGTTCGAAGCAAAGAGTGGGGACCAAGTAGTCAGTACATCTAGCCTAATACTGCTGTGTTCAAATGATCTTGGCTTATAGTGCCCCGATTCCTTAAGCGTTACAGTAGCTTTTGCAGCCATGCTTCTAACTTCATATGAAACATTTACAAGAGAATCCTCCAAAAATCAACTATCCTCTGAATCATGCACTTGTAAAACATCACAAACCTATCTAGTCACACCGTTTTTTTTTTTTCAAAATCTATTTGCAGCTAATTTAGGTTACTGATCTTATCACCTATCTATTATGTTTACCATTCGAACCTGCTCAAGTTCGATTTTTAAACTCCAGTTATCATCGATCCGATTAAGCAACTGTTTTTATCTAATCAGAAAATGGCGCAACAGTACAGACTAAGGCGCATATGATAGCACACAGTTTTTAGGAAATTATTAAATTGATAAGGATTATCGCAATCGTAATTGATTTGATATAAAAAACACTATGATTCAATATAAGTTCCAGGTTGAAATCGAATTACTTTCCGAACTTGACAGACATGCTGTTTTTCCCTCCAGACACATGTTGCTGCTTGCAGCTCTTTTTCACCTCGATTTTTGCAGTGAATGACTTTGGCATGATATTGACATTACATATCAAGATGATTCATTGTGACTTCAATATTTATTTAGAGCGTCAAATGAAGCGTGAGATATTCGATTGTCTAGAAAAATTTGTTCAGAGACAATTACGTGAATTATTGACTTCCAATAAATTCTGGTCAATTGATTTGAAATAATGCAAGGTCAGTAAAACGTGAATAAAAAAAAAACAAAATATATAATATATATTAAAAAACAAGAGACCATTGCCAAAGGCAGATGGCAATTTGATGATACAATCGGAATTGAAAAGAAACTTCGACATTTGATTGTTTCGAAGAATGAAATATGCAAATTACTCTTCGTGTTTTATCTGTAAAGCTCGCAAATGGCAATAGATTAACAGATAACATATTGTTTGAGCAATGAAACTTGAAAAATACATGTTTAAAGTTCAAAATATAATAAAATGAACACAAAGTCACACAAAGATCTTTTGTTCGAAAAATATTTGTTTCCCTCGAAATATCCAGCAATATGAATGAATGCCTAATAAAATTGCTTATTCATAAGCTTCCAATCAATTTCTCAAACTAAAAAATAGGAACATATTTTTTTCAATAAAGATTTGATTTTTGTTTGCTATGAAAAATATATATTTATTATAAAAGAAGATAATATTGTATTAAAGCATTTAATCCTTCACATTATTTCAAAAAACATTTATAACTTTCATGAATTAATTTATTCAAACGTTATTCATTCAAAAACACAAAATAGAAAAACACTCAATAGGCTCTTGTCATTTTGATTTGTAAGCAAACAAAGCACAACATCAACCTTGAAATAAAATCTCTTAAAATGCCTTCTAATTTTCTTGAACAAAACACCGAAAGCTAAAATACTACCAAAAAATGCGTTAATTTCACATTTAAGGTGTTACCTGCCATCTAATTCATTCATTATCAATATTCATTTGATTTACATCAAATACTTCAAATTGCCATCAAGATTTGTTTGTTGCTGAATTAGATAGAGTACGTGCTTAATCAAAAACTTGCTATTGTTGCGAGCAACATTATAATTTTCACATTATTTATTCTAAATTTAAAATCAATATAATAATCCACACATCGATAACAAGAGCAGCCGGTTTTCACTTTGATTCTGCAAAGCACAAACAACACACAAACTTAACCTTCAAGCCGTTAATATGCAAATTAAGATATTTGCAAAACAGTGTGTATTCAAACAAATTCAGTAGAAGCAAAACATGAATCGCAACATACATAGCGCACAAATCAAATCAAAGCAGCCGCAGCATTTTTATTGAATGATTTCAAAAAGGGAAAACTTGTTGATGCAGCCAGAAATGTTGCCAGCGCTAAGGAGCGGACGAGAAGTGGTGAAGTTGATAGTGTATTTAGCCAGCTGTTATTCTTCGAAAAAAAATATGCATAATATACTTATAGACTAGACTAGTCGAGAGATTTTAGATATCCGGTAACATTTCTTCTGTTTGTGATTTGTAGAATGATTATTGGATGTGTTGGCTTTTTATTTGCAATTTTGCTAGAATTTTAATGGAAGTTCATTTTTTTCTGAATGTGAAACGGCCGAGGTTAATTGAATGCCTTAACTGCGTTATGGTTGACATTGAATGTGCTTGACCTAATGTGGACAGGTCAATAAAATGTGTTTTAAGCTTGATTAGTCAGTTTTTTTTTGGAAGAAATATTTGAATTCTAATGGATATTTTATTTGGTTTTAGATTTATGAGCAAAGTGTGGGTTTAAGCTTCTAGACCTTGAAACTTTTGACATTCATGTGGACTTAGTCACTTTTGGACAATTTCATGGACATAATTGTGATTATTTTAATTTTGATGTAGACACTTAACAATTTTATAATTAACAATTTTATGTATTTTTAATAACAATTTTATGTACGAATTCAAGTATATTGGTTGCGAAAAAGTACAATTTTCTAAAATGCAGCTGGAGTGGTATCTTTGTTCCAATCCTTCACATTTGACGATGACATCGATTGAATCGTTGTGAAAGCTAGCAATGCCTTAGGTTTTGTCAGAAGACGTTCGAGGGAATTCAACGACATTTTTCTAACTAAGACTCTCTTTTGCAGCTTAGTCAGACCTATTGTCGGATATGCAAGCATTATATGGGCACTACATCAAAAAGTCTACATAGACCAAATTGAGTCCATTCAAAAGAGGTTCTTACGTTTCTGCCTTCTTCCGTGGTATGACCTTTTACATCTACCTCCTTATCAAGACCGTTTAAATCTTTTACGAATGCATACCTTGAACTCTCGACGTCAAAATTCCAAAATCTTATTTGCCGCGAAAATTTTGGAAGGCACCGTTGAGTCAAACTACTTACAACTTAATTTTAACACTAATAATAAACGTGTCAGGCGGGTTAACTTTTTGTCGATCCCTCAACATCTGACCAATTATGGTTACAATGAACCAGTCACTGCAATAAGTAGATGCTTTAACGAAGCTTATTATAAGTTTGATTTTCATTTATCTACAGCGTCACTTAAACGATTTCTGCATAAGAATAATCAATTTTTATTGTATGTGTATAGTCTGGATTAGACGAATTTAATAAATGAATGAATAACCTGGCAGGTTGAGTCACCATAATATGAAGGACTTTAGACCAATTATCTAAACATATTTTCTGCTCAAACACTAGAAAGGCTGCTAGGCTTGCACAACAAGAGCTCGTTTTATGTCGCAGGACTCTATGTTAATACGCGTATCTGGCGGATGTATCGGTAAATTATTGACTGGAATAGTAAACTTTTAACTTGAAGTGAAGTGTCTCTATTCTACCAATTTGGATTTTGATGCGGTTGAAACGTACGTTCCCAAGATTTAGTAAAAAAAAACTATCTGAGCCATAGCTGGATAGAAATTTGAGGTATTTACGAAATAAGAGAAACAAACTATATAAGATTATAAAAACCAATAGCAATACTAACACTATCAAAAAAATATATTATAATGAATCAGCTCAAGAATTTTTAAGAAAGTCTCCCGAAGCATATGAAAGCTATGTCAATATAGTTGGCGAAAACATAATTCAATATTCTAAGATTTTTATCCATAATCGATGCAAAAAAAAACAATTCAGTTGCTTCTGACTCACAAAATATATGTGACTTGTTTGCCGACCATTTTCAGGAAGTTTTTTGTCCGCTCAGCGGCTCACGGAACATGCCACTTTCCCCAACACCTCAGCTGTCTATCGTTGATGTAATATATTTAACTAGAGAGGACATTACTAAAGCTATAAGAGAGCTTGACATGAAAAAAATGATCTGGACCAGACCTACTTCCTCCAAGCTTCATAATTAAGTGTGCAGAAACGATTATTTCATCCCTGCAGATAATTTTCAACAAATCTCTGCATTGCTATATATTTCCTCGTTTCCGGAAGTCTTCCCATCTTACGTCGATTCTTAAAAGTGGCGACAAACGATCGGTTGAGAATTATAGAGGCATCGCCATTTTGTCCGCTATACCAAAGCTATTTGAAAAAATTGTTTGTGAAAAACTTACAATTGTTGTTGATCCTCTTCTAAACGAGCAACATGCCTTCAGAAAAGGTAGATCCACTACCACCAATCTTATCATAAGTTTCAAATGTGCTTTGCAATATGGAAAAAGGATGTCAGGTTGATACTATATACACTGACTTCAGCAAGGCTTTTGACCGTGTCGACCATGATGTTTTGAAATCTAAGCTGCGAAAATTTGGCATATCAGGAAACTTTCTAAATTGGTTGGATTGTTACTTAAGAAATCGAACACGGCATGAAAATTTCCAGGGTTTTCTCTCCAAAAAACGACCGTTTCCTCTGGGGTACCGCAAGGCAGCCACCTAGGGCCGCTTCTGTTTAATATCTTTATTTCGGATCTATGGGAAGTGTTATCAGACATTCCAAATCTTTTTTATGTGGACGACCTCAAGATGTACCACACTATTCAATCGGAATCGAATTCAAAATTTCTTCTAAAACTCTTATTGCTTGAGCAATGGTGCGTCTGAAATAAACTTTTTCTTAACATTGATAAATGCCATGCCATAAGCTTTTCCCGTAAGACCTCTACTGTAAATTTTGATTACCGCCTGAGTAATTAGTTGCTGAAGAATGTAGATAGTGTTATGGATCTCGGTGTCGTTCTGGATAAGAAGCTTCGCTTTAATCTTCAATACGACAAAGTACTTGCAAGAGCCAGCAAGCAGCTGGGATTTGTTAAGAGGCGCGCAAAAGAATTCAAGAACATATGGATCAGAAAAGCTGTGCACATATCTTTAGTTCGTCCTTTACTCGAACATAGGTGAATCGTCTGGAATCCTACTTTCAATACTCATGGCGATAGACCAAAAACAATTTGTTCTTTTTGCCCTGAGAGATCTATACCGTCCACGTGATTTTGAAAGCCTTCCATCTTATAGTTACAGGTTAAGTCTTTTAAATTTGACAATACTTTCAAGGAGAACGTTATGGTGCTCATGTTTCATTTTTGATGTGATTAAGGGCTTGATCAACGTTGAATATATTTGAATATAACATAACGGTCAATAATTCTGTTAGACGGACTAGGCACACACATCGCCTGAACGAGCACCAGCATCACAATCTTTATGGTGACAGAGAACCGATAAATAGATGTTGTAAAATATTCAACCAATTTTCCAACTACTATTCCCCGTCTATCTCTAAAGCCAGGTTCAAAAGCGCTTTAATTATAGCGCTAAACTCCTAAAGGAAACCTTATTTCTTTTCATTGGAATCGCCGCCTTAAATGGACAACAAGACAAAAGTCAGGGACATGTTATTTTGCTTATTTATATTATTTTATTTTAGCTTAAGAATAATGTAAATTATTTTTTTTTATGTATACACCTTGTTTGGTTTGAAATAAATAAAAACGGCATTATTATAGAAAAATCATTACAGCAAAAAGAATTTACGTAAGAAGCCTTCTTACACATCGAGTGGGCTTTCAACAATGTCGCTGTTATATGTTAGTATCGGTGACGCCTTGGCTCCATATGGGATGGATGAAACTCTGACGACCTGGGCATATGGCTTGCTCAAAAACAGGCAAATTGGGGTCAAGTATTTTGGGAGCCCAATTAGAGAAATACCAAAAAGGAGGACGTTTCCTCCTCCTTTTCTGTATCCTGACAATCAACTAGATACTGGAAAATTTAAGGGTCATTGGTTTTGAGGGGTATGCGACGGCATAGGTTGGCATTGTACTTTTTAGGGGTAAGTCCGCAAAAACTTTCTTGGACATCATGCACCAGATCCAAACCTGGGTCAGAAAAGCTAAACTAAGGGGAAATTCCGCAAAAACCTAACTTTTACTCTTCACAAGAAAACAAAGGGTGCCAGCTATTACCATACCTACCGACAGGGGCTTCCAGGTCAGGATATCTAAGAACAGACTGGAGGATGTATGGAGTTAAGGGCGACGTCTGGATTTACATGGACGGATCAAAGACAGACACAGGAGATGGCTCAGGCGTTTTTTCAACGGATCTGAACCTGAAAAAGCCTTTTTCAAATCCCTTTGATTCGATACCTAAAACCGACAAAATTTCGAGCGACCCCGAACTTTGGCGAGACCCCCATAAACTCTCAGAAAAGCTTTCCCCCCGTTAGGTCTTGGCATGTGTGTGGATGGACAAAAACAGGCGAGAACCGACGATAAAGCCATACACATTCTCGTACTCGGCTATAATTGTCATGTCTCGCCGAGAGTGTTAATCCGCCTTAACACTACTGTACCCAAATTTGAGCCTTGCGATCGCTCAAGGTTTAGTTTTTGGGCCACCGTTTAGCCTTCGCAATCATCTCATTTCCATACCAAACATTTTAAACACGTGTAGACCTACACGAGTGTATTCTCTGCTCACGAAATGAATGCAAAATGTTTCGATCTATCTGAAATGCTTACTTAACCACATGAATATTGATTTGTAATGTGACTAGAATAATTTAGCGATTCCATTGTATCTCATTCGAGTCTACGTGTTGCAGGATATAGGACATGAATCATACACTCTGTAACCTCAGTCGAATCGTGATGGTGACATCCTCTTGCACTCCTTCTCTTGGTCACAGTTCCACACCTTCTTTATGTTTATGGGATTGTGACGCCGACCAGCCATCCAGCACATACATCGAAATGCACAGTCCTAACAACTAATCACTGATTGATATGTGATATTGCATTTTCGATTCTCGCCAACCGATTCGAGGAAGTCTTATGTTCATCCAATAATGATAATAATAGAGTTATTCTCGTGCCTGCCACCATCGTTGCTTTGGGAAGTCATAGAAATGCGCCCTGAAGCGCCTTCAACATATTGTTAGCGTTATCTCTTGGCAATGCAAATGGATATATAGTACTTGCAGACGTTCTTGTACAAGTCGGGGAGGCACTTAGATCGACGACCGATTCGAAGTGTTTATTTGATTCGCGATGAATACATAAAGCAGAACGAACGAACGGCAGCAGCAGCTCAGCATCTATCCTGTGATAGTTATGCGTCAGATTGTTGTTATGGAAGGGCATTAACCATAAAGTGGAGCAGCAGACCAAGCAATTTCTCATAAAAACAGAGAATCTTGTTGTTATTCTTGTGGTTTTTCGTGTCTTCGCAGGAAGAAAGAGAGAGAGAGAGAGAGAGAGAGAGAGAGAGAGAGATAGAGAGAGAGAGTCATACTACAAACGTCTTGGGGGCCACTTACTACTACTGCATGCAGACACGAGAGTTTCAAAAACTCATCTAGTCTCGTTATGCGTTATTTCTTTTGATTATTATTTGAGTCATGATATGGATCTCATATGCGGCGCAGTATTTGAATGTTTCCATACAGATAGTCCCCGAGGCTCGAATGGAGCTGCTGTGAATGTCACGAAATTTCAATCAACTCGGACTGGACCAACTTGAGTCTTCGACGACTAAGCCCGCTTCGGTCCAAGAACAAAATCGTTTTGAAACTAAAAATCTTCAAAGTCATCACGGGCTTTGAATTGAAACAGAAGACAGAAAAGATTTTGCTTCGCCGAACGACCAAATCAACGCACGCCTTCATCTAGTGACCTTTCAATCGTTCTTCGACTCTTGCAATCCAACCGCCGTTCGAGCTGAGCACAAGAAATCGTTGATTGTTTCTAATTGTTAGTAATTTAATAAAACGATAAATTGTACAGTTGGCTAGCAACTGTAAATGGGGCGCAAAGGGAGGCTATGAAGCTTATTTTCATCTTTCACTAGTGGTAACAAATGCGTAGCATAGCGCTTACTGAATCGGATACAAAGAAAAGATAAATGATGTGTGATGATCGGGGTGGAGAGAGAAAAAAATAATGAGGCGATGATGAGGAAATTGATTAAGCAGCCCGTGATCATTTGGTCGTCATCGATGATTGGTGTCAGTCCGCCGACACGTTTCTGTTTTGGTAATCGCATCTAGATTTCGATTGAAGTGTGTTTGGTTTAATTTGTGTTTTGAAAATCGAAATGATGCGTGAAAAGTTGAAATGAATGGGTTTGTGTAAGTGGTTATGGTTTAATTTTGGCTGTCATAATTTACTCAATAATAGGGCTCCGAATCGCTTGAAGCACTAGCCGTTTGTATGAGAAGTTCTTTGGAAAGAACATTTCAAAAATTGTTTATACTCGATGTACATTGAAGACTGTATGTTGTTTAGCTCAGAGCACCTGAAACGGCCAGTGACTTAATGGAACCAATTGATTTCCTCACCAGTACCATAACGCAGTCAAAAGAGGATAATATGATCACAATTCCGGTAATGGCACAGTCTTTACGAACTCTCTAAGCCAATCAAATTGCTTCTACGGAAGAGAAGAGCTAGAGGCACAGATGACCTTAGAATAAAGCGGGATGCAAGCAAACCGACTAACCAATGTAATCCGTGATCAGATATCTCAACACCAGAACAAACAGTGGGAGAGTCTGATGCAAAGCATCGAGCCTGGGAGTAACACCCTCTGCTGTCGCGGTGCTTCCGGACTACAAACAAGCCACTTATGCCACCAATTCACAGGGCCTCAAATTCGATAACACTAGCAAAATCAATGCGTTTGCCGATTCCTTGGAGTTACAGTTCGAAGAGAATTGTTCATCAGAGGATGATCTAGGTAATGAACCGAAAGGGAAATAGATCAACCGAAAGGCCATAAGTATTCTCAGTTCTGAGCCTAGCGAGGCAGAACATTTGAGGCTAGCTGATTTTGAGAAGATGAAGAGCTTGGTGATGGATTTATATCGTCAAAAATCGCCTGGATAGCCGAAATCAATAACCATTGCTTCAAATTTTTATCAGACAACATATTGAAGATGCTTACAGACATAATCAATGCGATGCTTCGCCTTAAGAAGTATCCTAAAGCGTGGAAATCAGCCATCATTATAGTTTTACCAAAACCTAGTAAAGATCTCACATTGCCCCAAAATTGGAGACACATAAGCATCTTAACATCCCTAGCCAAACTGGCTGAAAGAGTTCTCCTTTCTCGCCTGGACGAAAAGGTCTACGAGAACAACACTCTTCCGGAAGAGTAATTCGGCTTTAAGTCACTCCACTCTACGGAATTCCAGCTAGCAAGGGTGGTCCAACACATCAAAACAGGACTCAACTACACAAAGTCGAGCAAGACTGGTCATATTCGGTGTACGAAAGGCCTTCGACAAAGTCTGGCATGCAGGACTAATCTTCAAAATGGATAAATTCCAAGTACCCTTTCCATTTTTCCAGATCAAAGGATCGTATCTAAAGTGCAGAATATTTCGAGTCAGAATCAAGGGTATTCTCTCAGCAGAACGGCAAATTGCAGCTGTTGTACAAGATCCCCGCTATCACTTCTTTTGTATAACATATACACAGTATATATTCTTAACCCTCCGAGAACATACCTATTTTAGCACACCTAACACACCTAACTTAACACACCTAACAATTGGGGTCAAATTGACCCCAACCGCTTTTGAACGTCTATAGAATCGCCGCCACTGAAGATTTTCATTTGAAAAAAATTGTAGATTGAGGCCTCTTTTAGTAGTTTTCATGCATTAGAAGTGGCCTACATGTCCTTAACATACCTAAAAAATCCGCGAAAAAAACAGTTTTATCGAAAATGAGCTTTTTTACAAAAAAAATCGCAATTTTCAATATTTTTGACTAAAAATTTAGGGGGATTATAGTGACCCTATAGTGACCCTTAAAAAAAAGTATTTATTTTGCATATTTACCGTGGCGATTGTGAGGATTTTAAAATTTGCACATTTAAATTAAATCATAACTTTGTCAGTTTTTAATATTTTGAGCTAAAAATGTATATGGATACTCTCAAGACATAGTACAATATTAAAAAAAATGGCCCTATATAAAGGGTTGCAAAAAAAGGTGTAATCATCTGAATAATCAGATTCTGATTGCTCCGAGACATGGTCGTCTTCGGAGGAATCACTGTCGCCAAAATTGTTATCATTGTCTTCATCTAACAAATTATTGCGTACACTAGAACGCAGATTATACGTCATGTTGCTAAAAACAAAAAATAAAAGCACTTGCAAACTTATTTTTTGGCTTTTTTAAATTAATCTATCGATTTATTAAGTAAAAAAATTGAATTTTTACCTCAAAATTGACGTCGAGTACATATGAGGTCTATTTACCCCTTAATCTGCTTCAAAGGCTTCTCAACGACGACCGACGACTTGGGACTGTATGCGAACGGTGTAAACTGATAGTCAAGTAACAGAAATACACTTAGGAGCCTATAGTACCCCCCTTTTCCCGCAGCCTAAGCGCTGCGATCGGTCAAAAAGGTCACTGGGGTCAATTTGAACCCCTGTGTTCTCGGAGGGTTAAACTGTCCGTAGCAAAAACATCTTTCTTCGCAAACGATACGTCTATCTTCCACACGTCTAGGAAATCAGAAGCCATAACTTCAACTCTACAATCCTCCATAAACACGCTATTGAATTATTTCAAAGGTGTAAAATCAAAATAAACTCAAACAAAACCTTGCAATAATCTCCTTTTTGCTCTGTTCCTTCTCATAAAATCCAAAAGACTTAACAAAATCAACAGAGCTCTTATCTACAAACAAATACTGAGACCAGCACTATTTTTTCTTGTTCTTTTTTGTTTTTGTTTTTCTATTATAATGCCAAAGCTCAGGGGATTACCCTTTGAAACGAATGCTTAGCTACGGCGGTAGGGAGACATATATATTAATTAATTGATATTATTTATTCCATTATTCTTTAAGTGCCCCATATTTTCTTATTTATACTACACGGAAGCCTAGCGTTTGGACAGACCTCAAAGATGAACATACGAAAGTTTCAGACGTGTCAAAATTTCGCACTGCGGAGAATTTTCAGGATCCCATGGTACGTTGAAAACATAGATATATACAAATATCTACGGATAGAGAAAATTGACCTACACTTACGTGACAAAGTTCTGAAGCACATTAATGCACCTATTGTGGCTGTAAAACATAACTGAGTGCTAGACGGTTCACTGATAGGAATGGAGTAAGGGTGGATTTTTCACTAGCTCCAAAGCAACATTGTTCCTTATCCCCTATATATTTCTTGATTCGAAGTCTTTTTCAGGTTTAGCTCTGTGCCATTTTATTGGGTTGGTATTGTCTTATCAAGCTACCGCAAGAAAAAATCGAAATATGGCGTTGTTATCATTTCACAACACCTGCGAACCCTAATTCAATTATTCCTCACTTACTATGATCTGGTTGTCCTAAATTGCCAATTCAAACCCTAAAATTTACATATTTTATTCGAAAGCTTTGCCAAAAACCTTTTTCATTAACAATCTCCTACTTATTCTTATTTTCCAGGCACACGTTGTGGCAGCATTCGAACAAAGCCTATCTAACATGACACAACGCCTACAACAACTTACGGCCACCGCTGAACGTAAGGACAGCGAATTAACCGATATGCGTCAAACTATCGAACTTCTTCGCAAGCAATCGATTCAAGCCGGTCTCACAACAGCGCATATGCAAAGCATGGGTGTCCAAACCAATTGCCAAACTGATGCTCTCATGCATCCCGCTACAGGGACCGAGCCAAAACACAAACCACCACAAAAAATCACAGCAAACGGTGGCATTGCATCAGGCAGTGCGAATAATACAGCTGGAATGCAACGACATCACAGTTCGGATTCTATGTGTTCCTTGAATTCAATTAGCTCAGGATGTTCGGCACAGGACAAGAAGAAGAAGAAAGGCTGGTTGCGTAGCTCGTTCACCAAAGCCTTCTCTCGGAATGCGAAAATCTCAAAAACCAGTCGTCATATGAGCAGCACTCAAAGTGGTCTCGAACAACAGCAGCAGCACAATCATCAAAATCACCACCAGCATCAACACCAGCACCATCAAAACTCCTCACAGCTTCCTAGTGGCAATGTATCATCCTTGCCACCACCATCACCCACGAAGAGTCCACAGAAAATTTTACCTATCATTGAGAACGCAAAACCACTTGATGCGATAGAAAACCAAAACAATCCAATCGTAGAGGACCTGAAAAAACAACTGCGTGAAAAAGATTTAGTCCTGACAGATATTCGGTTAGAAGCCTTAAGCTCCGCCTCGCAATTGGAAAGTTTAAAAGACACAGTTATGAAAATGCGCCAGGAAATGATGACGCTGAAACAGAACAATGAACGGCTACAAAAGCTGGTTACTAGTCGGTCCTTGGCCGGAAGCGAAGCATCCTTGGGCAATGCCGTAAGTCCTAATGGTTCGATCGGTGAATGTCGCCGATACAGTTTGGCAGACGGAGGAAGCCGTCCACCAATGGAACTACCAAAGAGTCTGGAGGAGGAAGTCGAAGAAGAGAACATCCCTCCAGCACCAGCACCTGAGCCTCCACCTCCGCCTCTGAGTCCAACGTCCCATATAGACCTGACTCCACCACCACCCGCCATCGAAGTTCCAAGTCCCACAAGTCACCTAGCCAGTGCCGCAGCTGTCGAAGAAGTAACCGATCACACAGACGGCAAAAAACTTTCAATAGCTGTGTATCTGGGACAACCAGAATCCTTTCCAAAATATGCTGAAGAAATCCTGGAATCAGACAACTTTTATTGTTCGAATAAAGTACCGGGCGAGGACGATGTTGTCGGTCCTGATGGTGATTTCGAAGATGATTTGAAACGTTTCCCGAATCCAACTCTCAACGAGTTTGTGATAGCCTACACATATATTTCGGGAAAAACCACCTGGCAGAACTTGGACTATATAGTTCGGAAGACGTTCAAAGACTATGTGTCAAAAGTGGATCCTGGAACGAATTTAGGACTGAACACCGACTCGATTACATCCTATCATTTGGGTGAAGCGAAACGTGGTCCAGAAATGGGTTTTCCCGAACTACTTCCGTGCGGCTATATTGTGGGCAATGTAAGGACGTTGTACATTTGTCTACAAGGAGTTGGCTGTTTGGCGTTTGACAGTCTGATTCCACGAAGTATAGTTCATAGATATATAAGTTTGCTAACGGAGCATCGGCGATTGATATTGTGTGGTCCGAGTGGTACCGGGAAATCGTATCTAGCACGAAAATTAGCTGAATTCCTAGTGGCAAGATCTGGTAGAGGCAATTTATCGGAAGCAATTGCTACGTTTAAGTAAGTTTAGGTGTTTTTAGAACTACATTTATCTTCTAATTTTATGCATGAACTCTCAAACCATAAGAAATTAACTGAATTCCTGTTAAAATCAAACATTTTAACTAAAAGATAATTTGTTCCTTTAAAAGATAGATATTCAATTTCATTTATTTGCCTTACTCCTTGCAAATAAACTAATGCTTGGATGTCACATTTCACTTTTGTGATAGACATATATCGATATTTCGAGGGTAAATTTTTAGTGAGCTCTTCTTGAGACCAATAAACACAGAAAATGTGGGCTAATTACCTTCGAAATAACAACAACGGTCAAAAAATTGAAATGAGTTGCCACAAGCATCGTTTATTTGCTTTTCATTTGAATCTTCAGTACAGTTTTTAATGTTTCAAAAAGAAAAGCAAGAGGTCTTTCAACTAAAACGTTTCATAATGACTTAATTTTGCTTGAGACTGAAAGGAATTAGACCTCCATCATTAACTTTTTATTTTCAATTTTAGCGTTGACCACAAGTCATCGAAAGAGCTACGACAATATTTAGGTCATATAGCTGAACAGGCTTCGATGTCGAATGGAGCCTCCGAACTACCATCTGTGATCATTTTAGATAATTTACATCATGCGTCCGCCTTAGGTGATGTTTTTTCATCGCTTTTGAGTTCGGGGCCAGTGGCAAAACTACCATGTATTATCGGTACTATGTCACAAGCAACCTGCAACACAACGAATCTTCAATTGCATCATAATTTCCGATGGGTAAGTTGAGTTAATCTTGTTTTATAGCTCCTGTCATTCTTCGATTGTCGACTAATAAAACTATCGAGTTAAAGTACGAATAGTTGTAAAAACATTTACTTTTTAGTAATTATCAAATTTATCGTTCAAAAATGTAATGAATTTCTACATCCTTTTTCTTGCTAAATCAAAACAAAAATGTCAAAAATTCTCATTCGAACATTTTCATTTGAATTAAAATCTATTTATCCTCTTGAAACAATATTTTAGAGTATTTGTCAGTCATCTGTCTCATCCAAGAGCATATTTCTTCCTTATTACTGTGATGAATTTTATTCACATAACTTCTATTGTTTTTAGGTGCTCACCGCTAATCACATGGAACCAGTAAAAGGTTTCCTAGGACGTTTCCTACGCCGGCGACTCTTTCAACTGGAACTTTCAACGCACATGCAACAAGGCGAATTGAATTCGGTTTTGGCTTGGCTACCAACAGTTTGGCAACATATAAATCGATTCCTAGAAAATCATAGTTCCAGTGATGTTACTATCGGACCAAGATTGTTTTTGTCATGTCCGCTCGATTTGAAAGAGTCACAGGTTTGGTTCACAGACATATGGAACTACCATTTGGCACCGTATTTAGTGGAAGCAGTGCGAGAAGGTGTACAATTATATGGGCGACGTGGCGGTGCGTGGAATGATCCTTCGACATTTATTCGAGATACGTATCCATGGCCATATGGACCGGATTCAGTTCCACCATTGAGGCAACTAAATGCTGAAGATGTAGGATTGGAAGCTGATGCACCGGGTACTAATGATTCGCAGGATCCATTGGTAAGGAACTTGTGCTATGTCTAGAGTTATTTTTAATTTATTTTTGGGTTCCTCAAATCTTCTATAAAGCTGTTCAATTTACTAGCTTTAGATACCTTTCTTGTATCAGAAAACATTGCAACGGGATTGTATATTAGATAATTAGTTTACACTAGAAAGATACTTTGTCTTCGGCGATTTTTAATTGAGAACGTAGGTAAAGGCCTGGACGCAAATTAACCAAATTTATTCGGTACTCGGCTCTTACTACACTTTAAATTTCTAACGAGTAAGCAAATTTCTTGCAAAATGCAGCTTGTGTCATTTCAATTGCACAAATGAATTATTCATTTCTTCAACTCGTGAGAGCCTATTCTATTCAATTTCTGATATCGGAATTCGTACAATATTTGAAATATATTATTTCGCTTATACACATTGGGCCTTTCCACACTTTTATTCTTGGTGCACTCCTCAAACCGGTTTGATAACAATCAGCATTTCCACACTTGTATTCTTCAGCAAGTGAACCGTTGATATACCGATTATGCATATGAATGTGTGCGTGTTGTTGTTTTCTCATTTCGACTTGAGTTTTTCATGAAAAATTCCTGACCCGTGAACTATGTTTAAGGTATGTATCCATATGTATCATTTTCGCGTATCGTATCACCGTTGCGTATCAGTGGATACGACAAACGTATCTTCGTTGCGTGTCAAAATTTGATACAAATAAACGCAACGAACTCGATCGGTCACTTGGCGGTTTCTTGCCGTCGCATCAAAGGAATGATATGATTCGAAGTGGAGTCATGTGTGGACACGTTGCGTTGTACACTATAGATTAGTGAATAAAAGCGTTGCAGCTGCGTGCCGAGTTTTTTTTGCAACGGATCGTATTGATGATACATGGAATATTGGGTGGTGTGGACACCGTATCCGTTTAGTGAATGATACGCAACAGGGATACGATACGGAAGAAATGCAACATATGGATACCTACCTTTATAGTTGTGTTAGTGATTTGCATCAGTTTCAATCAGTTTCAAAAGTGATGAAAAATTCTCTCCAAGTGCATCACTTTTTGTAGAGATTTCCCCTCGATTCTTCTGCCTCTTGCCCAGAAAACCGGTTATAGGACTGTACCAAGAATACAAGTCTAAAAAGGCCCATTGATTGTAAGTCTGTGAATGAAGGTCCCTTATCAGCTTCAAGCTCTGGACCCGACAAGGGCTGTTGTGGGATTACTTTACTATTATCTCTTATGCTCACCGTAGTATCCCAGATCACTCATTAGGTTAGGTAGTAAAGAGGGTTGGCGGGTAGGCAGCTAGCATTAGGCCGCCAGTTTGGGCCCATTTGCCACCCTCTGTTGGCTTGTTAGAGCTGCCAAGTGACCACTTCGCCAAACTGAATCAGCTGACTCAACGTGACGGTACTAGCCACCTCTGCTAATTCTTGAAACTGGTAAGAACCGAAAATCTTGAGACGTTTATTATTTAGGCCCGGTCAATCGCAGAGAGTGTGCTCGATGGTGTTCTCTTCCATCTCGCTTTTCTTGCATATATTACTGGATATTAGTCCCATTTTGTTCGCTTAATATGCGGTAAAGCAGTACCCTGTGAGCAAGCCGACCGTTGCTTCTCAAACAGTTTCTGCTGAGCTTGAGCAGTTTCCTGATTTTGGTTAGATCAGGTGATGGTCTTAAAGTCCTGGCCACCGTGCAGTCCATCCTGTTTTCCCATTCGGACTTAATTTGGTCCATATGGCGGTATCTAGTTTGCTTTTGGTTTCAGCAATTAACCGTGATACAGTGATGCAGGGGTTTATTACTAGCTCCTGAACCTTTCGTCGTTAATTCATCAGCTTTTTCGCTGCCTTTGATCCCTCTATGACCTGGCACCCACATAATTCGGATAGAAATTGTCTTTTCATTCAAAGGCAAGCGTTAACAGTTTTTGAAGAACATCTGAAAGACGGAAGAGCGAGAATGGCTACTCTGCTGTCGACGCAAATCGTCGTTGGTTTGGTTGATGTTCCGCTAATGAGCTCAACTGCTATGCGTATAGCATACACAGTAGCATCGTCCGACAGTCTACACCACAGTTAAAGGCTCAAATCCGTAGAAAACACGCCCGAGCCAACTCCTGTGTCCGTTTTTGATCTGTCCGTGTAAATCCAGACGCCACCATCGGCGGTCGCTCCCTTTTTCTTCCAGTCTGTTCTTGTGGGTATCTTGACCTGGAAATCCCTGCCAAGATGTATTATTTTGCTCATGTGGTCCGTGTCTTCCGCAACGAACCCAAATCTTCTGCGGCATTCTGTAAGAATACCGCGGTGGTCCTACTGATTTGAATCGTTCCACATGCCGAAACTTTTAGCGCGTATTGCTGCTAAGCTTGCGCTTCTAAAGATGAAGCGATCTAGGGGCATAAGTGCCAAAATCATTGCCAACCTAGCCGTTGGGACGGTTGTTAAAGTTCTTAAACTAATCTTTGCAGTCTTGTTAGCTCCTTGATGTTGGTTTTACTTTCCGCTGCCTTCTACCACACGGTGGCTCCATACACCAAAATCGGCCTCACTACACTTGTGAATATCTTGTAGGCTACTCTAGGTTTAGGACCCCAGGTATGGGAGTAGGCAGATCGGCATGGGAAAAATGCTGCGCGAGCCTTATTAAATGTATTGAAACAGAAAAGGTTGGCTTGCATTGACTATCGTAAAAAATTGATGAAACTTTCTGTCAATATAGGCCAGAAAAACAGTTTTCTCTGAAAATTATAACAGCAGCAAAGGAAAAGTATTTAATTAAAAAGATTGCTATGGTGAATGAGAACAGTAAGAACTTCTGGGGTATTTTTGGAGCTGAAATAAATCCTAACAATGTGCAAAAAAACTAATCAACTTGGTCGCTTCAGTGGTGACGAAAATAAATGAGGTATTTAATCAGCTAAATTATTTGTCGCAGCAGGAATAAAATTAATGACAGATCATTGTTTTTGAAACCAGCTGCAGTAGAGAAAGTACTTAAAATTATTAGAAGCCTAAAAAATGTAGCTGCAAAAGTTGAAAAAGATAAAGCTAATGATCTGTTTATAGGATACATTATTGCTCCATACCTCAGCTCAATAATTAAGGACACATTTCCTCAAGTACTGAAAACTACACTTGTAACTCGGATTCATAAACAATAGGCTGGTGTAGTATATGAATAACAAAACCAAAACAATTTCCTAGCTGAGAGCACTACCAGTGCAGCTCTTATTAATGCTCAGCATTATATTTACCCTCAATTAGACAATGGTCTTCACCAAAAATGCCTTCATCCCAAATCTTTATATTAAAAAAGTGAATTATTAAAAGTTAAAAAAGACTCTTTGAAAATTGGTGCAAAAACCCAAATCATCGATATCATGTAAGTGAAACACAAAATTATGGGACGAGATCGTTTTCGTTGGGATATCGAAGTCTTTCATGGCCATGCAAAATTTTACCCTGAGTATCGATAATCGGCTTCGAAGTCGATGAAAAAGAGCTTCAAAACGTATTGCAAAAGTTTTTTCATCGACTACTGAAGAGAGATGTCTCGTTGGAGTTAAGTCTCGTTGATATAGGCCAATTACATTCTAAGATAATTGAGCTATTCGACCTCCAGCAGAGAACGCCATATTGACGATACTCAGCAACGTGATACAGCTTTAATTGCTGCACTCTGGGTGTCTCCTTTCTTCACAGATTAGCCCCAGATATCAATCTTCGAGTATAGTTTCGCTGTACCATAGTATCAGCATTAGTTGATGAACCACAATGGTCAGAAATCAGCTTTTTCTCTTTGTCGTTTCAGGCGAAGCAGCGAGCTGTGTAGGACCTCATGCTGTTCACTTACTTGCAAAACTTTTTACTCCTTATTTTGGCCAAGCTGATAAACTAATTTTTCCTCGCGGGCTTTCTTTTTGGTTCGTGGACTCCGTTTCTTCCCTCGCAAGAAATCGCGGTAAGCTTCTACACGTGTCCGCACACTATCAGGCTGTACACAGCACTCTTACGCATAGTAGCCAACTTGCAGTCATCGTTAAACCAGTCGTCCTGAGCTTTTTTGCGGCTGGAACATAAGATCTTTGTAGTCGTACCAATGACTCATCTAGCTCTGAATAAGTACCTGAATTCATCACGGGTAAAGTGAGTCGTGGAACTAATCACTCCACACTTGTATTTACAATGATTGTAAGTTTGTGATGAAGCTCTCTATCAGCTTCAACCCCTAGACCCCGTACGAGGGTTGTCGTGGGATTACTTTACGTTTACCAATGATAATGCATTTGATGTGTAGGCAGACGTCGTTCATATGAACTTCAACTTCAACTTGTATTATTAAGCAGTGTCTGCGGCAACCATTGCTGATTGACGGCTCTTTAGAGTGAAAATCTCTTTTTCGATCTGTGCTAATTTTTTACTTATGCGCCCTTCATTGGCCGTCTGATGGCAGTAATTCGAGCTCAATTCACTGCGCCAAGTCGATTTTGACTTTCAGGTATATTCGCTCAGTAAATAGATTAGTAAGGAGGAGGCGATCAATCAACGCATGAACTATTTGGTTGGCAGCGGTTGCGTCTGGAGATCCTGCCACGCTGACCAGGTACTCCCAATGACCATTTTTTGAGCCACTGCTAACTGAATAGTACGCAATTCATTACGATTAGTATTCTCGTGCTATCAGAGCCAACATACTGCCTGCATATGGATTCCTTCCCTATTTTGCTGTTAAAATTAGCCAGTGCGATTTTGGCATTGCATCTGAAGCAGACACCGTGGACTCGCTACACGATACCAAAAAGATGTCATTTTTATAATTGCAGGGTATGAACGTTGATATCGAATTTTCTCCGTAAATAGTCTTCTATTCGTTGTTGTAAAGCCAATGATCACGGATTTTTTTACTGATTTTTTGCTGAAAGCTGACTACAAATAGTTTAGAAGTTCCGGAGTCGGTCCATTCTCGTGCAATGTTTTTATTTTCGGAATTGTATCATAATAAGCCCCCAGGTCATCTTAGTTTGATAAAGTCACCGGAAACATGTCAACCGTGTTGTCGATTTTTTGTGCAAGTCAGCTTAAAATCATTGGCTTGACCAGCAAATAATAATCCTTAAGACAATCCTTAATCCTTAATCCTTAATCTCCTTTAGACCCACCAAAGCCACTTCGGTTAGGCAAGCAAAGAACCAGGGGAGCTTCATCCTCCTTGCAGCGAGGGCAGGGCATTCACACAGGAGGTGAAAGACTGTTTCCTTTTCCTCCTCGCATCTACACCTTCGGCAGAAGTCGCTTTAGGGGCCACCCAGCAGTACTGTATACCTGCCAAACAGATTATGTCTATTCTACGCGAAGGGGCTCTCTTTTAAATCGAGAATTTTCCTAAAGCTCCCTGTCAAAAGTTCTCCACAATTGCCTAGCGATTGCGTAGGAAGGTCTTTACAGGGCTTCAAAACGCCTTTTAAGTGTTGTTGTCTGATGGTCAATTTCACTGAAGCCATCGGAATGCCATCGAGAGACTGCAGAGCACTCCTGACAAAAGCGTGCCAGCTTTTGCAAGTTGATCCACTTCACAGCTCCCCCTAATATCCCTATGTCCTGCCATCTAAAACAGCTCCATAATTGAATGTGTTTGCACTTCGTTAAGAGATGCATCGCATTCAAGGATGAGCTTTGAGGAGCTGTTTAATGACTCCAGCAATAGACTATATAACTGTAAAAATCCCCCCCATTAAAATCCCCCTCTAATCTATTGTCATATGTCGAATGATTTTTTCAAGCCAAACAAATAAGCATTAACTGGGAAACAATAAATTCAAAAAGAACATTCAAAATGCTAAAATTAATATTTCAAAAATCTTTAATATTCTTTCAATTTTAACTCAATATAATTTTCTTTCATTTTCCAGCTTAACATGCTGATGCGACTTCAAGAAGCAGCCAACTATTCAGAAAATCAAGAACAAGAATCTGACTGCGCTAGTTTAGATTCGAATATAACACCAGACAGTTCAGCGGGGGCTGAATAAGAATTATAAAAATAAAGGTCTAGCGACAGACATCTATGAAATTCCTCAGCAATATTTTACCTTCGATATGACATTTTCGGGATAAATTTGTATGTGCTTGTTTGTGCAGTAAGCAATAAGAATGTTTGAAATAATATTTCCAATAGGAATAATCAAAGAGTTTAATTCTTAGAGCTTATTTAATTTTTTTTCAAAATTAAAATTAATGGTCTACAAAACTTTGGCAATCACTTAATTTTCTTAAAACATAATAATTTAACTAAACAAATATCAAGAAACTGTAATGTTTTCACTTCATCGATAGTTTTGAACGATGATTTCTTGAAAGTGTTATGGAAATTCTTGAAAAATTATGAAAATAATACATTTCTTTTTATGGTACTAGTCTGATAGTGTCACAAAATCATTTCTTCTTCATACATTCACATGAAACTTTATCCAAAAATGTCATATCTAGCAGTAGCATGATTATGTCTAATATGTATTTTTCGGAAATCAAAATTTTCAAACTGCTTTTCACCAAAACCAAACAACAAATAAATTAACAAGACCCTTAGGGAATCGTATTGAAATTTATTAGTGTACATACTGAAATATGACACAAACATGAACAATATTTTTCAAATTAAATTTAAATCTACACTAAAACATCATCTCAGAAAAAAACATTTTTTGATATTTTTCGAATCATGAAAAACAAATCATTCATTAAAATTTAAAATAGGGAGTAATTCTAAAGAAAAGAAAAAAACAATACCAGAAACAAATGAATAAATTAAAAATAACTACAGAAATATGAAAATATGAGTATCGCATTTTTTATACACGTTTACATTTACACATTGACTAGTTCTAATAGTACTAAATCGAAACAACATGACTAAAGTAAATACCAAGAAAAAAAATTTCAAATAAAAAAACAACTAGAAATAAAGACATTTAAAAACAAAATAGAGATAACTGAAAATAAAACGAAGGTAACAATATTCTGATTGCAAAATTAGTAATAAATATTTAATGTTTCAACTTCTTATCGAACGCTTTAGAATGCCGCCGACGCAATCGATACGCAAAAAAATGAAAAATGAAATCGATGTAGGCTAGACAATATGGATGATTTGAATAATAAATCTAGTTAGATGAAACAAGCTGGGAGGAAAACAGATTGAATGATAATAATAAAACTTCAATCAATGCACGAAGGGAAACTACTATACTAATAAACAAGATCTATAAATTCGAAAGAGGGACGAGGAGAGAAGTTTTTGAAAATGAATGATAATCATCAAAATGATTTAATGCAAATAATAAATTAACTTAAACTTAACACGTAGGTATATATTATACTATATTGTATTTTTTGCCAATTTTATTATTACTACATTTATATATGATGACCGAAATAAATGATAAAAATAAAACGAACGTTTAGGGGAAAGAGAGTGAAAATGAAGAGTTAGAAGATGAAATAACTGATCTATTCAATTGTAATATTGTGTACTGCGATTGTAATAATATATACATTATGTATATGTATTATTATTGAAAATGAATTTCTTATTTAAATAATGTGAAATTGTGTTTTATTTCGACAAAATTAGGACGGTGGATATTAAAAATATCAAAAAATTATAAATTTGTTCGTTTTTCAGTTAGAGGTCCCAATTCAATAAATACAGTGGCTCACAGCTTATTTGATACAGTGCTTCTTTAAAAATTTAATTTGCAATAACTCAGAGCATAATAGCAATATCGAAAAAATATGAATGCCATTTTGAAGAAAAATGTTTGCTGCTTATGACACAAGTTTATATTTGTCACAAAGTTGCTGTTTTACATCTTAAAAAAAAAAACCAAAAGTAAGTATTGTGAATTATAAGGTTTCCAGTTAATTTCAATACTTCGTATGATAGCCCTTAGCCTTAAAAAAAAGCCTCGAGCCTATTCGGCATTGAGTCAACGAGCTTTTGTGTGATGTCAGGAGTATTTTTTTGTCATTCCTCCCTCTAGCAGTGCTTTCTTCAGGTCTTATTTATTAGAAGTCTTGTGTTTTCTAATGTTGTTATCCAACAAAGCCCACAGATTCTCAATGACGTTTCTGTTGACTGTGTCGGCGGAGACATCAAATGAGGGCAGCTCCAAATTAGCCAAGACTGCACAATTCCCGACTTGTGCTTTGGATCGTTATCTTGGTAGAACCGAAATTGGTTGCGAACACCCAGTTTTTCAGCACTTTGCAGCAAATTGTTTTTGAGTACAACGAAGTACTTTGTTTTGTCCATTGTTTCCTCAATAAACTTCAAATTTCCGACTCGAGCTGCGGACATGCAGGCCCAAACCATCACATTGCCATCACCATGCTTCACAGTAGCTTTGAGGTTCTCCTTGTTTAGCTCAGTGTTTGCCTTGCGCCAGACATATGACATTCCGTCGGAGCCAAAAATGTCAAACTTGGACTCGTCCGCAAAAATAACCGTATTCCAGAACGCGGATGGCTTTCCCACACGCTCTTTGGCAAAGGCAAATCGGCTTATTGTATTTTTTATTTAATGAATGGCTTCCTACAAGCTACTCGCCCGTTGAAATCATGGTCGCAAAGCATTCGTCGGGCGGTTTCAGCATGACTTCCATAAATTAACGATGAACCTCAGTAAACAATTTTGGGGCGGAAATCTTCGGGTTTGCTTTCACTTTTCTTACAATGTATCGTTCGTCCGATACGGTGAACATTTTGTTTGGCGCATTTCTGCACTTATTTTCTACCCGATTTTCGTGCACGAAGCGCTCAATTATGTGCTGTACTGTAGAGGCACTTAAATTCACACTTTCAGCAATTTTCCGAACACTTTGTCTTTTTTTAAAGTGGTTTAATACCAATTCGCGCTGTTCAATTGTGGTGCGACGACCCATTTTACAATAACTACTCAATTTTGGCACTTCAGCTTGCAAGATCTTTTGCTAAAAATTACCTAAACCAATGTTTAGCCATAAACAAAAATTAAAAAAACTAAAACAACACAGTTTAGCGGTGCGACAAATAGATGTTTATTCGCATTGAAGTGTCTGTATCAAATTAGCTGCGGCTCTACTGCGCCATTGGTATTTCTCTTTTGCGTGACGCCGAGGAATATTCCTGGAAAAATTTTTGTTTGCATTGTATTAATTGAACATGCATCCAGTCACCTACGTTTAAATTTTTTGGAAAAGGTTCCTTATTTCAAAGTTACAGTGATTTGCATTTTTAAATAGTCACTGTATCAAATAAGCTGTGAGTCACTGTAGGTCCCAATTCAATAAATTGTTGAATTGGGACCTATTTACTCTTTTGATCAAAGACGTTTCTTAGGGCCAATAATCTTGCGCCCTGCTCTTACTGCGATATATGAGCTTCTAAGGATAAATTTCACCAGAGGTGAATCTAGGTTTTTTGTCCTGTGGATGTTGTACTCTCCACAAACACTACACGTCTCCACACACATCAAAATCTTGACAATATTTTTTGCCAAGTTTTGATGTGTGTGACCAAACGTGTAAGTGTTTGTGGAGAGTTGTGGATTGCGTGCGGAATGCAGAATATTTTTGAGAGTGTATCCACAGTAAAATGCACAAAAATTGTACAATGGAAGTTGAAGTGGTTCTTAGAGCATCAGTAAGTTTTACCTAAGCAAGAAGCATGGGATTTTCATTGCCCCCCAAGCGGCTATATAGTCCCTTGGTAGATTTAACACCTTCTCAAAGCTAGTCCTTGGATGCCGTACATTCAATGATGCAGCCGTTTTGGGTGCCAGGACATCTGGTCTTAAGGGGAGCTGTGAAGCGAACTGTAGTACCCAAATGAATTGAAGAAAGCGGAAACCAGTTTTGGTACCACGTTTTAGTGCATTCCAATGATAATGTATTCTGTTATCATCGCTATGAGGAGTGTGCACTGGATAATAAGAGGTGACTGAGTATAATCGAAATAGCTTTATTGCTACAGTAAATTTTCAGAAGTGGGATGCTTCCAAATTATTTAATATTGGGAGAGAAACTGAGAGAAAAAAATTGAGAATTAAATATTTGAGAGATTAACAGTCCGCGAGTGATTCTCTATTGAATTTAATTGGTTTTAATAATTGATCAGGGAATATCGAATGAGTTATTGAAGTATTTATTGGATAAGGAAGTTGTATAAGTAAGTATTAAAGTATTTATTGAAATGGAAGCGCATGTCACGAGATTCTTAGAGAAGGTGACGGTAGCCTTACTAAAAGAAAAATATTTGGCCAAGAGACGACGGGGCAGAAAACAGTTTTTATAGTTCGATTGAGAGATTATTTACATAACTTGACAACTAGCGAAATAAACTTATATTTTCCGAGGTATTTCCATGAGTTTTCGGAGCCGTGCGTAGACGTTGGAGACGGTCGGAATTCACAAACGAATATGTTATAGGATGGGTGAGACGAAATTCTGGATACGGAATTAACCAAGATTGCAAAAGCTAATGGAAATCTAAGAAATAAAACGTAAGCTATCGAAGTTCACTGAACGTGAAGATACCGTTAGTTCAAAATCGTGCTACAGTTTTCGAGATGCTGAGGAGTCTTTATGGAAGTTCAGTGGTGAGGATAATTACAGTACAGAGAAGTGGTTACACAATTTTGAAGTATCATCAGAACTTTTTGGGTGGAATTCACAGATTCGTCTCATTTACGCAAAACGGTTATGACGGGCATTGCAAAGCTATTTGTAAGAACAGTTAATCACCAACGAATACATCAACAGCAAATTAAGTAATAAAAGGAAGTGATCTGATGAAACCCTTCGAAATTTCGTTGTATATGCAGGAAATAGCCTCACTAGATGAAATCGAAGAAAATGATCTAATTTGTTACATCATCAGAATCAGTGATAGTGATGTGAACAAGATGTTGCTTTATAATGCCAATACTAAATGCGGACAAATTGGTGATCGAGTATAACAGTGTAAAGCATCAAATCAAGTGTTAAGACTAGAAAGTTGGTTTTTGGGCAACGGGTGTCACGCAAAACAGCAAGAAACGTATGTATGCTCAAGTAACAATGACTTTGAGTCCCCTGTTAAATTCATATTCATCGATGCATATCAGTGCTCTAAAACGCCGCTAACACTATCAGATACAGGCAGCGCCGTTAGTTTTATGCAGAAATGCTTCGTTCCAGGTTCTCTAATTTCGAAGATAAATCCCTAAAAACACAATTTCGTGGGAATCAACAGCAGTACATTCCTAGTTTTAGGTTTAACGTTCTGTGCCGTAATTTTGGAAAATGTAGCTAGTATTTATTGTAGTATTTATTGTTGTAGTATTTATTGTTAAAGAAAACAGCATGGAATATTCTTGAGACTTTCAGCTTTCAGCATGAAATATCCTCGAGATTTATCGAGACTTTGTCAACAAACGAAATTTAAAATTTGTAAAAGATTGTCAACTGAAAATGTGGTTTAGATGGCCGTAATAAACGCGATGGATTAGCCGTAGAAATCATGAACATAAAGGTTTTCGATGAGGAGTGCAATAAAAGTCTGAATATTAACGAAAATATCAGCCACAAGATAAGAGATAAAAATATTAAAATATAAACAGAAACCTTAGGTCAAGCAATTTATCTAACAGTTTTGAAATGATGATCAGATTGGTAAAAGATACCCTATTCTACTGCACGCTGCGGCGTTTAGCTTACAGCATCAAAATTGACTAACAAAAAATACTTAAAGATCTATTGGATAGAAACTTGAGAACTCAAGTGAACTCAATGAAATCACAGTTTGTGACAACTAACCGTTCTCTTGATCGCCTGCATGGCAAAAAGTGGTGGTAGTGGTTTCCATAACATAAAATTAGCCAATGATTCTATCAAATGCACGTCTTTTGTCACACTTCTGGGCAGTTTGAATATCTAAAAATGTCATTCGGACTTAAAAACACTCTTTCAGCGTTTCAAAGATTCATACATCAGGTGTTCAAAGTCTTGATATCCGCTGAAAAATTATTTGCATACATGGACGAACCTATTAATTGCAAGCGAAACATTAGATACACATTTAGATACACTCAAAACAGTTATAGAATAGTAAATACACATTCATTAGAGTTGAGATATGACAAATGCAATTTGTGAGCAATTAGTGAATATCCTATAAAAGAGGTAGTGAAAGATGTTCAAAGCTTTTTAGGTTTATGTTCTTATTTCAGACGATTTACATTTTGGAGAAGAACTATAAACTTGTGAAAACATAGAGGCGAGTTTTTACAATCAGCAATTTGTAGTCCGAATAGTGAAACAGAACTGATGCGGTTTCGGGGCAATTTTCATGCAACGCCAACGTGATAATATGTTTCATTCAGTTTTCTAATTTTCGAGGAGAACATCTGATGCTAAATTAATGTATCAAAGATAAGAGCTTGAGGCTTTTATGCCAAAACTTCATTTATTTCAACAATAAATAAACATTAGTAAAGGGTGTTTTTTTTTTAGAGGTATAGAGCTTTAAGTTGGCAGCACTTTTTAATGCTACGTTTGGTGTGACAGCTGTCATGCGTTTTATGGCTATTTTGTTTTGCCATTTTATCATGAATAGGTTGACGCCTGAGCAATGTCTGCAAATTATGCAGATTTATTTCGAAAAAAAAAAAACGGTTATGTTCGAGAAACTCATTTTTTGCTTATTGTTTAGCGATGAGGCTCATTTCTGGTTGAATGGCTACGTCAATAAACAAAACATTTGGAGTGTTGAGTAACCACAGGCAGTTGCCCAAAGACCGTTACATCCGGAGTGTGCTTTATGGGCCGGTGGTCCATATGTCTTCAAAAATGCTGCTGGGAATAACATTACAGTCTGTGAAGACTGCTATAGAGTCATTATCAATGACATTTTCATTCCGGAATTGACTCGCCGTAATGCAGGGGACCTATAGTTTCAACAGGATGGTGCGACGTGCCATACAGCTCGTGCAAACATCGACTTATTGAAAGAAGCATTTGATGAGCGCATAATTTCTCGTTTTGCACCTGTGACCTGGCCTGCAAGATCTTGTGATTTAACACCGCTGGACTATTTCTTGTGGGGATACGTCAAATCACTCGTCTACGCCGACAAGCGCGATACGCTTGACGATTTGGAAGACAACATTCGCCGCGTTATTGGCGGGATACGGCCCAAATTATTGGTTAGAGTAGTCGAAAATTGAACCTCTCGTTTGGACTTTTTCCGCACCATTCGTGTCGCTCACATGCCTGAATTCATATTCAAAAAAAATGGCAAAGAATCATCTTTCTAATAAAACCACTATCATGGCAATCAAAACAATTTATCCGTATTTTATTTCATTTCAAAGTTATATAGTTATATAAAGAACTCTATATATGCCTTAAGACGGTTAGAAATATATCTTATAGATATACAATTTATATCTTATAGATATACACTTACTCTTAAGAGGAAGCTGCTCAATTCACGCATAGCTCGCTCGGCTTTGAAAATGCAAAAATTTGGCTATATTGATGAACAACGTCCCGGAAGCGAAATGAATCATGAGGCCGCTCTAAGCCGATGTTCGGAATTCCTAGCGATTGAGGAAGGGTCATTTGAGTTCGCACTAGCCACCATTAATAGAAGCACAAACACCACCCCAAGTATGCTATTGTTTGGTGTTAAACAAAGGGGAAATTTCCGTGAAAAAATATTAGAATAGAGAGAATAGAGGACAATGTATAAGAAGCTAGTTTAAGAGATGTAAGAAAGATAAGAGTGGAAGCTTCCGCGGAAATAATGAAGAGACAGCAATATATAAGGAATATTTTGATAAATATTCTTTACTATACTGCTTATTTGCGGAAATAATGGAAGGCATAGTCCCCCGTATAAGTACAAAAAGAATGATTTTACTATGATTAAAAATAACGTAACAGCCCCAGGTGTTCATAGAAACTTCCTTGAAAAATATGAGGCCCCTACAAAATGGGTAAATCCTACATAACAATCGTTACACGATAGAAGACTCAGATAACTTGCAATTTGGTACAGAACCATATAACGGCGTTTGTTCTCCAGCAAATATGAAACTATACATTGATTTTTTTTGTTTTTCCTTTATACGTTGCATATGTTCTTATAATAATAGTAAGTGTAACGGTACTAGTAATAATAATAGTAATATAATAGAGTGGCGTAGTTGACGAAGACATTTTCATAAGACTATATTTGTATAAGATTTTAGGAACCAAAATGGTTGTGTTAGTTCATCATCATTAAACCTATTGGAACTTATTCTAGACGATAGTCTAGATGATTCTCAAAGCTAACACTTTAAACTACCTTTTAACTGATCTAAGCAAAATTATATGTAGAAAAGTGACGACAAGTCATTTGTCTGGAAATTATCTATGAGATCTATGTGAACTTATAGTATCATTATTCACTTGAAACTATCTAAATATAACAACCGAAAGTCGCTTACAATTTGAAGGAATGTATTATAGGAGTATGTAAACCCAAAGCGCTGACAGTGAACGCTTATCGTTACAATAATCGAGGTTGATTTCAGGTCAGGATGGCCGAATCTGTAGTAGTACATAAATGGTGAAATATAGTACATTAATGTTGAATTGAAACAAGTGGATACCAGTTTTGGAACTATGTTGTAGTGTATTCCACCAGCACTTCTGGTCAGATATGTATTCTGTTGTCATCGTTACGAGGAGTGTGCTCTCGAAAATGAACGGGGACTGAGTTTAGTCGAAATATTTTTATTACTACAGGAACAACTTAAAGGCTTATACGCTTTTGCCGAAAATGTTCTGCAGTCTCTCGACGGCTTCAGTTAAACTCATCATCAGTCAAAAATACTTCAAGGGTTCGATAAAGTCATGGGTGGAAAAATCTTCCGGTGTGATCACTAGACAATTGTAGAAAACTTTAGGCATTAGCCGCACTAGGGAAATTCTAGATTTATGAAAGGGGTCCTTTCGCGCACCGGTAGCTGTCTTAATTGGATACTGCTTGTTTGGCAGGCATACCACATACCTGAATATTCCTTACAGCGACTATTACCGAAGCTATAGATGCAGAGAGCAAGAGCAAACAGTTCTTCACCTCCTGTGTCAATGCCCGCCACTCGCTGGATGAGAGATGAAGTCCCTTCGATCATACTTCTTTGCTTGCCCAACCGAAGTGGCTTCGCTGGGCCTAAAGGAGATCGCCCGGCTCATCAAGGACCCAGAGTGGCTCTCCACTTAATACAGGTTGTGCTCTACGCAATGCGATATCACAAAAGGTTTTTTTTATCCGTAAGAGTGTCTTCTCTGGAGTGTGTATGGATGAAGCAGCCGCGGGACTTAGCCTAACCTTAGGTTCGCACTCTAGCTAAGTGATGGAGTTGAGGAAGGGCAATTGGAAAGAACAATGTCTAAGTACAAAGAAAGCAGGATCCAATTCTACGTTCTATTGGCATAACACCAAAGTTGAGGTAACTCAAGAGTTCCGTGAAGATGCAGTCACGCTCAGACATAAGACTATTGTAGGGAATTTCAGCAGCGGTAATGATTAGGACACCAGAGAGTTAGTGATATCCAAATTAAATTTCGTTCAACGGGAGGCAAAAACAGAAAATCACTGAAGATGATGTCCACTAGTGGATTTTTTACACTAATTAAGACTTATCTGATTTTTCAACGACCAATAATCACAAAAACACATAACATGCAAAACACAAACAGTGGCACTGATATTTAAACATAAAAATAATATAGATACAGTTTTATAAATTATACTTAAGCAATATTCTTTGTATTCTCTTATAGATTCTTTGATGTGGGATTTTATTCAATCACTTTAGTCATGTGACTGTTACAAAAACACAAACAGATTTTCTAAAGATTTTAAATAAAACACCGATTTAGACTTTCTAAGCTAGTTATACATATTTCAATTTGTTGTCGATATTTCGTGAGTAATCGGACGTCTTTTTTAATGCTTAACCGTTTCGAAGAAAACAGATTACCCTCAAAATATCTATATTTATAAAAAAATTGAATATTTTTAGCTTTGAAAGGGAAAAGGTTTTATGTAGGAAGAATCTTTGCGCATTTTCTTTCATTTTGTTGATCCTAATATCTGATGTCAGGAACCAATCCGACTAAATCAAAATATTGCTGAAAAGCACTTGGAACTGGTCAGAAGAAAAAAAATGTGGTCTTCCATCATGACAATGCGAAACCACACACATCTTTGATGACTCGACAAATAATGCAATAATTTGTTTGGGAAATGTTAATACATAATTTTACCAGAAAAATAACGAAATATTTTAGATCAAAATGTTGTATAAAATAATGAAATATCAAAAAAATTTGAATGAAATATAATTTGTATATATCAAATTTCAATAAAGGAAACCGTAAACTTACTTTGAAATGCGTAAAAACTTTCTCCTCAGGCCAACATGACTGATGTACACTAACTATTGCTACACTATCTATCTGGTGAATTTTCCGTTGGAAAATTTTTATCCGTTAAAATGTTTGTCACTCCCGAACGAATTAGGTCAAATATATCTGACTTATCTCAACCTGAAATTACGATGAGAAATAATTTTCGATAAAGATTTTTAAATAAATCTTTACATAGATAGTATCTTATAATCTATAGACATTGTAAGAAAGTGTGTAAATAACAATCCCGCGAATAAACAAGCAGACAAAAATCATTTGAACTATGACGAAAGAAATGTTGTAATTTCCAAACATTAACTGAAATGCTATCAAACGTCTAAGTTAATCAAGATTTTAGTTCATTCTAATGTTAAATCGTTTAATTTCGAGCAAGAAAACTAACACTTAATCCAGTTCATATGAAAGATAATTAACTCCACCATCATTAACGCTGCGCTAATGCATACTGGATCGTGGGAAATTTCTTACAACGCTAAATCTCAACATCTACGATTGGTATATTTACGCTACACTCAGCGGAAATCAAGATTCGCTGCATTTGCATACATTTGCATACACACATAAAATGAACACCAACAATAGCCATAATCACAAATTTAGACCGGGCCGTAGATAAAAAAAAAAGAATAGAAAAACACATTTCGCTGAAGTTCCAGGCTCATTTTCATGAATCGGTAAATAAGAATCTTAAAGTGAACATAGTCTTGTGGTAAAAGCTTTGTAATATCGTTTTATTAGTTATGACTGAATCCCAGATCACATCAAATTAATGCGTGACAAATATTTTCGCGTCTATACTTTGTAGCAGGGTCGATTTTGACTCCGTGGCCGGTTTGCAAATGCAACGCCACGACTCCGACTGCACAGCGCTGATATCTTTAATTTCTATACTATTTTCATATCGTATGTACTACATATCTAATTAAAATCTAATTAGAATTACATCTACTTACACTAGTTACAGCACAGCATCCCCCGTAGTCTCTCGAACCAATTTGCATACGCACAATCAGAGCGACCATTGTGTAGCGTCTGTGAACAAGACGTCAAAGCGGAGAAGTATTTGGCGCAAAAATGCTGTGCAATGGCCGAATTAATTCAAATATGCCCCTATCATCATTTCGACGCCAGTGCTTTTTCAATTTCCAACATGTATCACTTCTCTTATCACTTCAACAGCTGGCATTGGCAGTTTAGAACGAATTCATTTGATCATTGCATTTCCCCTAACCAATCAACCGAATTCATTCCTGACTTCCCCCTACAAACAGCGTACACTACTGTTCGAAACTTTTCATCTCTGTCGTAAACATTGACGTGGGGGTGTCTAATTATCTTTGAAATTATGAATTAAATCAACACAAGACCTAAAAAATAGTTTCCCAACGAATAACCCTAGCTCAGATTGACCAATCGCGAACCGAACATCAAGTGATTTCAGCCGATTTTCATGCTTTTAATACCGTGGGAAAATTCCATCTCAAACAGGTGGGTACTCTGGGGAGCTGAGTGTATGTGTGTTTTCCCACAGTCCCACAGCAAACTGTTCGCACTCCTCTCGCATTCGAATCACAAGCTGTGGTCGGTTCATTGGCCGCGTTCCGTCTCTGTTTCGCGCCCGCAACAAATCGCAATCGGCTCAGACAAGATGAACTCGGAAAAGCGATTCGAAGAGAGTTAACGATAGACGCTTCGTGTTCGCCGCCTGGCGTGGACTTGGATTGTTGGCTTCGTCGGTGGCCTGTTTGTGTATTTACGTTTTGCTCGATAAGATTTTGTAAATTATCTTTGATAGTACCAATTGATTTGTAAAGTTTTGTGTTTTTACGGAAATGTGATGGTCCTTGCTGAATATCCTTGTAATGCGAAAATCTCGAATGTGACGCGATAAGTGACAGCTGACATTTTGAACGAAATTTTGTTGGTTATGTGCAACTTCTGATGTCGGTGGCTGTTGGCAATTTGTGTTATTCCTCTGGAGGACGTTTAATTTATTCGATATGTGCGTTTTCTTATTTACTACTGATCCGCGCGAATCTCGGTCGTCGGGCAATGAATGTGTGATAGTAAATTACGGTGTATAAAATGTTAGTTTCGCGCGATAATAACTAGCAAAAAATCTAGACGCGCCAAGTGATTGTCAGATTATGCCTCATTTCGGGATCGGTCCCTATTCACAATCACCTCCTAGTCCGCCGACAATGCATCACGGCGCATTGATTCCTCGTCTCGGAGGAGGACCTCTGGTTCCGAACAGTACTGCTGGCGGTCAATTATCCACCCCAACCGTGTACCGGCCTCCCATCGAGGACAAACGACTGACCCGCGATGCTATGGAGCGCTATTTGCGGGAACGTAACGACATGGTAATCGTCATCTTGCATGCGAAGGTAATTAAATGGTTTTTAAATCATTCTATCGAGTCAGAATGATAATCTGAAAGTGGCTAGGTAATATTTCAAAGTCAAGAATTACGATGATCAACAATAGAATGGGAGGAAATTGTAGAGTAATTAAATAAGTATGTAAGTACTTGGCGGTCAGGCGGCTAGGTTGCAAGGTTAGAGGCTCACGAGGCTCCTCGTTACACTTGGCTGACGATTGGTAATTTTTAAGAGGCTGTGTCAGTTTAGCCTGTTGATGTTTGGTGAGAATTTGATAGGAAAACATGTAATTGTGCCTGATAAAAGGCGCAACGAGTACAGAGACGTCATCAGCAGACGGAGCCAAGCGAGTTTCCTCCGACATATGTATCTAAATTTATCCCAGAGGTTGTTGCATAAGATCGAACCTGAAGCCACTCCTGACTTAATATCTTACTATACACACTTTTTTTCTTTCCACAATCCCCAAGATATACTTTAGCAATTGAAACTGATCAAGCGTCTGCAGTTTGTCCAAAATGAAACGCGGTTCTAACATTAAGCGTCATTAAGAATACTCCGCCGTGAGGATCGGTTATGGTCTTTAGCCCTGTTCACAGCCACGATTAGCTCCAACATCGCATCCTGACTTATACCCGTATTAGCTTGGTAAATAGTCTGTAGCATCTTGCATCGTTGGCATGAGATTCGCCTTGATCAGGTTTCCAAGCACTTTTCCTATCATATATACCCCACACAACAGGCGATAGACTGACAGCAGCTGCAGGTCACCCTTGTCTTTGCTAATAACGTCCAATCGTGCAACTTTCCATAGGTTGCAGGATACCCCATTTGCTAGGTAGGCGTTATACAATCGCAGCTCCAGGTTTGGTCTCTGATGAAAAACTAGCGTCACTGCTTCATCCGGAACCTGGTGTTTTCTTGCCCATCGGAAGCACGATTTTCTCCAGTTAATGTATGTAAAAAGGGGCAGGTCCCTGACGTGTTCCAAATTTTCTTCCGCTTGTCTAAAGTGTGTAGTAAAAAGCTTTTTGACATAGTGGCTGCCTCCACCACACATGTAGGCTTTGAGAGACCAAGTTTTTGAATCACGTTTTTGTTCCGTTCCCAAGCAAGTGCCAACTATGCGTCTTATTTATGTTTATTGGTTTTCCAGAGTAAGTTCCTGGGACCTCAGTTCTGTCCCTTATAAATTGTGCGATCCGTTGAAGTCTTACAGCTAGGTAGCCCGGATACTTTGTATGCAATCATTTCAAGAATTTTTGTTACCATTATCTCGAACCATCTATAAGAAAGCTCATTAAGAAGCTAGAGACCTTGCTACCTGCGAAGGTATGCCTATGAAAAATAAAAGAATTAAAGAACCTAAAAATTTATAAGCGCCATGGAAGTAATCTCATAACTGCTACACGAAAAATAACTGCACATGATATAACTTCTCTTGTATTACATCATATTTTTGTATTAATCATATTTGTATTAAAAACCATCTGTTTGTAAGTATAGTTCAATTACCAAAGGTGGAATTTACTTCCAACAATGAAAATGTCTTTTAAAAACAAAATCACGCACAAGTCATTTCAAGAAAATATTTTCAAACTAAATAAACAATAACTGGTCAAAATTCCAATTACCTACAACTACCCAAAACTTAGTTAAATATCCGATATCATTAAAAATTAACTAATTCACAACCATACATTCTGTATTAAGTTAAAATCAATAAAAACTCATATCGATTTGAATTATCTATTTATCATATAGTCTTACTATCCCTCAATGTCTCGACGATAAGGAAAATAGGCGATGACAAAACTTACATTTATCTTTCCAAGCATAGTACTCCTCCATTTTAGAATAAAAGGAAGAGAGAAAAAGAACACGAATGCAAACCAATATTGAATTCAATAATTGGAAACACTTGTTGTGTTCTACGTCTTTACGCACCATGTTCCTTCCAAACGATTGTAGAAAAGTTCAATTAAAAATTCATAATATCTAATGCTTGTAAAGTCTGCTAAAAAATACTAGTAATGTTCTACATATCTAGGACAAAATGTGTTTAGTTGGAATTTATGAAATTTATTAGGGAGAAAATCAGTTGGTTACTAGGCAACCTGGTGATTGGAATTGCACAAGAATTGATGATAAAAAGCGCTAAAAGGCATTTTATCACTAGCTATGCAAAATTCGATTTCGGATTTTTGGAAAAAAAGTCCGGATTTCAGCTAAAATCCCTTCAAATTTCCAAAAATTAAGTGACGAAAATTGTTTCCACCTGTTTTTGCATAAATAAAAGACGTTTGTTTGCTTATACCTAACAATTTTTTTTCAACAAAGTACACATAGTCACAAAATTGAAGGATTACTTATGTGTGTATGAATTGGCATCAATTTTATTCAACTAACTGTCATGCATATTCCCAACATAAAAATAAATGTTGAATTGATTTCCAAAAGTAAATTTTTTAGTGTATACACACCCTCCGATCGACACAAAACTGTAAGCGCAAGAAATTTTTCCGATACCGTTGGAAGTCATTACTGTCAAAAATCGAAAAATAATTTTGTATTTCGCAGAGAGTTTATCAATGATTGAGTTCCCTGCATTATTTTCCGCAGTTAGTGAAACGAAATTCAAAATTGGAGAGCAAAAGGAGGGAAACAACCATCGAAGAAAGGAAAATTATTGTGAAGCTTGTTTCTGAAGGGAAAACTTATCGAGAAGTTGGCAAAATAGTTGGCAGATCATTTTCTTCAGTTCGTAATATTGTTAACAAATGAAAAAGTAACGGAACTTTGGTAAATAAAGTTGGTCGGGACCGAAAGCGACTACTTTCTGTAAACAATGAAATATACATTCGGCAGCAAATTCAAAGCAATCCGAAGAAGCCGATCAACAACTTGAGAGCTGAGGTTGAAGAAATGATGCATAAACCAAAGAAAAAAACTAGGAGGACACTCAGGCAAGTTTGTTTCAACAGTCGAATAGGGAGGAGAAAGCCTTTAATTTCGGAGACCAACCGAAACAAAAGATTGGAATTCGCCGAAGTTTATGTTTACCATGATCCTGAATTTTGGAAAAGCATTTTGTTTAGTTACGAGCGTAAATTTTACATATTTGGGTCAGATGGTAGGCAAATTGTTTGGAGACAACCCAACGACGAGTTAAAAAAAAAGGCTAACTTATGCAGGACTGTTAAACACGGAGGTGGTTTGTTATGGTTTTGGGTTGCATGGCTGCAGATGGAGTTGGCAATTTGGAATTTATATGGATAAAATGAAATACCTAGATATTCTTAAAATAATGTGCGATCAAGTGCTACGAAATCGGGGCTGCTGGATTTGTATTGGTTTCAACAAGACAATGACCCCAAACGCCGCTTAGATTGTCAAGTCGTGGGTCTTGTATACTGGTCCAAAACAATTAAAGACTCCATCTTAATCACCAGACTTGAACCCGATAGATCATTTGGGTGTATATTAGAACAACAAAATTCGGAAATTCTCGATCGCAAACAAGGCTACGCTCAAATCAGTGACCCAAACTGAATGGGAAAGCATATGCTCAACAGTTACCAATAAATTGGTAAAGAGCATGCCAAGGCGAGTACAAGCTGTTATAAATGCCACAGGATACCCAACAAAATTCTGAATCTGTATTTCTAAGATTATTTATAATGAGTTAACTGTTTGTGTGATGAATTTGTGTGTTATTATTTTATTTTATTTCGAACCTTGTTAAATATATGTAGACAATTTTTTTTTTGTTATTTCTTTTATTTGTTTATAATGATCATAAACCCATGTAAAATAATTACAATAAACGAGTTTTAATTTGATGTATCATCCGCAGTTGTGAGAGTAATCGCATGTGGCTTCAATTTTGTCATGTATGTTCCATTTATACCTTCAGACTTCGCGCATCTTTCAGGCAATTACCAAGTTTTCTCTATTTAAAAGTTTCCTTTAGATTCAATCCAATGTATAAAACGTGCCTCGAAGACGTTGGAAAAATATAATCTTCTTCCGAGGAAAAGGTAAAGCTTATATTAAATACTATTAATCCACCGCTGGTCACTGTGATGTCCGATGCTGCTGCTGATGTTCTTTCGGTCGGTGCAGCAACGCGTAGTAATCTAAAGGCATGTGCGCAAGGTTAGCTCGAATCTTTGCAGGGGCTCTTCTAATTCTCCTTCTCCATTACGTAATGTAGTCGCTGTGTGTACTGAGCTTGCTACTTCTGATGCCTCGGCCGTTGAAACTCTGCAGGCGAATTTTGCTCAAGAATTTAGCTCAACCGGGATCTTCTGTGACACCTACTAAACATCTTTAGAATCATCTTGCTTCCTTCATCAGTACCATATTGCGATATGTGCGCTAGGAATGCTGATGCTGTTTTCATTACCTCATCTACAACTTTTTTGCCATCAAATCATGCTCCGATAACAGCTCGATTTCGACCTTCAAAAAGACTTCCTCAACCTCAACAGCCTGCTCGTTATCTACCGCTTCTAGTTGCTGCATCGCCACCATTACATGCTTTTGTTCACGTTTTGCATATTGTACACCACTGCCAAACTTGGCTACTCATGCCTCTGCTTCTTTGTAAGAAGCTAACACCAGATAACATGCAGAATCAAGAAATCGCATCGTTTAAAATAACGGTAAATGCTGTCACTGATGTTCTGTTCACAAAGACTTCTGGCCTTCAGCCGTTCTGTTTAAGGAATTCACCGAGAAACCTCGTAGCAATTTTGGTTCTACAAGATCAAAGAGTTCTCTAACATGGGACCGCGCTGCCTGCGGCAAATCAGATTGCGGTAGCCTCCTAACCGGTGTAAATAAGACACTCAATGGAATACTTTGCAGTAACTTTCCTTCCTTTCCCCTCTACTGTTGAATGTGTTGTTGTTCGTTTTTCCTTAGTCCCATCCAAAACCTTACTTGTTGCATCCATCTATATCGCTTGTAACAGCACTATTTTAGTTTACGAACATTTTTTGCGGAACTTTCCTCCTTCCGTAACATTAAGTATCCTAGTGCTTTCCTATTAATATGTGGATATTTCAACTTCCCAACCGTCGAACAGCTTATTATTGCTTACCTATTCTTTCCTTTCACTGTTCTTCTTTTCTCAATTTAATGCCTTCCTAAATTCGAATAATAAAATCCTTGATCTTCCTCAATTCTCCGTTACGGTAAATACAGTTTTTTCTCCTACGTATCTCCTGATCTCTACCATCCTTCATTTTTTTTAGAAATCTCCCTCAATTGTCGTGCGCAAAGGAAAATCGCTAATGTTTCACGCTCCAATTTTCGTAAACCAAACTTCCAAACCATGGCCACTGAAATAAATGGAGTTATTTGATTCTCCTTCTTTCGTGGTGTTTATAAAAATCTTACTCATTTCCTCCAACCTGATCTCGCATTTCACTCTAATTTACCGCTCATCTAAAACAAATGATGCTGCCTTGTTTAACGCTGACACTGCTGCCCCCTTTGAGGCAAAAAAAAACGCTGTACGTAGTAAATACATAATCACAAAGAGGCTCCGATCCAAAGCGAAAAAATGTGCAAAGCTAAGCCTTGGCTGGGGTCCAGATGATATTCCGAATATCCTAGCTAAGGCTTTGTCTTCTTCCTTGTGTGTTCCTCTTTCAATTTTCTTCAGTCTCTGGAAAACGGTAAACCTTTTTCGCGTACACAAAGCTGATGACCCTGATTGTATTTCTAATTATCGCCCCATTTCCCTCCTTTCCTGCTTGAGTAAACTGCTTGAAAGGGTAGTTAATAATAGAGTCCACCCCTTTGTCCAATATTTTCTTACTCCAGAGCAGCATAGTTTCATAAAAGGCAAATCTACATTGACCAATTTGATTTCTTTCACCAATCTTGTTGCATTTGCCTTGGCGCAGCAAAAGCAGGTAGTTGTAATTTTTACAGATTTCTCTAAAGCTTTCGACTCTGCGAATCATGATCTTCTTCTTCTGAATCTTGAAAATCATAGTATCTCTGGTCCTATACTCTCCTGGTTCACTTCCTATGTTTTTGAGCGTACATGTGTCGTAACTGTAAATTCCTGCACCTCTGTTCCATTTTCGCCTACCTCAGGAGTTCCACAAGGTTCAATTCTTGGCCCTCTGTTGTTCCTGTTTTTTATCAATGACCTACCATTCTGTATACGTTCCTCTTGTCTGATGACTTAAAGATGTTCAGAATAATCGAGACATTTGACGATTGTTATCAGTTATAAAATGCTCTCTCTCTCTCTCTTTCTCTCTGCGTTAAATAACTGATGCATTGCTAACGCACTTACTCTGAATATCGCGAAGTGTCACCAAATGTGTTATTATTCATATAAAATTACATCCATCATCTTCTCTTACTCTGTTTTAAATTCCTCTCTTAATGTTGCCGTCAATTCCAAAGAATTTAGTGAAATATTTGATTCGAAAATCAAATTCGATCACCTTATAATGTACATGTCAATTTTGGACTTGCTAATTATTTAATTTTTTATTCTATTATTTTTGTATAGTATTTTTTATAAGAATTCCTTATATCTTCTCTTGATTCCAATTGCTTTCCCGGTCCTGAAGGCATTCCTAACTTTTTGGTGAGAAGTCTCGCATCTTCCTCATGTGCCCTTCTATCAATTCTATTTAATATTAGTATGCCTTGGGCTCGTAAATTTCCTTATTCCTGGAAGCTGTCATGCATTTTCGCTATTTTAAAATTTGGTGAACGCAATTTAGCCTTAAATTATCGCTCCATCTCCATCCTTCCCTAACTATCCCAAATATTTGGAGGCCTCGTGTACAACAAAATGAATGGTTCTCTAAGCTATGTCTTCGTATCTGAGCAACACGGCTTTGTCAAAGGTCGGTACACATTTACTAGCCTCATTGAATTTTCTCATGCAGTAGCCTCGTGCTTAGATCGGAACTGCCAAGTTGATATAAATTTTTCAAAAGCATTTGACTCTTAAGCTCGAGCTACTTCTACTCAAATTACTATCGCATCTGTGAACTTTTACTCTCTTAGATTTCCTCTTTGTTAATGAAGCGTACCTGTTTTTTCTCTCTCTGGCGTGACGTTTTCATCATTTTCCTCCTCATCTGGAGTGCCCCAAGAATCCATACTAGGGCCTTTTTTTCATCCTCCATCAACGACCAACCTCTCCATCTACTCTACCGAGATGATTTGAAAATATTTCGTGCAATCTAAAATTCTGCTGATCATCTGCTTCTTCAGGAAGATTTTAATTCTCTTGTTGTTTGGTGGAACTCGAATTACTTATATTTAAAGGTTTGCAAATGTTTTGTTTACTTTGGCAAATGTTTTCTGCTCAAAATCAACCGTGGCTATCTAACTTCTTCTGTAGCAACTTTGACTATCGAACAGCCACATTCGAAGCAAATTAGGCCCTGTGTTGTTTTTGACGTACCATTTGCACGTACAGATCCTTATTTTGATTCTCCTGTTTTGCACCTTTTACCAACTCGGTCCTCTTCGGTCCTTTAAAATTCATATTTGCAGCAGAATATTTGCTTCTGATTAACTTAGCTACTCTACTCTTCTCTGTCATTTGTGGCTTTGAATTGTATATTTTTGTTTTATATTTTTTATGGTATCCCTTGCAATTGGCCAGTATACCTGTAAATTGATTTAGCAATAAATAAATAAATTTTCATTCAATCATGTTTCCATTTTAGCATCGAGTTTTTTTGTGTGATTTCAAATGTCTTTTGTCCTTTGTGTTTGCAACCATTCTTTACAAGTTGTTTTCGATTAAACATGCTCACCATAAATTTCTGCAACCAAACGGTACATTTCCGCAGTACTTGTTCTTGCAATAAAATAATGTAACAATACTTGCCACATTTGATGCTTTGTTGGATTAAAGTTTATAATTTTCAACCGAGCAAAAGAAATACTTGCTAACGCTTCAAACAAATGTGATACATTAAGAAAAACTAACGGTCACATCTGTCAAATACAAGCGGTTCCAGTTGTAACAAATACAATTAGCTAGCGACATCTATTCAAAATATCTTATTCTAGCAAAATAACATAATGCAAAATACAACTAACAATCTTTTTTCTCCTAATTTCTTCAACAGGTCGCCCAAAAATCCTACGGCAATGAAAAACGTTTCTTTTGTCCGCCACCTTGTATCTATCTATTCGGTAACGGTTGGCGTCGACGTCAAGAAGAAATGCTCCGGAACGGCGAAAACGAACAGGGTGCTCAATTGTGCGCTTTCATCGGTATCGGTAATTCAGATCAGGATATGCAACAATTGGATCTGAATAATGGCAAACAGTATTGTGCCGCTAAAACGCTTTATATCTCGGATTCGGATAAACGAAAACATTTCATGTTGTCGGTGAAAATGTTCTACGGAAACGGTCACGATATCGGTGTATTCAATTCGAAACGAATCAAAGTGATTTCGAAACCATCGAAAAAGAAACAATCTCTGAAAAATGCTGACCTGTGTATTGCCAGCGGAACAAATGTGGCACTGTTCAATCGATTGAGATCACAGACTGTATCGACGCGGTATTTGCATGTGGAGAGTGGTCATTTTCATGCCAGTTCGACGCAATGGGGTGCATTTACGATCCATTTACTGGATGATAACGAGAGTGAATCGGAAGAGTTTCAGGTATATGTTTAGTTTTCCAGGGTCCAATATGATCCACTAATCAAAATAAAATTACGTTTCAACAACAGGTTCGTGACGGTTATGTTCACTATGGATCAACGGTGAAGCTAGTATGTTCGGTAACAGGGATGGCACTACCACGACTTATCATTCGCAAAGTCGACAAACAAATGGCTCTCTTAGAAGCGGACGATCCTGTGTCGCAGCTTCATAAATGTGCGTTTTACATGAAGGACACCGAACGCATGTACCTGTGTCTTTCGCAAGAGAAAATCATTCAATTCCAAGCTTCACCCTGTCCGAAGGAAGCGAACAAGGAAATGATCAATGACGGTGCATGCTGGACGATAATCTCAACAGACAAGGCTGAATATCAATTCTACGAGGGAATGGGCCCAGTTTCGTAAGTTTCCTGGCATCAGTAGTAGTGAGCTCTAGAGAATTGTAAATCAATTCAAATTACAGATCGCCAGTCACGCCTGTGCCAATTGTGAATTCTTTGAATTTAAATGGTGGCGGCGATGTAGCCATGCTAGAACTGAGTGGTGACAATTTCACTCCGCATCTGCAAGTTTGGTTTGGCGATGTCGAAGCTGAAACGATGTATAGGTGTACAGAGACGCTGTTGTGTGTTGTTCCCGAAATTTCACAATTTCGTGGCGAATGGCTTTGGGTGAGTACATTTTTTTTTGGGTTTAGTGTAGTAGGGTGGATATTGTATCTAATTTTCACAATGAGTTTTCATATTTTCATACATATTTACACATGATCTAAAAAAGACGAAACATACAACTCAAAATTGATTGTGACACAGAATCAGAATCGTTAATTTATGCAATATTTAGTTAATTATGATTTTTGACCAACAATACTAAATCGAGACTTGGTTAAATTAAGTTGAGACTTAATGAGTTACGTTACGTCGTTGAATCCACTGTTTAACAAGCGGTTATTTACCGATGTGAGATTCATAAAATTAAATAGTGAAGGTTACTTCATATACATGATGCACGATTTAGTCAAATTTATTTCAACTAAAGCTTGTATTTGACGCCTAGCTTAACATCCAAATCACACGGTGCAGATATTATGCATTGTGTATACTGAAAAAGATGGAGGTTTTTTTTTCCCCCGAATGACTTGTTGTTTCTTAGGCAATAATGAAACACTTGATTTTTTTGGTGCTCGTTTCTAAATTAATAAAGTGTAATATCATGAAAAATTGACAATGTACTTGATTAGTACTAACAAAAATCCACTTGACCCTTTTCTCCTGATTATGCAGTTTTCCAAAACCATTGTAATCTCTGGAGTTTTAATATAATTCATGGTTAATGGTCCGTTTACGAAAAAATCATGTTTTCAAATCTTTTAAAACACTGCGTTTAAGGAGTAAGTACACCGTACGCGTCAAAAAAGGAGAATTATTTGGTAATTTTTTTGAGGAGTATAGTAAAAGCTGTCGAATTTTCTTATGAAGTAGTTGATCAAGTGTATTTAAAGGTACAAACAAATATTTTTGATCAAAACATGGCCGTTCCAGGATCCGGTTTCTACGATGAGTTTATTTTTGTAGGTCCAAAACGGTGGACTAGCTGTACCCCAAACTTGAACCTGGAACAAAAACTCCAATTATTTTCTTTAATGTGTATCATAAATTCTGGACCACGTGGGGAATTTAAAAAATATCGATCTTTCGAAAAATGATGAGCTTATGAACATTATTTCACATAAATTTACAATTATGGATGCCCCGCTTCGAGGAATTGGTCCATAACTCGTCCGGACTCGTTGATGGCCAGTCTAAAACGGTGACGCTGTTGTCCCCCAGAAACTTCCTTTTGCGTCTGCCGTAAGTCTGAGATCATTTTCGTGCTGGAACTTTCATATAATAGGAAGATTTTCATAGCCCATGGTAATATGTAATTTTCTAAGAAGTCGACGTACTTTTCCTTGGTAAATATTCTTTCTACACTATGTATTGGTCCAACACCAAACCACGAGAACAATCTCCAAACATTAATGTGACCACCTCTCTGCAGCAAGGGTAGAATTTCTTAATTCTTGGTCGCCTTGCAAATCTCCTGTCATCAAGGCTAATTCGATTGATTTACGGTTCTGCGCCTCACTCGCGATGTTCCATCTGGTCCAATTAGATTGAATTTCGATTTATCCGGGAAAGACACGTTTTCATCCCTCCAAGGTTCAGGTTTTCGCTGAGTGGCAGAAATATAAACCAATCTCATTCCGCCTGCTTTGGATTTTCTTGGTACTGCAAGGCTTATCCATCGACTTCGACAAATTTGCTTGTAATTTCGACGCTGATTCGAATCGATTTGCCCGAGTGGTGGTGGCTTTTTTCATCCGAGGTTGCCAGTTTCTTGCTTTCTTAATTAAATTACGAACTTTCCGCTCGCTGCATCTTACTTGCCGAACGATTTCCGAATTGAGCTCATCCCGTTAGAAAGAAAACCGAAATTCGGTATTTTGTTCCATACTCAACTTGACGTATTTTGGCATCTTGATGAGTGTTTCCCCACTGGCTTCCAAAATCCAATTGATTCGGAAATTCTGCTTTTTCTAGGATCCCTTATTTCTATCTGCAAAATTTTGTCTGTCCCTAAATAAGCTAATCCAGTCATTTTTATGCTAACTTGGAAAATTCCTAATCCATATATTTTTGTCGCTGGGTCTAGCTGCAGTATTTTACTTAATGTAAATTTTCATGAAACATGTCGATAAATACATCCACTTCCATTTTGCCAGCTGAGCCCGTGCGATTCATTTGACAATTAAATTGATGTATTTCAAGCCACTGATCATAGTTTGCCGTACTAATTTTGATTCTTCAATATTCGCAAGTCTTTCAGTAACTAGATTTTATAATTGTATCTATTACTTTGCAAGTATTCCATCCGATGAAAGATACCAAATCGAACAATTGTGAAAATCTCCGTTTACTCCGCCAATGATGGCATGTAAATAATCGATAGTTTCCTTTTCAAGTATGTATTCATTCAATTTAATACCGAGTTTTGTTTTTACGTATATCTCCGATGACGTCTGGTGATCAAGAGACTTGCTCTCCTCTTTTCCACGCATATCTCCCTACTATTCTCGTTTTTCGATTCCCGCTTAACGGCTCTCGTTCGAATAATTGAAATAAGTCATATGCTTTGTCATTGATAAGTGAACAATTTGGTATTTCAGTTTTCGTACTTTTTTCACAAGACAACTATTTAAAAACCAAGTCCAACCAATGGAAATATTCCCCCCACACAAGATTAGGCAGGACGGGTAGGTCAAAACCCGAGCGCGAGGTTATCATTCCAACATTGAGGGGGCATTCGCAAATTGTCGTAAACAAGCAGCTCGAGATTTTTTTACCACGAGATTTGTTTTCTTATTCTTGAGGGTTTCATGAATGCTTTAAGCTAATGAAAAACGATTGGATTTTTTTTAAAAATTGCATGGTGACCTTACTCCTTAATACATTCAAGGTGTGTTCAGAACTTAAAACACAAAAGTTAAACATGTTACACAAGTGAAATACAAATTAACACCAACCACAAGAACAGAAGAGGACATACAAGTATATTAGTGGGAATTAACAAGGATAAAACACTATACCGAATGAAGAAGAATCTTACGATGAAGAATAACTTAACGAAGAAGAATTGAATGAAGAAGAATAACTTAACGAAGAAGAATTGAACGAAGAAGATCGCCGAGCAATTTCGATTAGTAGGAGGGAAGTCGGAGGGAAACATTTTTGTAGCTGCAATGCGCTGTCCGCATAAAAACTCGACCACAAGCTACTGATAAATTGTCGAAGTTTTTCTGCGTAGGCTTTTGAACAAAAACATTTTCTGTTCGTGACAAGATTTCCAGGCCCAAGAGACACATCACCGTCTTGAAATGCACTGGTTAGTCTGTGCTGCCACTCGTCAGGCTACATTATAGTCTAATTCATATAGATTTGCGTTGATTTATTTTGCATTAAATCAGGTGAACATATCTGATTTTCCACACCATAGTTGTGCGTTCAACTTCTCCAATGGTTTGCTAATTTCTCTATGCTAATTACTTTAATAAAGTATTAATGTAATTCTGCTTTGGCTCATTCAAATTTTTAGCTACTCCAAATTTCAAAAATATTTTTAAATAAGGCAAAATAATTGACTTAAAATGAAACTTTTCATGCACCCGACAAAATCTACAAAAAGACAGATAGATAGTTCTTATAAAAAAATTGCTGCACGCAAAAATCCATACGAAGAAACTAAGTTCCGGACTTTTACTTACAAAATACACGACTGTTGTTTGTTTGATACTACTACCTTTCCCGCTTCTATAACAAAATCATATTTTTTATTTAACACCGGCATTTCTTTGGCTTTCCGTCAGCACATCTTCCATCTTCAGCACGTTCCTAACAAGTCTAACATCATTCTGATTTGTTTGTTTTCTTTTATACCAAATTTCATATAAAATAAACTCCTCCACCACTCAATCACACACAGGTACGTCAGCCAACACAAGTGCCTATATCTCTCGTTCGTAATGACGGTATTATCTACGCCACTGGTCTGACATTCACCTATACACCTGAGCCTGGACCGCGACCGCACTGTATACCAGCGGAAAATGTAATGCGTTCGCGACAAAACAATAATAATAATACGAGTGCCAATAATAATAACAACAATTCAACGAGCAATCAGCAGCAGCAGCAGCAACAACAACAACAGCAGTCGTTACCATCAATTTCGGATGTTGCATGGAACTCTCACGGTGGTCTCTCATGAAAAATAAAATACCAATTAAACGTAATTATTTGTAATCATCATCTCTACTATTATATTTCTTTCAGTCTCGAATATTATTTATTTAGTGAATGTTTTAGTAGTAGTGACAAGAGAAGGGTCAGCAGTGCTTCTGTCTGACCTGATTGTTGCGCTATTCCTTCCTTTCTTTCCTATGGAGATTTTCTTTTAAATTATTTGTTCAGACTGTAGAATACACGTTTTCGGTATTTTTATAGTCTGGCAGTGATTTGTGTATTACTACTAGTGTAATTTTTTTCCTCGTATAAATGTATGTGTAGCGTTTTAAAGACATTTATTTGGTTTTTCTTTAGAAAATTCCTTAACCTATTTTTAATATATTGAGATTTAAGAAAAACGCATTTTTTTTAAAAAAAAGGAACAGAAAGAGATTAGTGTTAAGGAAAAATGTTGTACATAGTTTTATATAAAATTTCCAAAAAAAAAAGTATCTACAAAAATCTGAATGAAAATAAATTATTTTTAATATAAATGAATTCATGTGGTTTTAGTTCGAAAACAAAGCAGAAACGTTTGAGTCTTGATTGCTTATTATTTTTGCAGTTTTATTTACAAGACTTTTATCAACTGCTTTGTAATCGATGTGTGTCTGCAGGAGAGTTTCCTTTTTCAGGGCGCAAATGCTGCGTTGGTCTCATTGTTTGAAAATTGCCTAAATGTAAATTAGCCGTTTGTGCGATTGATCGGACCATAATGGATATGTTACCTTAAAGCTGCGATGTGCTTAAAAGTACCCATGATTACAAAACAATTTTTTGTTGTTGTTCTCTACGTTGATGGTCAATAAAATTGACATCATTTTTTTAAAAAAACTCTAGCGCTTGAAATTGATACTTTTTTCGTTGGTCGAATATTTGCATTCTAAAAGAATCTTGATCTACGAGGGGTGACTGGTTAGTTCGCGGACTTAGCGATGACATCATCTCATTACTAATAACACTAATTATGTGACTCTTGTTACTATAAAAAACACGTTTTTTTAGTTTGTTCATTAACACTTCATACCTGGACCATGTCAACGGAAACAACACCATGTCAACGGAAACTGGAAATTTTCGTAATTTGGATCACAGCGCTGTGATTAAATTCTTTTTTAAAAAGGATATACGCTGCAAGAAATTTTTGAAGAGATGTCATCTGTTCTTCAGGATTTTGCACCTTCATATACGATGGTAAAAAAATGGGCTCGGCTATTTCAACAGCGAAGAGAAACCTGTGAAGACAACCCCCGCGCGGACGGCCCAGTGACAGTCGTGACCAAAGAAAATGTCCAAAAATTCGAAAAATTCCTACTGGCTGATCGAAGCTATGTGGCAGATAAACTACAGATTAGCAACTACAGATTACAACTACAGATTAAGCTACAGATTACGAGTTGGACAGATTTTACATGAACATTGAACAATGAAAAAATTTTGTGCTCTTTGGGTACTGCGAATGCTTATACCGCTCGACAAACAGCAACGATTGAAGAGTCGTAAAGATTTTTTAGATGTGTGTCTGTGTGATTTGGATAAAATTTGTAATCCCATTGTGACCGTTAATGAAACCTGGATTTATCAGTATGCCCCAGAGTCCAAAGAAGAGTTGTTGCTGTGGATAAAAAAAGAAGAAAGGCCACCAAAGATATTCAAAGTGGAAAAGTCGGCGTCGAAGGTTATGACTACCATTTTCTAAGTTAGCGAGGGTATTTTATCAATTGACTATCTGCCTAAAAGGACTACAATGAACGGTCAGTATTACGGCAATTAACTGGGTCAAGCACGCCAGGGAGTCGTACAGAAGAGACGTGAGGAGTGCTGTTTCTGCAAGATAACGCACCTGTTCTCACCGCTCGAGTTGCGAGGGATGCCTGATAGCTACGGGATTCAAATAAATTGACCAACCACCCTAAATGGCTCCTAGTGATTTTTCCTTTTTTTCAAATTTAAAAAAGAGTTACGGAGACGAATATTTTCGGACCACAGTCAGATACAGCTGCCCATAGAAAACCATTTTGAATAGAAATTGAAAGAATATATTTTCAGTAGTACAAAGGCATTATATATACTACCTGGAAAGTGTATTTCACTTAAGGGGGATTGCATTGGAACATAAAAAATATCATTAAGTACCTTAGTCTGCGAACTTATCAGCCGCCCATCGTACCTTAAATTTCAGCGATTGAACTAACGATCGCCACTAACGTAGAATAAGCCATCTTAGTGAATTATATTTTTTTCACATTCGAATATTATATCTTCTTCATTTGCAGTGCCCATTTCAATTTTCCTCTCCCTCTCTCTCTCAACCTTCCTCACCCCTCTCCCTGTCTACCTCCCTCCTCTCTCTGTTTACCTCCCTCCCTCCTCTATCTCTCTCTCTCTACCTCCCTCTCTCCCTCCCTCCTCTATCTCTCTCTCTCTCTCTCTCTCTCTACCTCCCTCTCTCCCTCCCTCCTCTATCTCTCTCTCTCTACCTCCCTCACTCCTCTGTCTCTTTCTCTCTCTCTACTTCCCTCCTCCCTCTCTCCCTCGTCTTTATCTACCTCCCTCCTCCCCTCTAGGGGAGGGAGAGTAGGGAGAGTTTTGACAATCCATAAAATGGGCTGGTCGTGTGTGTTGAAGCCTGAGTCCAAACAACATGGCAGTCTTGCTTCAATCGATAACCTGTGAAACCTGTAGCCTGTATCAAAAAATTCAGCATAATGAGTAGTGGTGGCCTTGATTTGGTTTTGAAAGTCTTTTTTTTTTGGGTGCAATTACTGTAGAAAATTCATAGGTTGCAACCGCCTGCCAAGTACCGAAAAGTAGCGTTTAATCTTTCCTAAGGAGTGATGGCTTGTCTCATATACGTATCCTTTCGTTTGATTAATGGGGTGACCAATTAAAGCAACGTATTATATTTCGTTTCATCGATTCTTAAATAATTTTTCCAAGCAGACTTTTACCAAATTTACGTGACTCATTTGTTTCCGTTCCGGAAGCCATCTTTTTTGCCACTTCTTTTTTGGTTCTCGTTTTTTTTTATGTAAATGCAAGCAGCACTTGCAAACAACTCCTCCATTTGCTTCAGATACATTAATAAATTAAAAATAATATTTTCTTCAAGTTTTTCTTTATTCTCTTCTAAATTAATGTCAGAAAAGGGAATTGACTGATTGGATCGAAACTCTTTCGTGTGTGACGAGCTAAATTGGACTTAAACCAAACGGACTCAAGCCAAATGGACTCAGGCCGTTTGGACTGCTCGTGAATGGCTTGAGGGCCTTTAGGAATGGTGCTTTGTGTGTGTGTGTGTGTGTGTGTGTGTGCGTGTGGGTATGTGGGTTGCGAGAAAGACACCAGGCACCTACCTCTAAGCACTTAGACCAAAAGACTCATTGTACTCATATCCACAGCCTAGCATAGTTTTCCAGATTTCTTAACGAAACCCTGGATCAATGATAAGAGAAAAGCAGCCATCTGCTGCATACGTGCTCCCAAGATAGCGAATATTAATGCTGGAAAGTAGAAACGTGCTCTCCGAGAGAAGAACCTCACCTGTCATTCGGTGAATGCAGATAGACACCAGCCCCAGATCTAATATCTGGCTTCGCGCGTTCGTAGAGGAGGCCTTAGAGTATCCCCACTTCTGCTCAAGAAATATACTTCGTATCTTCTTTCGAAGTCGCATAGCGGTAGACGAGCGTCCGAAGTCATCTCGAAAATAAGACGGATCTCACGCAACGAACCTCTCATAGAGCAGCGCCCTAGGTCGTCCTTTCCTACTCATAGACAGAGTTTAATTATTCTATGGGCGGCGCTCATCGCCACATTCTAAATTTGAATGTCGAGGGGAGGCAAATTGAAAATCGCATACCTAAGGTAGTACTCATGGCACCACAGATATCTAGGCACACGGCCCTTTGCAGCGTGACTAAATTCTTCCGAGCATACCATAGCGTCACGAAAAGTAGTCCACCCCACCACGAATGCGTGCTACATCATCGACCTTAAGCTTGCTACGTAGATCCACATAACTACATAAGGCTTCAGACACCATGTGGTGGCAAAAGATCTCTTGCACTGCCCGAAAGCATTTAAAGCTTGAGTAAGCATCACTTTCAAATTATTCTTCCAGAGAAGTTTTTGTTATCCAACATTACTTCTAGATATTTGACTGCATCTGGACATCAGTACTCCTAGTTATTTGACTTCATCCAAGATGACTCCCAGATCTTTGACTTCTTCCTAGATATTTGACTTCATCTGAGTTGCACCTTTCATGTTAGATAGCACTAGTGCTTCCAGTTTTCTTTTCCTAGTAAACGAAACAAGTTTCGTTATATCAGAATTCACTGTTAGGCATGCCTCGAACACCAACTAGTATGGTCAAGTCATCAGCACAAGCCTACGCGTGCATCCGTCCTTGTTGCAGCTCGTTTAGCAGGGATTCAACTAGCATATTCCACACGAGCGATGATAAGTCACCCTCTTGAGGGCACCCATTTGTCGTCTCCGTTCTCAAGTAGCAGTCGGCTCCATCTTCCACCAGCAACAATCTTTGCCGCAGCATGGCATATGTCCGTTGAACTTGGATGTCTTCCCCGCCATAAGCTTTCGCAGCTTCACATAGCTCCCCAAAAAACGCGCAGTCAAAAGCCCCCTCGATGTCCTCAAATACCCCCATCGCGTAATCAACTCTAGAAACCGGAGAATAAAGATCAGACCTGTATGATTTTCCCCACTGGTACGCATGTTACTCATCTTTCAAGGGGCTAGGCTTAAGCGCCGTTGTGTGTATGTGTCGTTCATCAAGTTTCTCCACATATTTCAGCATAAACGAAGTTAAGCTGATCGACCTAAAGTTCCTTGGATCTGAATAGTCATCTCTCCCCGGTTTAGGTATAAACACTAACTTTACCTGTAGCCAAGGCTACGGAACATATACCAGGGCTAGGCATGCCCAAAGAACTTCTTTTAAATCTGCGTCCAGGGGGTCCATTCCCTCCCTTAGCATAACTGAATGGATGGAAATTTTCAAAGGACATGATTGTATCTCTGATATTTTCGCTGGTGGCCACATATCTAGCTGTGTACCACCGTCTCCTACAGCTGCGAAGAGGAGGAGGTTTAGTCAGAGGCACAAATCCCTTCTGCATTTCAATTATCGGAGCACCCGGAAATTGATTCCCAAGTAAAGTCTGTAGAGACACATTTTTGGACTTGATAAAATCACCATCTGGACGTTTCAGGGAGGCCAACCTATCTGATTGGTCCTTCTCCAGAACCTTGCAAAGCGTCGAGGTCTTCGTGCACCTTGCAGCTCCTCATAGAACGATCTGAATGATTCCCTCTTGAAGGGCCACCACAAATTGGATAAAAAAAGAGACTTTACAGAATAACCTTTTTTGGGTCTGTACTAAAGCTACAAGCATAAATAGCTTTATGGGCTTAAATGGTTTTAACAATTGTACAAGATTACTGAATCTCAACTGGAATACAGAAGTGATAGGATTTAACTAGGAAGACAAACATGATCTCTAAATAACGGCCATTTTACCGTCTTTGCCACCTCGTCATATAAAAGTGTGTTCTTTCGGTAAAGCATTGTTTAATTTTGGATGTCACTATTTTAAAGCCTATTTGAGTGACCATTTAAAGATGTTGGGTTAAAAAAATGATGTCTTCTCATCACTCTTTATCCTATGCTGTATTGATTCGGACGTGAACTTTCAGGTCCAGAAAAAGGAACCTACATACTACCCTCTACCTACTAAGCTGCATAAACTTCATCAACATTCAAAAATGCATTTGTTATAGTTGATTTTACGCAAGGCCAATTTTACTTAAAATGTTTACATAAATTCCTATACAACCTAATCAAAAATCATTGCAAACTTACAATGACCGGAAGTCGTTTAAAATAAATATATTTTTCACTCAAATCATCTGCAAATTATAAAAAATTCATCATTTCTTAATCTGAAATGACCGATCCAAAGCACAAATAATATTCGTCGTCATATCGCTGAATGTTCCAATTTTCCCATGAACTGTAATTACGGTTAGTATTTGAATAAAACAAACCTTTAGCGTGTCAGTTCTACTGGAATTTTTTTCTCAGCCACTGCAACAAAGTATAACCACTACCAGACCGGAGATAGTCAGTCGCCATTGTTTTCGCCGAGAGTTTTCATTTTGTGAGAAAAATTTTGCCGTCAACTTACTGCGATTACTTATGTATATCTTTGGCCTGAAATTCTTTGTCTTCGTTTGATAGGTGCTTGGGTGTTTCACATGGACCAGAATTTGCGCATTGTGCATTTCTTTAACGTTTTATTCAAATCGAAATTACCGTTGTAATGTTAATGTGAATTTTTATCTAGCCGAGGAGACTAAAATCTGGTGCGGAAGAAGCTGTTTGAAATGCGTATATTTTGAGTTTCAGGCTCAAAATTTATGCATAGACTTGAGCGACAGTTGCAGTAATAGCTAGTTCCAGAAGTAGTGAAATTTTTCACTGAGCGAGCGTTGATATCTTTTTTTCATTCGATTTTATTTTTATTTTTAAACCCTAGGTTAGGTTAAGCTGAAGTGGCTGCCGATCGACAGAGGCCTTGCGAAAGAGGCCCGTTTGATACTAGAGTAATTTACTCCCCCCTAGTCGCTAAAGTCAGGAAACTATCTGCTTCCTTTGATAAACCGAACTATCCCCTTTAAATTGACCAGGTCTAGCTCGATCGAATTTGAGAAAAAGGGTGCACCAAGTGCAGCCATCCTCCTCGTCATGGCGAGCACTGGCAAATGAGATAGAGAATGGATTCCCCTTCATCCTCCGAGCCACAGCTCCGATAGAAGTCGTTAAACCCCGTGCCCAACCGTTGCGCATGCCGTCCTATGAATTAGGGGTCTGTAAGAACGTCCACAGCAGAGCACAGAGCACTTCGAGTTAAGCCTAATAGCTGACTGGCGCGGTACTGGTTCATAGAGACCCAGGACTACCTTGTTGTCGAACAGGATGATTGATCGGTCCAGGACTTTCTAGCGTCCTCGAGGTATTTTTGCCTACTGACCAATTTGACCGATGTCGTCGGTATTCCTATTGAGAAAAGGTATGAGACCTCCGGTAGCAAAGTACCAAGCCTCGCTAGTTCTTCGGCGTCACAATTACCCTGAAAACCCCTACCTCCAGGTACCCAAATCAATTGTACTGCCGAATGTCTCACAATATTACCCGGAAAATATGCGTCCAGAGAACGTTTAGAGTATCTGTGCTCGAACTAGTCCAAATGCCCTCAGGGTTCATGATGCACCCCATAGCCTTCGGTGTCGTGCTTAAAATCTTACGAAGGCGATCTCCACGAGGCCATCTTTGCCTTATACAGCGTCCATTCATTAGACCTTTTAGAGTGGTCTCACTCTCACTTACTCACTCTCTTGATATCCATGTTCCACCAGAGAAGCTTCTCCCTGGCTGTAAGTGGGGTCTACACGCTGCCCTAGATGCGGAGCTGAGAGCACCGGTAAGGGTGTCAACCGCCTGATCCAATTCATGTTAGCAGTTGATGCTCCTCGGAGCAGTTTCCAGTAAGTGTCAGAGATTGGAGTACCTTCCAGCCCGTCATCTTTCTGTTAATAAAGGCTACCTGGTCAGCTGAGCTGCAACCAGCCATGTTGAACGATATGTACCTATGGTCAGAGAATGAACACTTCTGTAAAACCGTCCAGTTACGGAGAAGATGCGAGTGTGGTCCACTGACCAGGTTAACGTCAAGAACCTCCCTACAGTTTGAGGCGAGGAAGGTAGGTTCGCTACCAGCATTGGCGATGAATAGGTCGTGAAATCAAAAAGGGTGAAATAAAAAAGTACCTAATCTCGGCCATATGTGTTAGAGCTGTCCTACACTTCATTATGCGCATTAGAGTCAGCTCCCAGAATAGGACGCATACCAATTCTCATGGCCTCAGCCACAACACTAGTGCTAGTGCCATGATCGTGTACCATGTAGCAAGAAACAAATCAGCATAATCTGTTATCAAATTCCGTTGCAACAGCAATGTTATCCTTGTCACAGAAATTGTAAAGGACAAGGATTTTAATGATTTTGATGGTTAGGTCGATATCCTCCGGCTCGAACATAATAGCTGCCACAGCGCCTTCCTCTGTATCTAGGGTTGCCAACTCTCCCGGAATTCCGGGATTCTCCCGGAAAAATACAGTTCACTTAAAAAATCTTCCGGCTCCCGGAATGCAGTTAATTTCTCCCGGAAATTTAACAAAAATTACTTTCACGGAATTTTCATACTTTTATTTATATATTATGCTAGCTTTTATATGCTTGTAAATAATCCAATATTAATGATTAAAAATCGTAAATTGCACTAGATTTGTACAATTGATTAAATAAAAGATCTGAGTGGCTCTCTATATGAGCCAATAAATGAGGATAAATTGTACGACGATTACTGTATGCTGCGAGAAGTGCATAACCTTGTCGCGAGTAAAACAAAGAGGGAAGACTTGCGTTGGGTTAATTTTTTGGAAAAATGTAAAGAAGAATTGGGCAAAGAAATAAAAAAACTTGTTACATTCGCTCTATCGATCCCTATGTTGCCGCTGATCGTGTTTTCAGTGTAGTAAACGAACTGTGGTCAGTAGATATATAATACCAGTTCTGGCGAACTAAAGAGGAGCAAAAGGGGTGCAAATAAGAGGAGCAATAAGGACATGGTGCCTTCGATTATCGGCCCGCGCATGACGTAAGTGATGATCTTTGAACTAATAAACAGCTTAACTGGGTTTTTAGCTTAACAGGGTTGTTTATCAGTTCAACTACCCTATTTATCAGCTCAACTGGGCTGTTTATCAGTTCGAGATCATCGCTTATGTCATGTGTGGGATGTGCGTGCCGATAATGGCAGGCACCATGTCCTTATTGCTCCTCTTATTTACTCCTCTTCTGCTCCTCTTAAGTGTGTCAGAACTGTTATTATATATCTACTGTGGTGAAAAAATCGCAATGGCTTAATGAAACACATGTAAAATCAGAAATTCAGGTATGCACAAATTTTAATAACACATGTAAAGAATTCTATAGCTTTATCCTTGCAAATCAAAAGACATTACAAGCAACTCGTTGTGTAAAGAAATATCATTTTAAATAAATAAAATTGTTTTTCACTTTTTTTTTTATTTTCCTCCCGGATTTCCGATCCACTGAGTTGGCAACCCTATCTGTATCCAGAGTCAAGAGGTCCAGGCAGCCACCTAACTCGGAGGTAGTTCCGACACTAGCCCCATCAGCATAGAGGGATTCCACATCTGATTCCCTCTCAGACAGGCGATGGACCCTTTTCCAAGTGGCTCCACTGCTGTATGTGCTATCTGCTTTTGGGTCAAGCTTATCAGATACCGTATCTCTCTTCAACCTGTCCCTTTGGTAGATAGTATGGCAAATTTCTCAACCCCGTATCTGAGAATGCCCTTTTGGGCAACCAATACTTGTTTTATCATAAAGAGGGCCTCCTGCCGATTATCAATAAGCTCCCCAATTTTCACACCCCCTGTCCTCCGTAGGGAGATTTGGATTGAAGAGCCGTATAATGTAAAAGACTTCCACTGGATCCGAATAGAAAAAGAGAATCCATGCCCTGCATCTTGGCCGACTGGGGATCTCATCCTTATGCACCACCTTTATCTTGGCGCCTGGCCAGAGTTCCTTCAGCTCGGTTATGCCCGCTGGTAGAAATCGACCAATCTTTGGTATTCGTATGCAACCAGCCTGATTCATTTGTACCAACCCGCGTCATTCACCGTAGATGAAGGACTCGAGCTGGCTCTATTTTGAGCTAGTTTTCGGAGGAGATGAGTCCATCTCCCTTGCTGGCATTAATTACGACCCAAACAAGGCACTTTTTGGCCATTTCATTAAATGATCGATTTATCCCTGGAGCAGCCGCCATAAGCTTCTGTTTTACACGATCCTACCTGCCTGATTCTTTTACTCAGCCGACCTCTATCGTTTCTGTTCTGAATCTGTAGGTTTTATTGGGAGCGTGTGTTCCCCAACAGTGTTTTTGCCCATTGAAGGGACTTTTTATCCTTTTTTCCATTGTTTCAGGCGGACATTGTTTCCTCAGAGCTTTGAAGGCTGCCCTTCTAGTTCCGTAAGCCCGAGAAGAGTTGGCGGAAGAAAGTTGCGTACCTGAATGAGGAGGTGGCACCGAAGGAAGCACTTGTTGACGGTGGGGCTGGTTCATTCGTCGTAAACTTCCCAGCGGTTGCGGATACTAATGAAAGTCAGTAGAGCTGGCTCATTTGTCATATCTCCACAACCTCCTGCAAGGGCCCCCACCCAAAGCCACTGAGTCCGAATGCGTAGTAACCTTGATGATCCCAGTGTTATCTATGCAAGCAGTGAGGCCATGTGAGGGTTGTCACAAGCCTTTATGGGGTCACGTGCACACAGCCAAATCGGTGCCAATCAGGAGTCCGCCTTATTGGCGACGAGACTGAGAATTTACTCTGAGGCCTGCCAGGGTTTTAACGGGACGGAGATGCTTGTATTAACCCGGAGCCGCCTGAAGAAAACTTGGTCCGGAATGCTACAACCACCAGACCAAACGCAACAAACAATATGGTGCGTATAGAGAAGTCCGAGGACTAAAGCAGTCGTGGGAGAGTCTAGATCATTTAGCGTAACCCAGGATGCTCCGCGAGGAGGCGATCTAGTTTACATCCAAACCGTAAGAATGTGACCATCGGAAAGGATGTGACCATTTAAAATTTACATTTTTCGCTCCATCAAATTTCCTTTGAGTAGCTCTTCAATTAACAAAATTTGGTGAAGCCTTATGAATGGCAAATTGAAATTTATTGATTTTTATTGAAATTTTTGCGGAATAATTGGTGTAAAATATAAATAATTCACAAAAACTTTTTAGTCCTCGAACGGTACCAATTGTTTTGCTTTTCTAAAATAATTTTCCTATATTTGGCAAGCTATCTTAACCATTGGCCAAAGCTCTGTTACAAACTACCTCTTCCACTAAACTCCTTCTGTCACAACCATGTCTTACAAACACTAAATTTCTTTCTAATCAAAATTATTTTATGATTTTCCCATGATTTGCTGCAAAACAAAAATACAACAGCATCGCAAATAAAAATCAAAACTAAGAACATAGACATTCTTCACTACCCGAAGAAAAGAACAATGGAAGTAATTAAGATTCACCTCAGTTCTATAATCTTTGTGGGAAAATCTTTTCCCATGTGATTATATATTTGCCAGTCAGCAAAATAGTCTTGTAAATAAGTGCAGTCAGTACACTTCGATGTGGAAACAGTAGTAAATTTTGAAATCTCACATAATAATTCAAAGTGACCGTGGGAGAGTGTAGGCGATTTTAAGATTGTTTTGATTTTTATTTCCACACTTATACACACAATACACAATGCGGAACTTCCAATTAGATATTCTTACGGTGGATGAAGGGTCGCTTGAAAGTCACTTTATTGATGGGAATGTTGAAGAATTCGAAAGATGTGCTTGTAATTTTCTTCTCGGATTTTTCAAGAGGGTTCTCCTACGAATGCATGGGTGCAGTCAATTGAAACGATTTAGGGTGATGTGTTAGCGGCATTTCAGAGCTATGCTAATGCATATCGTAATGAATTGAGACATGAATAAAGTTGATGATCATATGATACACGCATCATAAGCTTGAACTTATTTGTAAATTTTGATTTAATTAATTCACATATAAGAACTATAGTTGAAGTGGAATTTATTAATAGTTTCCCAGATTTTTTTTTCAATTTTCCCAGATTGTTTTTTTTAAGATGTTTGTACGCCTTTCCATTGAGTGAACTAACTTCTAAAGCTCATCAGCGATTATAAAATGAAACCAAGATTCAAATATTGCTTCAATTAATTGAGTTTTATTGCTTGGATATTACTCACTCACAAGTTTCTTTAGTCACTTCCCTAGAGTTTCGAATTTATAAATGGTAGGCTTCTGCTTAGACTGAAGTATTTTTTTTAATTCATTTTTAAGGCATTTATAGTTCCACCTATTAGACCATTTCTGCCTAGACCTTTTGATGTCATGAAACCACCCCAAATCATGACACTAACTGAGTGTTTTACTGTAGGTGTAATGCTATCAGGATGCATATCTTTGCCAATTCTTGGTCTTTTATGTTTGGGCCATTATTATTAAACAAAAAAATTTCGGTTTCATCACTCCAAATAACATTGTTCCGTTATTTAATAAACATTTGTTTTAGCCTAATTTAATTTTTTTGACCTTCATTTGAGGAATAACAATAGTTTCTTCATGGAATTCTAGCATTCATATCAAATTCCTTCAGTCTGCGTCGAATTGTTCTAGCACTTGCCTTTATATTACACTGCACCATATCTACTTGCATACACCCAGTGGATTTTCTTCATCACGTAAGCTTAGTCTCTCAATCCTGCTACCATAAGTTTATGCTATGCATCTTATCCTGCTTTTATCAGTTTTGTTTTGCAGTGTTTATGTCTCCTCATATATCTTCAAAAAATTTCCCCAATTTCTTTTCTAATTTCTTCATAATTGTAACCTTTATCAAGTAACGGTATTATTTTACAGCACTTTATATGTGACCAGTCAACTTTTTGTGGTACTTTTCTAATTTTCTTACGTTTTAAAAGATTACTCAATGAAAAAACTCAATAAAAAACGATTTTCTAGCAAAATGACAATGTCCGTGTTCCATTATTACTATTTAGTACTCGAAAGTACTTCTGGCTACTTCCAACTACTCGCGCTCTCGTTCGCGAGTAGTTCATGAGTAGTTACGCCTTTTTTTGCCGTGATGTGGCTATGTTAGTTGTCATTTGCCGTGTTCCATTTTTACTAATTCGTACTTGCAAGTACTTGGGAGTAGAGCACAAAAGGAACGCCATCTTCGTTCATACGAGCAGATTCTAACCTGTCAAATTATATGCAGTTTTCAAATGTAAAACAGTTCAAAATAAAGGGAAAAAACAATGAGTATAAACTACCACAATCGATAAAGAATATAAAAGGAACTAGCAGAAAATTACATCTTTTAACTTTCCACACATTATGAGGGCTATTTCTAATATCCTAACTAGCAAAACATTCAACATAACCATGAAAAAACCAAAACCACCTATTGACGACTAACACTACCAACGACAACTAACATAGCCACCTCACGGCAAAAAAAGGCGTAACTACTCATGAACTACTCGCGAACGAGAGCGCGAGTATTTGGAAGTAGCCAGAAGTACTTGCGAGTACTAAATAGTAATAATGGAACACGGGCATTGGTAGTGTTACCTGTCAATAGGTGGTTTTGATTTTTTCATGGTTATGTTGAATGTTTTGCTAGTTAGGAAATTAGAAATAGCCCTCATAATGTGTGGAAAATTAAAAGATGTAATTTTCTGCTAGTTCCTTTTATATTCTTTATCGATTGCGGTAGTTTATACTCGTTGTTTTCTCCCTTTAGTTTCAACTGTTTTACATTTGAAAACTGCATATAATTTGACAGGTTAGAATCTGCTCGTATGAACGAAGATGGCGTTCCTTTTGTGCTCTAATCCCAAGTACTTGCAAGTACGAATTAGTAAAAATGGAACACGGCAAATAAATTATATCAATAACTTCAATAAATGAATTTCAGTATATGATATCAAGAGTTGAATCTTACGGTAAACCGATTGGTTTATTCCCAAAAAAGATGATAACTGGAGTGTGTTCAATGTGCATGCTATAGCTGCTCCAAAAGCATAGCATAGCATCACTTTAGCAAGTGTCACAATTTGAAGTAGCTAGCCCTTTAAACAGGAAATTCAAAAATAATTTTGTTTCAATTTTTTAATATTAATATTTGCATTTTCGTGGATCAGGTCAATTCACAGAATATTCCTAGTTCTACCATAGTGGTTGCAATTTGTATGAAATTTAGGAATTTTCAACATACAGCTGCAGAAACCATTAAAATTTTCCTAATATATTTAAAACGTATCACTTATTTCCGGCTTTTGACGCCATATATGTGAAAAAGAGCAAAAAATAATCGTTGCAAGTTTGATGATACAGGAATCAGTGAACACGGCCTTTTACGCTTCATGCTCGCCTTCTAAAAACTCAAGATGAGCTGCGCTGTGTAAAAGCCAACTTAAAACCCGAGTTGAGTTTAATTGTTTAAAAGCCCGTATTTAGTTTATGAGAGCACTATTTTTAAATTTATTGCTCATCTCCTTTGTCGCTAAAGCACAAAAAATTAATTTCATTTCGATTTCTAATCAAAAATGACGTTTGAACGATGTGTCAGCTGTGTACAGACGTCCATTTTGCCTTAGCTACTTTCTCGCTATCCTCCAGACTGCGAGCAGCAAATAGCTGCTACCATAGCAGCTATTCCGGAATCTTGGACAGCCCTACTGTCAAATAGCAAGCATAAGAGAGTAGCTATTTCGTCACATTGGACAGCCAGAGCTGCTAAAATAGCTGCTAATAGCTGCTATAGCAAGAACAAGAATATTGAACACACTCCTGATTTATAAACACTCTGGTTCATTGGTTACATTCAAATAAGTGATCGCTACATGATATTAAACTCATACTGGAGACATAGTACAATCGAAACTGGTTTCGCGAATCTCTCTTTTAAATTTCCTATGTTTGATATTTGATATTAATCAGATTCGTGGAACGAGATTCGATTGTAGTCTGCCTCCGGTATCAGCAAGTTATGCTTAAATTTTCATGTTATTTGGCTGCAACATTTTTAATACTATGCGGGGAATGGAACAAACTTTATTACATTGTATATTTAATTAAATTAGCTTTATAATTTTATGGGAATGCTTCAAAAAATATTGAAGGCTATGAGCACTCAGATCTCAAAAGTAACCTCATTCCACAGGATATCCACAATTTTCGCCACTACTGTATTTTCCACTAAAAGATTTGATTTCCTCTTCTATCGCGTCGATTTGTAGGTCTCTTTGGGGTCTAGCCCTGCGAAAGCACCAAGGGGCTCCGGTAATGTCTCTTAGAAATTTGGTTGGTTCATTTGTTTGACGAACGAGCCTCTCCAGATTTGTAAGCCATAACTTAAAATCGGCTGTGAAACAAGTGAAACATCCGGCCAAAATTGTTTTTTTAGGCCGGACTCATAGGGTTTTTTAGGGCCTGAAGCTGCCTGCCTCCAATTCGGTCTGCCTCAGAGATGGAGACATTTTGCTCCGAAATAATATAAGTTTGTATATTTTTCGTGTTTTTAAGTTCTTGTAGCAAATTCACTTTTTTGTATATCGGCTGGATCTAGTTTGCCAACTCATACCTGAAAACTCTTCGGGCTGTTACGGACAAAATCCCGTATTCCTTGTATTTATTTTTATATTGCGGCTATTGTGTGCTCGTAACGGATGAATATCAGGTTGCGTCTCTCTTCAGGGAACTTATTCAATCCATCTTCAAGAACCCATCCCGACCGCATAGAGTCAGCAAAGTGGCAAGCTAGCGTCCGTCGGGCATGGATAAAAGGGTGCTCCACTAAGGTAGACCAGGAATCTTCATGACCACTTCTTGGGCACCCTGTTGCACGGGCAGTCAATTCTGTTTTTGACTCGTTGATGACTGTCCATCACCTCTTCAGCTGTCTCTTGATTGAACATCTCAACTGTCAACATTGAACAGTTGAGATGTCCTGCCAACCCTCCAATTTCCAAAACGCTACAGCTTGGGGGTTTGGGATACATCTGGATCTGAGTTGGTACATAAAATGGTAAAATTTTCCGAGGAAGAAATTCGGATTTTCGTCAAAGTCAGAAGTAAATATGGTGTAAAACACTGGTTCCAAAACACATCTTTGCGGTATTCCAGTGAACACTTGATGTTCATTAGTTATAAAAATTTTATATTTCACCTGGAATGTCGATTAAGTTGGATGAACAAATTTAATGAAAGCCCCTTGGAAACATGAATTTGATTTTGTAGATCAGCTCTTGCTTTCAGACTTTATCAAAGGCATGACTTACATTCTTCAATACTGGCAACAATTGTTGATATACAATGGGAAATATGCAGTCTCTCATCCTTTCCAATTACCAGAGCTAAACCCTATCCAGCATATTTAGGGCTGCATAAATAAGAGTCCGCGAATATGTGTATGCTAGCAGCAAAATTATGACTAGATCTTATACTGAAGGTGATGCGGAATACTGAATTCCTTCATATGCAGCGTCTATTTCATCCTTCATCTAAAGAAAAATTCGAAAATAATCGAACTGTTTAGCCCAATCAACCCTATAAAGCATTCAAAAGTTTGTAAAACTATCATTTCAATTTTTGGTGGAAAATCCTATTAATAATGAATGAGGGTTTACGACGACAAGTTCAGAAAAACTCGTCAAATATAGGCTAGAAAACCCAACCATAAATATCTGTAAGATCTATAAATATAACGCTTTTAAGCTAAAGACAGAACCTGATGAACTGTTGTTTAAGTTATTGCCCCAATAGGCAAGTCATAGAAAAATACTTGCTTGCGAACAGGAGCTAAGCATTTGAAGGTTCAACAATTTGGGTTAGTGTCCAAATAAAACTTCTAAATCTGAGGAAAATATCGAACCTGAAAAACTGCTCGCGTATATTTTTTTGTATAATATTTAGGAAAGCTAATACTAATAAATTCTATTGCTTTGCTATCAAAGACCTTATGTCCTTTATGCAACTTTAAGGCTTTAGCAGAAACAACTAGAAGGTGTTAAAAAGTCCTGATCTCATTTGTTAATACTGCCACATCGGAAAACTCTTCAATATGTGCGATTGCTTTGCATTTACCTTACGATTCTGCCAGGGCAATAGCTTAGTACCTCCAAAAATAGTCCCTAACGCCCATCATATGACGTTAACTCTCCTAACGGCCTGGTTTCTGGTAAAAAAACCTGCCTAGTGGTAGCAATCCCAATTCTAAGCTATCTTTCAGAGATATGGTTCAAAAAAGGATCAGCGATAGAGTTTTCCTTTTTGCTTTGTCAATCCTACCCTACCAGATTTTCATTGTTCTCCTAGTTTCGACAGTGATATAATAAGTAAAATAATAATCGATGCTGTTATGGCTCGGTTGGGGTATATAATATGTATTTTTCTAAGCTTTCCCGGTGAAGGTTATCTTTTTATCTAACTCAGCCTAATTTTCCATTAACAATCACCATATTCTAAAAATGAAGCATCTAAGCTTCCAAAAAATCATACGAAAATTTAAACTTCTGAACATCAAATCTATTTTAAACACTATGACAATTAAAATACTTAATCGTAAAAAATCAAAACACCTTATTTGTTCTTTTTCAACATTTTCAATATATAAATTACTACAAATTTCACTTCGTATATAAATTAACCTAATTATTATCATAGTCCTTAAACAAACTAAACAAAACACAATTGAAAACAAGTAAAAATTTAAAATTTGATAAAATATTGGAAGAGAGTTGAATGGGGAGGAAAAGAAACCAAAGCACAGTTTTTTCATCAGCATGAACCCTGGATCAGCAGCAGCATGTGTTTCTTTCTATATTTTCGAATTTTCACTAAACATATGATCCTCGATATTGCAAATTTAATTCCCGTATTAGATGTGGCCGGAAAAATCAAAGTTTTCATAAATTTCATAAGTCCCTATTATTTCTCTGTAGTCCTTAATTAACTCTTATAGTTCTTTGTTTGTTCATATTTGTGAGCATTAGAGCTATGTAGGAAGTAAGCAAATCATCCATTTTATAGCCCAACGAAGTTTCGCATAGCAGTTTCGAACCGCGCACCAGATTGCCAATAGTCATATGGAAATAAGTGTTGCCCGATGACCAGTTTGATATTCGAGTGAAAGGATGTGTGACTAAGATGTCCTGCGGAGAAAATTTTCGGATTAGTTTCAAATGAACGGAATGCAATTTGAGAGAAGGGAATTACTTTAGTGTGCGGATGTATAAGGCTGACACCGTGCTTGTTGATGGCTATCAGCAGCATTTCGGGATAATTAGGCTCTGTAGTTTGTTTGACTTCGAAGAAGGCGGATCCGAATGTTGGCCATCTGAAATATGAGGGAAAAGGAGAATACGTTTAGTGAATGTGTTTTGAATTTCAAGCTGAGGGAGTTTATGTTTCTTGTTTGAGTTTGTAATTTTAAATAAAAATCGCTTTTCAGTATTCTACTATAAATTCCATGTACCTATACACAATTTTAAGAAAGGTAATTTTGGCATCTTCAGGACTCATTCCGGCATCCTGATTATAAGCGGCCACAATCGCTCGCTTCCATTCGTTCGCACTCTGAATTTTGATGAGGTCAGCTGGTACAAGCTCTCGTAACATTTGTCTGAAACATTCAAACTCTTGTTAGCAACACATTCACTTTGTATGAAATTAAAAAAAATGAATAATTAGGATTAAACAATATTACTCACGGTATTGCCTGTAATTCCTGTTTATTCTCTCCGAATCCAACCCTATACACCAACGCTGCCAATCGCGATGCTTCATCTTTCGTACTCTTATGATATCCTCTTAACAACTTTGGCAGCTCCTGATGATAGTGGAATATCAGATCAGCATTCCGATCTTTCCCCGGCACCGTATTCGTCCACAACTTCTTCATAAAGAACACTTGATATGTAAACTGTGGATTTGATCCATCACGGATCGGCCGGGCCTTCTTAATCCAATCGGTCAGATGACGAACGAAATCGAAGAAGAAATCTCCCTCTGGCACGGAAATGACTTTATCGGCAATCTTAACGAATAAACTGAATCCTTCGCTCGATCGCAAACTCAAGCGTTGTGAGATATTGTGACAGAAATCTTTGGCACGAGTCGACGAATCGACTTCGAATGCTTCGTCCGTGTCGTCGGGGAAGTAGACTTTATGAAAGATTTGAGTGGTTTTGTGCTGTATGGCCTCGACTTCGACCTGATGTGGCGGATATTTACGTTGGCCGTTCCGTAGAGTTTTCTGAAGACGATGCAGTGAGTCTTGCGAGATAGGGTGGCGTCGACTTCGCAGGAATATCGTTAGTTCTTTGAGTAAGCCCTGGCTGCAGGCGAAGAGGCCTGTGGCCAGCCACATTAGCTCCCAGCCGCGTTCTTCTGATAAGCGATTCCTGAAAATGAACGTAAAAGAATTAATTTGAACTATTTGCCTCTCTAAAGTGGATTAATAGCTTACCTATTGTCCGTCAGCTGTTTCATAATTTGGCAATAAATCTCATCACGGAGTATTTCATGTTTCAATGGACCATCGAAAATCTGATCTGTTATCTCGTTTCCCATGCGCGGTCGCTTCGAAGGCAAATCGCCCATATATTTCAAGATGGCAGCAAACGCAAAACATGCTTCCTCAGCCAATTCTTCCTTGGCTTGCAGCTTTAACAGCAAAGGTAATTTTAAAGGGTCACGGGAGTATCTGAAATGTAAACTCAATAGCAAATTGTACAATTACTAATCGAACAAATCCCACCTCCATATCTCATCACGCTTCGAGTTCAATGTCAATGCTTTCGACATCGTTCTCTTGGGCGGTAATCTGAAGTGATCCAAGGCATACTCAGCCAAATTGTGCGGACGGTCTCGAGGCTCAGTTCCACCATTCGACACCATACTCAACCGACGACCGTGGTGAGCATCTTCGACACTGAACAATGCCAAAATGTCCTGTGGAGGTTTGCTCAATGTCGGCAAGACGTAAACTGTTTCGGCCGGGAAATCACCACGTTCCTGAGTTCGCTCACAGCGTCCAATACACCAGCCATTATTCAAAACAGTTTCACCCGTTGAGTCCTCTTCGAGAATGATCAAATCGCCTTTGAGGAATGACAAAAATGACGTTCCTTCGCCAGGAGCTCGATAATCTTGAAGAGCGATAACGTACTTCGACCTGAAAAATGAATAATTGTCAGTGGAAATTTCTCGGACGTCCTTAACTGATATCACCTTTTTTTGAGTCCCTCCAAAAAATAAACAACTAAATCACGAATATCTTCGGCATTCGGACTTTGGAACGTGAACTCCTCTCCCCTAACTGTCGAGAGGCTAAATGTTTGCGTGAATACTTTGTTCGTTTTCTGACTGGACACTGATGTAATCTCTGGAAAGGAGAGTTCCAAAAGGACTTGCTCCTGATCATCAACAACATACACTCCTGTCCAGTTAACAGCTATGATGACATCGTTTTTGGGTAAGTTGGGACCGGAATTTCTGAAAAACATTTGCTTCCAATTTCTCATGGGACTTAAAAAAGTAATAAAACTTACCGATAAGCTTCATAAAACCTCGAAAACAACAAAGGCCATTTGTATTTCGCATAGCTGACAATATCCTCCTTGATCTTCAGCGACGCCGTCTTTTCTTTGATGTAGTAGCTCTTCTTGTAGGCCTGCAGAACAAGGGCAGCCCACCGATCCATGGCCTTCTCGATTCCTGTCAGACAATAGTCCGGTATGAAGTTGGGCAACAAGGTGAACAATCGCTCCATCGACATATCCGTCCCGTATTCGATGAAATATTGTTGGGCTGCAATCATAGCCAGATCATCTTCCTTGTCGCATCGGTACTCGCCAAACTTCACACCACGTACGACCTGCTGATAAATGAGGTTGGTCGCTACCTGATCCTCGGTGGGATCATGCCATGGTGCGAATATTTCTTTTCGGAAAAACAGTCGCCAAGGGGCGTTGCGTTCCTGAGCCCCTTGCTCTTTGGCATATTGTTCGCATTGTGAAATTGCATCCATCACATGATCTCCACCACTGCCCAGTGATGAAACCTTGTCGAACAACGCAATGTACAACGAGAATCCAAATTGATCCTTCAAGGAGATTTTATCCGACAGTTGGTTGCATAGTTCTCGGGCCGTTGTTGCAGAGTCTGCAAGCAGGGTCTTGGTGTTTCCGTCCATGAAAGTGATAGGCAGCATTATAGGCTTTTTCGATTTGGTAGCTTGCAGTTCAAGCCAGGAAGGCGGTTGGTTCCTCGTGCCGTTATTGAATGTCCGCTTCAGACGCTCCTCACAATACGGTGCATATCCTGGCGGACCATCGCGAATGAATGCTCGAAGATAGTTGACAAATTTCTCAGACGGAGCAAAGCAGCCCACGCACAGTGATAGTAGAATCCATCCGCGTGCATGCGACGACTTGGACGGATTATTTGTCAATTGTTTGCAAATCTGACAGTAGATCTCATCCCTCAGCTCTGCACGCAAAATACCATGGCCAATGATGAAATGGAGTTTTTCGAGGTTAGAAGTTGGTCTCGATTCGAGCCAAGACTGGTAGCTATCCGCTGTATATTCTTCGTCCTGCAGACGCCGTCGAACGTCTTCGCCCAGCTTGTTTTTCCGTTTCAATGTTAACGAGACTAGTTTGTGACGTATAGAACGAGGTTTTTGCTTCAGAAAAGCGTCAGTATCTAAACCCATTAGTTGTGCTTCTTGGAACTCCTGAAAGAAGAGGCAAGTATTAGAAAAAAATGTTGTGGCCTGGTGGTTTTTCTAAAATCTACTCACCTTGCTGCGAATAAAATTCCTTCCCAAAGTCGCTGTAACCTTGGACATCACAGACGTATTGTCGCGATCCATCGTGTGATACCGTGGTTCAGGTAGATCTCCTGTGAATCGAAGAATCGTTATCCAGAGCGCATGCGAGGCCAGCTGATCCCCTTGAGTGTGTAACGGCAGAAGTGAATGTTTGAGCGGTTTTCGTGAATACTGATGGGTTACGTTGCCCTGGAAATAGGTCGCAGCGAATTTTTGAAACTTGAACTCAGATAAGTCTTCTTCGTCCTCTGATACGTGCATAGGGCCAATTATGTCCTGAAAGAAGGAGAATGAGCTTAGTTTCTGGGGATATTGCAGTGTTAATACTACTCACGTCTTGGTTCATTGAGTTGTTGTTCGGAAGATCGTTGAAGACTGACGTTTCGCGATTGCCATGCGGCGTCGGAGCTTCACTACTCGAATCGGGTAGGAAATCGAACATTGCTTCAACTAGCTTACCGTCATCGACAGGCTCGTCCTGTTTCCTAGCGGCATCGTTAATTATGTTCTTCTTGACTTCGACACGCCTTCGCTCCTCCATTTCCTTCTCGATATCCTTCCGTTCCATCTCATGCAGTCGATCACGATAGTGCTGCTCCGCAATCTCCTTAGCATGCTTATTGCCTTGATGTTTCAGTTCCTGTTCTTCAATCTTCCGCAGTCTCAGCACTTCTTTATACTGTCGATAGTCTTCGCGCAGTTTCCTATACCTCCTGACCGCTATCATCCTCCGCACATGGGATTGAATCTTAATGATTGCCCACATTTTCTTTCCGTACTCCCTACGCACAAGATAGCCTCGCGCATGAGCCTGTAAACCGACGATGTGACCACGCAAGTGACGAAACCTGTGACTCAACACTCTCGATCGAATTAAAGCTTGCAGCCGCATGTACCCGACTCTCATCTGCTTGTATCGCTGTCGTTGTGCATAGCCCTTCCAATACTTCTGGACTACAACAGCCGCTGCCTTCATCCGCAAGAACCTTCGCCGATAAACCCAACCTTTGATAGACCGTTGTAAAATCAGGATCTTGCGAGTCAGGACGCGATCTCTTTCTTGCTCTAAAAACAGATCGTGAGCGTCCTTCAGAAAAACCTTTGTGTGGCCCAGTTGATAGTCAGTTTTCCCTAGCACGATTGCACAAATCCTGGCCGTAGCAGTTCGACAGTCGGTCTTGTGAGCTGGAGGGATTCCATTGATGAGGAAGCGATATCGTTCGACAAACTCACGGAAGCCATGCCGAATTGGGTATCCAGCCCTTCTTATCCTTATCGTCTCCATCATACCGGAATATCGAAGCTGGCGACAGCACAAGACCCTATCGAACACCAACGGCTTCTTGAACTCATTCGGTTTAATGCACCGAATGAAGAACGGCTGGCAGGAGCACAAAGTTTTCATGAGAGCATCCAAACTTTTCTTGAACTGGGTCGACAAAGTCGGGGTCCGTTTTCTCGTTTCAGCGCCCATTTCAATGTCTGCTGAAAAGACTTGCTGCAAGAACTTGTTCGTGGACGTACTGACCAGCTGCAGCAAGTCCGCACTGAATGAATCCCTGTTCTTCTCGAGGAACCCTCTAGTATCGTAGAAAACAACGCCCGCAAAATGGTTCAACCCGAAACTTGTATTGATATCCGATTTGGGTTTGAGGTAATTCCTATGCGCTCCATGGGTCTTGTGCAATTTCGCCAACATAGTCTGATCCGTGCCTTTCGGGAATTTAGCTTCCTCATCGATTAGTGCCATAATGTTTAGTTGTTTTACCGCAATCAAATCCAGAGCGTCCTGATTATCCACAAACTCAATATGCTGCCAGTTGATTCCTTCGTGGTTATACTCTTCTTGTTCTAATTTGAAAATATGCTGCACGAAAAACTGTTGCAAGTTCTCATTCGCAAAGTTGATACAGAACTGCTCGAAACTGTTCTGATCGAAATTTTCGAAACCGAATATATCGAGGACTCCAATCGAGTTACGGGACGGAGCTCGCGGTCGACATATCGCACTATTGATTTTCCTAACAATTAAAATGAAAAGTCTTCCGTAAATACCCTTAACAAATGCATCCCGTACGTCTACGGACTGATCACGAGATAGGGTAGAAATAACGGTTTCACCGTGAGCGAAAAACGTTTTACTGGTCAATGCATCGATGAGTGGTTGCATGGGGAGGCCCAGGAGGACGGCCACTCTTTCAACGTTTGTATGTTCGGGTATTTCAGTTGCGTCCAAATTGTCTACAACGGTGGCGTGATATTTGATATTGCCGCAATGAAGGAGAGCAGCCAACAGTTTGAGGATCTCCCAGATTTCTGAGTCGGAGAATAAAAGAACTTTCATGGCGGAACGTATGTCAGAGAATTCGGCAGCATCGTCACGTCCTTCGCAAGTTATGCAATTGCCGCCTGTTAGATACCTGAAATGAGATAAGTTGTGTTTTAGTGGTGAGAATAAATTGTACATTAGATATTTTTTGGCGAGTAGTGGGTTAAGCGCCAGTTGTTAACGTGTGTGATGGTTCGAATCCGACCATGATCTCACAACGAATTTTGAGTGAACTTAACTATAAGTTGGTAACTGAGTCAAATTACGGGTAAAGTAAGGCGTGGAACTGTAGAGAATTTATGGCTCTTGCTGGTGTCAGTAAAGGTAAATCAAAATACGCGGTAGACCTAAAAACAAAATCTCGTATGTCTTTGTGGTCGAAATATTGGGCGTAGGATTGAAAGGATTGATATCATCGCAGATAGGATCATTTGGAAGGTTCTGAGACCAGTGGAAAAGAAAGCATGCAGAAAGCAGGTCATAAAAAATACAGTGAGAGAATAGGGCTATACAGCATAATGTTTACCAAACACAGTTCCTCGAGGAGGATAAAATGATCCCAAGATCTATGTTTTGATCTACATGGAGTCAAATGCCGTCAGTAAATAACGTTTACTGGAGAAGGAGATAATGGCATTTAAAAACATTAAGAGGGAGAAAGTATCTGGTACACCATTTATTTAAAGCTAATAGGTCAGATTGTAATGACATACAATCATTGAGGGAAGATACATCTCTGAATAGTTTTAAGTCGTCAGCATACTGGAGAGAATTGAATGAAAATATTGATGGAAGGTCATTAACGAAAAGAGTGAACAGCAGAGGCCCGAATATGGAACCTTGCGGAACAGCGAAAGAGGGATAAAATGGATAAGAGCAACTATTTAGGACAACTTTGCATGTGCAACTAAAAATATATGATACGGACCATGACAAGAGAGTGCTGGATATGCCAAATAAACTGAGTTTTTGAAAAATTGGCTTCCAAGTCTGCTCCACGGACCACCAGCAACCACATCTCTTTCCCTGGTTCGGTCTCTCACAGTGCCAATGCAAAAAAAAGCTGAGGGATGATGAGAGGAAGAAGCCCGATTACACAGAGCGGAGTTCACGTGGAACGGCAACTAAGGTAACTCTGGTACACGCCGCAGGTATCTCAGGTTTCGCCTCCAGTTCCGGCACACACTCTTTTATAGGCTCTGCACGGGCATATAGGATCTCAGGTTTCTAGAGAAACTTAAAAACATCCCCCCTGAAATACTCTCCGATAAGGACAAGGAAGCCGTTAAGTCGACAGAACTTAATAAAGGAACTCGTCCCGCAACTCAGGCTCCTGTAATATTGACTGCTCAAAAACCGCAAAGATCGACGAATAGCCAAATCAGCCGAGGCTGAAGAGACGCAGAACTGTCCGTACTGGAATAACTCGGCCGTTTAACAAAATGGCCAAAGAATATCTGGTCGGGGCAGCCATCGGTAAACGTAAAAGCGACGGAACCATCTCACGGGATCATTGGAAGTTAGTGCAAAAAGCGCTTTTATCTGATTTTAAAGATATGCTTAAAGAAAATTCTGTTTCTTCATCGAGATGTTTTGTTTCCGGGATGGTATGAAAGCCGAGTCAAATGGATAGCCTGTCAGAATTAGCGCTCTGCTAACTTGTACTGGCTAGCGGTAAATAAACTGGGTGAGATTTGGCCAAGTGCGAAATTAGAAGTGGTGCTGAAACACCAGATTCCTAGCAATCGAGATCCGGGGTATGAATCTCCGCCTTTCCTTACCTTAGGGTATTATAATGGTCATAAAATTAAGTAATGAAGACCTACTTGTAAGCATCTGAAAAGCAGGCAAGGTCAGCGACCTATCCAATGACTGACGCCAGGCCTTCATTGATTGCCTTCAACGAGGAAACAAAGTTAAAGGTTACGGGTTTGACTTCATATATTTGAACATATACAGAGGTAACTTGAAAATTTCCACACCGGGGGATTCAACCCCTATGGAAAGCCAAGATACATCGGGGGGAAAACGGCCATTTGATGCACCTCAGGAGCATCTGCACCGGAGGATGAAGCAAGTGTTGTCATAATCTCAGAGCTACGTAGCATCAACAAAACTGAGGGAAGCTTAAAAATTCATGACATATGACTTCTGGGTCAATATTTTATAAAATAAAACACTACAAATAAAACAAGAGAGGAAAAAATCATTTTGAAAATCCTTCGATCTCGATGTAAGTAGATCCCTATAGTAGCAACTTACTTATAATTAGATGCAATTCCTAAATCCAGTTTCCTTTTCTCTTCTGTCGACAAACCGGCCAATAGACAATAGAATATATGATAATTCCGTTCATTTGGATTTTGTGATACTATTCGAGATTTTTCTAATAAATACTGTTCGATCTTAGCACCTTCTATAACACCGTTAGCATTGAAATGTATATCGATATATTTGCCGAACCTGAAAAATAAAAAAATAAAATATACAGGACTCCTTTGACTAAACAAAAAAAAAATATCTTACCGCGATGAATTGTCATTCCTAACTGTTTTTGCATTCCCGAATGCTTCCAGAATCGGATTCGCTTCCAAAATCTGTTGCTCGATCCATGAGTGTTTGCCGCTTATCGCGGCTAAATATTGCAAAATTAATTTAGTACTTTCAGTCTTACCGGCACCAGACTCTCCCGATATCACAATACACTGATCCTGGCGATAGCGTTTCATATTCGTGTATGCATTGTCGCCGATTGCGAATATGTGCGGTGGTAGCTCGCCGATTTTACGTTCCTTGTACATTTTTATCTGTTCGGCAGTGTAAATGGGGAGGATCTGATAGGGATTAACGGCCACAAGGATAGAACCTGTGTAGGTCTAAAAAAATAAATTAACAGAAGAATTTTAGATGAGAAGTGGTTTGGAAGTAAGTTGCAGACAAAAAAACTTACATAGATTAAGTTGTCATTGTAGCGAATCAAAAGGTTTCGCAGGATGCCAGCTTCATGGAGGTCGCCCAACGATATCATATCCTCGACGCCCTGCACGGACGACGCGTGCATGGCCTTGATCCGTCGCTCCGGTGTTAGCCATTGTTCGACTTCGTCGTCGTCCCGGACCTGAATGCGTCTACCTTCGGCTGATACAACACGAGCTCCTATGGCTACATCGAATTCCCGACCCGATACGGGCTCGATCCAGATGTAGTCACCCTAAAAGAAAAGCAAAATAATTCATAAATTTCCGCAAATAAAATCAATCGCAAATAATCTTTTTCTAATTAAAATATTAAATTTCAAGATGAAAGCTCACAATAGCCTATTCAACCAAAAGGCTGATTTCAAAATATTGTGAATCATTTCCGGACATCAAAAACACACAATTTTCACAACTCAACTCGTGATCAATTTGAGCAAAATAAAAATACATTTTAATTGCTACGCTAGTTTATTCGGAATGCTATTTAGCACCTAACAATTTATGATGATAATTGTAATAAAGCATAGGAGAGAGAAAAGAAATATTCACACCAGTCGTCAGCGAACGCGACGTCATTGCAACGATAAAGTGAAGTCGAAGAAAGTTGTTACACACGCTATTGAGTGATCGGAACGATAAAGCAACAAAATGCAATATGAATGACTCGGTTTCTTTTAATTCATCAAACATACAATCAGTTGCTGCTACTGCTGCTAATGATGAAGTGATAATGGAATAATGTTTGAAAGAAGAAAAAATAATGTTTGTGATTGTTCAAAGAAGCACATGTAGGTAAGTATGAACTGGTTAGGGTAAGATGATAGTATAGATAGTTAGTATGGAAACATTTCTTTCTTTTTTTGCAAATCGAAACTGTTTACTGCTTTTGCTTTAGTTTTTAATGTTTTTATAATTGAACTTTGTTGTTTGTTTGTGTGAACGACTGTTGATTCAATGATTATGATTTTTTTGGGAAACCCTGTGCAGATCTATTAAAAACTTACTTCAGACAATCGTTATGTGAGATGTTTGAAACTTATTCTCTCAGCAGTTCATAGTGTTGCTGGTCGCCTTGATATCTGGTCCACTGGCGTTCTTATCATGGCCGAATATCATCGGCGTCCCGTAAATTTTCGGGATGATCGGGTTCGAGCTCCAGTCAACCAAGTAACATAAATCTTACTGACAATATTATGTTTATAAATGAAACCTTTATTATTAGCATCGAAGAACTTAGTCGTTGCTAGTACCAGGTTCCCAGGTAAAGATATTCACAAAACTAGCCAGGTGTCACCTGATGGAGTCACTAGTAACCACAGACCACGTGTTTATAGTTCGCAGCCACTACTCGAGCCTGATGACGGTACGAACGTATCGAGGTGCCCACTTAGACTCCGCCGACTATCTTGTTGATGTGGTTCTCCGAGCGCGAATCAATACGCAATACGAATAGCAGTAACACTTTGGGTCTTGGGTTAGGACTCGTCCTCGAAGAGCTCGACAGAGGGAGAGTAAACATGAGGCAGTGCATACCACATTGTACATACTGTAAGGACAAAAAGGGTAATCGGATCACCAATCCTGAAGGCATTCTGGAGCGATGGCAAGTGCACTTTAGTGAACTGCTAAACGATCAGCTCAACGAAAAATTGGAGGCTTCACCAATGCAAGAGGAAGCAGAGCCACCAAGCATAGAAGAGGTACGAAGAGCCATAAGTTAAGTTAAGTTAGTGAAGAGGGCTGCCGGGAATGCGGCTAGCATTAGGCCACCAGTTTGGGCCCATTTGCCACCCTCATAAACAATCACACGCATTCACACTTACAGCCATGGCACTGGAGGGATTCGAACCCGCAGGCCCCGTAGCACGCCGCTTTTCAGCCTGACGCCTTAGCGAGCAGAGCTACCGGGCCTCCTACAAAGAGCCATAAGTCGGCTGAAATTTAAGAAAACCCCTGAAGAGGACGGCATACCAGCTGATTAAACATGGAGGACCAACGTTACACCAAGCAATTCATGAAATTATATTCCACGTACGGGAGCATAAAGAGATGCCAGAAGACTGGCGCAAAAGTGTAATATGCCCCATACATAAAAAAGGAGATGTATCAATGTGCAGTATCTATAGAGGTGTATCATTGTTGATTACTTCCTTTAAGATACTCTCCTCTATCCAACAAGAGCGGATAGCCCCTTACGCTAAATCAATCATCGAACAATATCAATGTGGCTTCATCACAGGCAAAACAACAATTGACCAGATCTTTACTCTCAGGCAGGCATGGAAAAATGCCTGCAATTCAACATTCCACTGTTCAACATTCCATCTATTTATAGACGTTAAGGCCGCATAGTATAGCCAAGGTAGAACTGTATAAAGCCATGGGAGAATTCGGCATCCTAACAAACGTGTACGATTGTGTAGTGCTGTAACAAGCCAAGTTAAAATAGCCGGATTGATATCCAGACCGTTCAACGTCTTCAATGGTCTCCGACATGGGGATAATGTGGCCTTTCTCCTCTTCAAGCTGATGTTAGAGAAAGTTATCTGAGACTATTACGTCAACGATAGGAACTATCGTCACCAAGTCCAGTCAGATACTGACGTATGCAGATGATATTGACATCATTGGAAGATCGGAACAAGCTGTACGAAAATCCTTCATCCAGATCGAGCAAGCAGCACTAAAACTGGAGCTGTACCTAAATGAAGGAAAAACAAAGTACATGGTGGCAACATCTGCAGCAAAAACACCCAGGATTGGTCAAACCTTCAGAGTAGCTGAGTTTGAATTCGAAATAGTGCAATCCTTCAGCTACCTTGGGCCAATTGTGGCGGCGGATAATAACATGGAGTAAGAAGTACTCAGGCGGCTGCTCAAATCCAACAGAACCTACGTCTGTCAAGGCTCTTTAAACCCCGAAAATTTCACCCGAAGATCAACGCTACTCCTGTAGAAGACTTACCAGAAATCACGTAATGATCTGGGACTTGGATGCTCAGCAAAAGGCACTCTGATCTCTTAGCCGCGCTCGAGAGGAAAGTCTTCCGGGGAATCATTGGCCCCATATGTGAAAATAGGTAATTCTGGAGACGCTACAACCGTGAGCTATACGTAATTACAAAGATAAAGCTCGGTAGACTCCTTTGGTCAGGATACCTAGCTCGTATAAGTGAAACCCTTTGCGGGAGATTTCATAGCAGACGATATCGTGGCAAACTGAGCTTGCGCTGAAGAGATGGCATTGACCCGGAGACTCGCTTAGGGGTGCCCAATTGGATGATATCGGCTCGCAATCAGGGCCGATGGAAAAATTTGTTGGAGAAGACCAGGATCGGGGCCCGATTGCAGCGCTGATAATAATGATGATATTATCAGAATGTTCTCGGAGTAAGAACCCAACTGGAACAATTCAAGCTTTATTCCTTCATTAACTAACCTACTTAATTAATTAACAATCTGTACCACGGAAACTTGGCTCCCTGCTGATATTTTCTGAGAGGAAATTCTATCTCTGCACTATATGTGTTTAGGAACCCAAAAATCAGATGCTGGCAGGTCATTCGTAGTGTATACTCTGTGTACACCCTGTGATTGTGCTGCACTTCTTTCTTTTAAATGTTTAGACCCCCATGGTGCTCTTTCGCATGAGGTCTGCCTACTGCTTATTACAGTATATGTTCCCTGTAACACCTCTTTATCCACATATAACTGTTTTTTTAGTGATCTGTCCGGCTATATTTTAAGTAACTTTCCTCATTCCACTGTGATTATCTGTGGGGATTTCAACTTTTTATCTATTTCAAGGAATTTGACATTGTGTCCAGAAACCCAGAGTCCATCACTCTTACCAGTCCATTACTCCTACTGCGCTCTGTTTCAATTTCATTCTTTTGAATATTAGCAACCGTCTTATCGATTCAAAATGAACATTAACAATCGTCTTCGCCACTGTCTTGTAGCAGCACATGCCATGAAAATGGGATGTTTGTTAGGCGACTTTCCTCTCCTTTATGCCTTCCTCTTTCTATTTTGCTCAAAGTTCATCTACTGTCTTTCCCTCTGTTTGAAAATTCACCAATATTTTCCGGTCCTAAAATCGGGGAATGCTGAGATTTTTTCCAACAACCGTCCTATATATCTTTTCTCCTGTTTTCCAAAATTGATTGGACGAATTATCCACAACAAGCTCTATAGTGCTGTAAAAAAATCTTCTCTTAAGGAGCAGCATAGATTCATCCAAGGCCCCTGTACATCTTCAAACTTTGTGAATTTTGTGAACTTTGTTGCTGGTTCGTTGGATGATGAACATCAAGTTGACATCATCTACACGGATTTAGACAAGACTTTTGATAGAGATAAACTTCGGCAGTTACAAATTTCTGTTGTCCTATACTTTTGGATCTCTTTCTACATTGTTAATCGTCTTCAATGACTGCATTTTCTCACTTTTTTATTCCTCATCTGGTGCTGGTCAAGGCTTTATAAAGCATTAATGGCCTTCTCAGTTGTTTCAATTCCTTTTCCCTCATTAACGCATATGACCTTTAGCTCCAACTGCATTCTACACTTTTTTTCAATAATATTTTCAAATGAGTTGTTATGTGTTTTGCAAACAAACTTTCTGGTAGGCTGTTGTATCAAGTTGATCATCATAAAGACCTTGGTGTCTTATTGGACCATTTGCGCTACTAAATTTTCATTATCTTATTTTTTTTATTTTTTGCTTAATGAGTTGTTCCAGATTGACAAATCTCACCAATTCTGCTGCTCTAACTTGCTCGAATTTTTTTGCCTCTCAATTTTTGACAACTGCTCTTTTCAAACTTGTCTTGAGATCCTCTGATTTTTTTCGGAGTCAAACAACACAGCTAATAAATGGTTATATTTTTTTAAGAAACCCTGTGCAAAGCTATTTAAATTTCAAAACGGAGAAGTCTAGTATCACTATTAGTTTTCTGAAAAAATAAAAAATATAACAAATGGGGCATTTCACGTGAAGCGGACAACGAAAAAAAATCGAGGTTCTGGATTCTTCAGGTGAAATGCCCCAAATATAACAATTGATGTCAGAAATGGGATATCCTTACGCCTGTGATTCAATTTCAATTTCAATTCCGTGCGGACTTACTAAGCAGTGAGAAAATTTGAAACCGTTGACTATTATTAGTACTAGCCATTATGGTGTGAAATGGTGGGAACTTAACGACAAACAATACCAAAGTTATGAACAAATTAAAGTTAGCAAGGTTGAAAGCAGAACTCCGGGAGCATAATTTATTGGTAATCGGGAATTAAATAGTTCTGTTGTCGCGACTAATAGAAAAAAGTTTAAATTTGTGAATTGAGAAACCGGCCAAAATAATTTGCAGGAAGAAAATGGTGATGCAGAAAAAATCCTATAATAGATCTACTACGGGAATGGCTTCCGGTATTACACGTCAAGTCCTGAGCATCAAAGAGCGATTCGACCAACAAGCCATCAACATCAAGGAGTGATTAAAGAAGAAACTTGATCAGTAAGCCCTGGATATCAAGGAACAGATGCAATCCTAGGCTCGAAAAAAGAAGCCGCAGTTAATAGAAATGAAGCAACATTTCTAACAGCAGTTAGACTCTGAAACGAAAAAAGTGAAACAGCTATTCGACAAGCAGCAGCACTAGTTGATGGTATTCGAAGAAGAAATGATCCTGTAGAAATCGAGTTCAGGGAGAGAGAGAGAGAGAGAGAGAGAGAGAGAGAGAGAGAGAGAAAGAGAGTCGATACTGTAGAAACTGTTCCGACTTAATTAACTGGGAGTAGAGAACTTATAATGCCAATTTTCTATGGAAAATTTTTTGGACCAACTAAGAGAAGCAGTTTGATGTTGATTTTTAGAGCAGATTGGTGACTCGCAACAATTGGGAGATACGTGCTTCAGTTATATGATAATTATGATCATGATTGATTGTTTATGGCTGGATTTGAACCAGGGACCACATTCGCTAACAATTCTTATTCACTCAGCTACAGAAGCTACTTTCAAATATATCTTTAAACAAAATCGTACAACGATCTAAATCTTAGGTGAAATATTTTCACTAACGAATGATTTGAAGCCTAATGATAAAAAGCTAATAAAAAAATTAAAATGTAAGAAATAAACAAGAACAGCTTAAATTGATTTCAAAATATGTACGATGTTCACTTGAATTTCGAACGCTTTTGTTTTCTCACGTCAAAGTTTGTCGGTAATCGAGCTGAACAGATTCGAATGACGTCATTTGCTTGCTGTGAGACTGCATAGCCAACTGCTGCATAGACATGCTATTATGCAACATGCAACAATCAGATACAACATGCTATTCATATGCCACCAAAACAGGATGCATCTGCGGTATTCAATTCAATGATCCATCAAGCCACGCTGGTATGCAAAAATAAACAGGCTCATTGGTCTGGACGCAGCTGATTTGATCAGCACATGATCAGATCAGCTGCGTTGCAAGCTCAAGAATCGACCATAACCAATGTTATGGTCGATTCTTGAAGACAGCTGGATTAGAGGAGTTTAATTTCAACCGTCTATGCAGAAGGTTGCTAGCATAGATTTTTTTATCGGTTATATTCATAGACGGTTAAGTTTACCAAAACCAGAAAGCTAAGGATGAACGATGCATAGTCAAAATTTAAAAAAAAAAATATTCAAAAAAATATAAAAACACGAAACTATTTTAATCTAGACTTGGAGCTAAAAATGTATCTTCTCTCGTTGTTTCATATTCATTTTTTATATACACCAATCCATTGTGTCTCTTATCATCCAGCAAACACAGCACTACTTCTAAAGTGCTTCAGAAGGCGTGAATAAACCCGTGAATGCTTTTAATGCTAGAGATAGCATTTTACCCCAAAATTCACCAATTTACTTCATATTAGTCGCGTACGTGTAATATGTTTTGTTTCGTGGTTGGTCGTTTCCATCCCACAAATAGGAAAAGAACAAACGATAGGAATAGAAGGAGTGCAAAAGCACGGCTATACTACTGCTGAAGTGGTGAAACAGCAGCAGGCAAAATGTACTGCTGTACTACTGCCTTAGAAGCAGTATAGCAGGACATTGAGATAATTGCACAGCTATAATTTCACCAGTAGTATATTCGCATTACTTTGCATTAATGTCATCACATTTACATTATCTTTTACTCATGTCATCTTTAATTGCAGTAAAGAAGGCCTGTTTTAATTATTAATTTCAAACTATTTCACGTATCACTTGCGAAGTATGACTTACGCTTGACGTATGGGCGAATTCATTTGATTTTTGGAAACAATTTGAATTGCACCATCTGGTCACCAGTTTGGCAGTAGTGCAGCAGTACGTTATATTTATTGGAAACAGAGAACCGTAAATATATAAGAGATTCATCAACCTGTCGGAAAACTACAATAACTGGACAGCCTGTTCAGGAGTTTAGCAGCAGTATAGCAGCATGCATAATCATTGAGAAATAGAATATACCGTCGCTGTAAAATCAAACCGGCATATCTGCAAAATGCATATTTTTCACCAGAGCGCTTTAAAGTTTTCGCGTGTGGGCTGTTTCATCGTAAATGCATACCGACACAGCACCATTTGACGGATTTTTATTTAACTATACGATATGCCGGTGCGACATAAAAATAGACGGGAAAAAGAGGAATTTTTTGATCCCAAAAACTCAAAAACTCAATTTTGCAGATATGCCGGTTTGATTTAACAGTGACGATATGTATACTCATTAGTAAATGTATCAACACATGGAAAAGTTTTTACAACTGTATGCAAAAGTGCTGAACGCACGTTTGCTGGGCAATGATACAGACATACATACATACAAATGACCAATGTACAGGCTAAAATTTTTCACGAAAAAACGGGTACAAACTGAAATGTTATTAAAAAATTCAAAGGCTCATGTCATTAATAGTCTCCTGTATTAAAGCCCTGAAATCTGTTGCCAATCCCAATCCAAATATTATCTTCTAGAATATTTTTCACAACTACTCATAAAATCCTGTGCCTTTGATGAAATCTGGCCTCGATGGAATTTCGCACAAAGCTACAGCTCGTTGAAAACGCTAATCTACGGAATGTTCTAATATTTCGAAACAATCAAACATCTAAAAACTTTTGATTTCGTCACTAATTTTGTGTGAATACATATATACATATTATTTTTTTTTTTACAAAACGCTGTAGTAAAAGTGCTATCAACTCTACAAATCACCCCGAAATTCATTACACATACATCAACTCAGTGATTTGTTCCAACCAAATGATTCATAAAACGGTTGCCAATCATGCGCACCATAGTGTAACATTCATATTGCTTAAGTCTTCTTCTTCTTTGAAAAACGAAAAAAAAAAACAAAATACAAATAAATAGAGTAACACACATAGAACATGAAATTTTACCTGTTTTCACTTGGGATTTACCCGAAACGTGTTGCCGTTCGCAAACAAATGATTAAGAAAAAGGGAATTTTTGTTAATTTTTTTTAGTATTTGAATAATAATATTTTCAATAAATTTCGGGTTTTTTTTTAAACCAAAAAAAAAGAAGGATTTTTCGTTAAAACAGTTATTTTGTTGAATTTTTTAGAAAAAGACACTGCGTGTGTGGTTCCTGGTTCAAACCCAGCCATATGCGAAAAAATACTTAATCACGCACAGATTTTTTACTTGATCTAACTGTAAATGGGTACAAGCGTCAAATTAGGGATAAAGTGAGTCATTGAACTAACCACTTCATACTTGTAAAATTATCGTGAATGAAGTCTCTACCAACTTCAACCCCCAGAGCCGCAAGGGTTGTACAGGGATAACTTTACTATCAAAATATGTGTAAACGTTCATTTATCAGATACTTTACAGATAATTTACTTGAGACATCATCGTTTTTATCAATGTATATCATCAGTTAGACATATACTTATGTCCTTGAACATACTCGTACTTACAATCAGAAAGGTCGTCTCCATTATCACACTCTATTCAACTCTTCTACTCATAAATCACCCACATTTAATCTCTACATAAAATCTGAACTAAACCGAAAATATGAAATTGCACGATTCCCTTATCACAACCACTCACGACAACTATTGATAACAATACCGCTCACCACCCTATAGAACAATTCAAGTCCACTCGTTCGCCGATACCAATTCACCACAGCTCGATACTAACGAACGATTGGGGTTTCAAGTAATGAAAAAAGTGCATTCTCGTTATTCGGGGAAAATGACAGGTGCCAAATAATCGAAAGTGGAGAAAGTCTAATTTTTATTATTATGAATTTTGCATTGTGTAGATTCTAAACTTGGTAGTTGGCAACCCGAATCACGTCCGCATTCTGGAAGCGAACGTGCATTGCATAAGCGGAAGTATCGGTTCCAGTTAGCTGAGTTGTAAAAAGTCTCTCAGGTTAATGTACCGACAACGAGAACGACTACCAGCCTAAACCTGACTAAGACTCGACCAGTGAAGTTACTACTACTGTGTGTAGTTAGTAGTGGAGTTTGCTGAAGTGTTTGCTTGCATGGCTATTCGTCTGAATCAAACAGTGGAACCACGGAGGCTTCATCCGAGCTCTCAGCTTAGACCTTGTCCAGCCTTCGACAACAGGTCAGCAGTAATGATGCCGTACGTGATTGTATGTGGATGTTACATTTCACAATGGAAATCGTGCATACTTATCAGGTATTTATCTTTGTATCTGTATGTTCTCGTATACGATGGCTGAGTGCTGGTGCCTAGCTTTAGCTACGAGAACAAGTTGGATTCGATTAATTTCGTTATCAAGTAGTGGAGAAGAGTAAAGAATTTAAATCAGCATTGTGTTTATGCAAACATTTTTCTTGTTGTTGTGTTCGTTTCGGGGGAAAAATGTTCGTATCTTCAATTGGTCTATCTTGTTGGTATGGGAGGAAAGTAAACAGCCAAAAAAGTTGCGTCGATATATATTTGTTTAGTTCTTTGCAAGAAGATTAGTTTGTAAGCAGCTAATTTTAATAAATGCTATGAAAAATTAACTAAGCTTTAGTCATTGTTGGAGCTGTGTTTTCTTATTTTTGCCACTTAACTGAAATCCTACAAACAGACTCTTAAGATAAAAAAAAATGAAATTAGAAAAGACTAAAGTAAATTTGGTAAAAATAGTAAATTGAGTTGTGCAAAAATTAAGTACTTGTTTCTTTCACTTAGTTTCAGCGGATATTGTTTCAGGGATTCATAGGGACTCAAAGGGGGCTCTTAAACACTTCATGTTGACTCCTTGCCACAGGAGCTGGAAGGTCTGGCTCAGTACGACAAAACGGAGAAGTTAAAATTTCCGGTGAGCTGCGTTACTAGCTGCCAGCACACCGGTGAGAGGCAGCAATAAATGCAAAACTAGAGCAGACAAACTCTTTGATTTTATAACTTCTGCGGAGCTAATGAGCTTAAACACTAAGATTTCCCGCACTTTTTGTCATCCCTGATATCTAGAATACTTAGGCTAATAACTGGATGACTTGCATCATATGAGATCTCTGATCATTGCTACTTCGCGTTCTTCTTAAATAAGGATATGTTGCGGCTTCTGTGATTTAGCTATCCACTCGAAAAGTGCTGGCCTTAAAGGTGTTGTTGCAGATGATATTTCTGCTAAGGATTCTGTTTCTGCAAATCATGCAGAAACCAGTCGATGTCGTCGTTTATCCGTCGCCTCTGTTGTGCCGCGGATACCAAACTAAAAGCTCCTTTGCCACCTTATGTGAATATTTGGACACAGCGGACATGGAGATATCAGAGCTCGTAAAAATCTGGGAGCGCGAGCAACCCTCGACTTCTTCGGTGGAAAGTTGTGCACCTTCTATTTCTTCAATCATCAATACTGCATCTCTGACTTATCATGCGCTTCACTCACCGTACAGCAGTGGTATCTAATAAACAAACCAGCTGATCAGCAAGACACATCTTAAGTTGGTGTAGAACATCAGAAGCAACAATTGTAACTGAACCAACAGCAAAGCCTTCTGCTGCCATCACCGCTCCAACATCAGCAACAACAGCTTCATCAGGATAATTCCCAGGCCAGTATGCACCTTTCTCAGCAATCTAGTCAAATGTCTCGTCATCTTGCAAGCCAGCGATCTACTGCGCCTAATCACGATGGTCCATCATCCTCTGCTTCCAGCTCTTTGAGTCTTCCTCACACTGTTCCTTTATTAACGGTTGTGCGACCACCGCTACGAATATTTGTATCGTGGCTTGCATACTGCTCAACGACTGTGGACATTAAATCGTATGTGTTGGCTAAACTGGGCCGCGTTCCTTCGCTCCTTACGTGTATGAAATTGGCAAAGGACAACTCGGATAACCAAACCATCGCCTCGTTTCTCCAAGGTTCTGCAAATCAATGTCTGGCTTCCTGGCGCCTTAGTGAAGGAGTTATTCCAAGACTTCGGAAAAACTTTCGCTCGAATGCATCACTCATCAACAAACTTAACGTGTATTACCAGAATGTTTGTGGTTTAAGGACCAAGCTAAACATGTTTAATCTCTCTTCTTCTTTGTCTTCTGATCAACCGAAATCTGGTTAATTCGGAATATTTATAAATACGAGATCTTCCCCATTCATGCTGTTTTCGTTGCGATCGTGATCCTACTGCGTTAATGAAAAAATACGGTGATGGTGTTTTAGTTGCTATCCACAAGTCTCTTTAAGGAACACTCTGTCATGACTTCCATCCTTCTCCTCCTTCTCCATGTAGCCCTTGCTCCCTCTAAAATTCTGATTATCTCTTCGGTTTATGTTCCATTTAATTCCTATGTTAGTGTTTACGATCAGTTTTTTATCGAGCTTCATTTTTAATATGTGGCAACTTTAACTTGCCGAACCTAGTGTGGAATACAAGCTTTTCTTCCATATTTTCCTTTACTAATATTTCCCTATTTACCACTTTCTTCCCCTCCTCATGTTCACTGTCTTAATTGAGCACTGTTCCTAATATCAACAATAAAGTTCTGGATCTTGTTCTTTCAAATATTCCCTCACACAACATTACTAAGCAAACTGATGACATGCCTTACGTCTCACCTGACCTACACTATGCTCCACTTTAATTTCCTCTCCAGTCTCATCTACCGTTTCACTCCGTCCAGTCGGATCTGAAAATTAAATGATGGTCCTTGGTTTTGGCACGATGTGGCGTCTGCCTTCAGGGCAGAAGATGCAGCTCGTGCAAAGTTCCGGGCTTCAAATTGTAGGATTGACTACCTCGATTTTTCAAAGTTTCGATCGGCCCCCAAAAATGCCGTCAAACAGGCTATGCGTGATTGTTTCAACAACATCGAATCCTCTATTCGTTCCAACCAACACAGGCCCTTTTGGTCTTACGTCTAGATGTTTGATGTTAATGTCGGTTATGGTCCTGACGACATTCCGAACCTGTTCGCCAAATCTCTTTCGTCGTTCTTGGATTCACGAATGAACGCGTTTTCAATAGCGAACAATGAGGACCGGTTTGGACATCGAGCGGACAAGTCACAGTCAGTTGCAGTTCAGCACTCAGACCACCAGCATCGCAACATCAATATTCTGTGCATAACAGTGCATATCTAATTTGTATATCTAATTTGAAGAAATTGTATCGAATTGAACGAATTGCATCATAACTGCGTTTTACAATCAACTCGAGGAATAGTAGGTACCGGCAAGCGGCAATTACAAGCGATTAGACATCTGTTCCTATGTCTATTATCTACAATCTTACTTCCACCTCGGGCACGTTTCCCTCTTACTGGAAGTCTGCCCATATTTCCCCGATGCATCAAACCGGGGGCCCAAGTTGTATATCCAATTGTCGTCCTGTTTCACTCCTTTTTTGTTTTAGTAAAGTACTCGAAAAAGTTGTTTACAACAGGCTACTTCCTTTATTTCATCCTTTCCTTACTGCTAGCATCATGGGTTTGTAAAAGGTAGATCTTCCACCTCTAACTTCTTAACCTTCACTCAGTTGGTCGCTTCCGCCTTAGACCAGCAGAAGCAAGTTGATGTGGTTTACATTGATTTTGCTAAGGCTTTCGACTCTGTTGATCACAAATTCTTTCTTTTAAAGCTTCAAGGTTATGGAGTACTTCCTCTTTTTTTGTGCTGGTTCTCATCTTATGTTTCTGGTCGTAGCTGTGTTGTATCTGTGAATTCACGTTCTTCTTCTCCATGCTGCCCTCTTTCTGGGGTTCCTCAAGGCTCAATACTGGATCCTCTGTTATTCCTGGTATTTATGAAAGACCTCCTTACCGTTATCCGTTCCCTCTGTTTTCTATTTCATGATGACTTTAGGGTGCTCAGAGTGATTGATTCGCGCGATGATTATCGCCAGTTGCAGCATGATCTTTGTGCTTTGAGAAGGTGGTGGCTTACTCCAAATTCCCTCTTTAAAGTTTGGTCAAGTATTCCTTGATACGAGTTTGCTTTTCAGGCTCCTCTACTGTCCTATGCTACTGAATGGCTCGAAGCATTTGTTCCATGTTACTAATCGCGCAGATAGATCTTCGTCGGTGTTCTTAGTCCCGTTTGCGCGAACCGACGCTCTGTTCCATTTGCCATTATTGCGTATCTCCAGGAGACACAATGAACTACAGCTTGGTCCTTTTCCACCAACCTTCTCTAGTTTTAGACGTTATATCATAGACTTAATTCTGGAAACTTCTTACAACCGGTCATGATCTGCACCAAGGAAACGAGAAATCTGATACCAAAATTCGATACCACAAGAGCAAGAGAAGCAGTGGCTCTCGGCAAATATTGCATAAAGCACATTTGCAGTGTACAAAAGTACAACTACATAGATAAGGAGCCGGGTGAAAAGTTCTTTGATGAACCGGCCGAGAGTTGTAGAACACCTTCTCACATACTGAGCAGCAAAAGCGAAATGAAGATTAAAACTTTTTGTGTCTTCTATTCCCTTCACCTGGAACAAAAGAATTATTTTGTCCGGGGACATAGCCATTTCATTTCAATATTCTGTAGGACATAACGCTAAAGAGACATAACAAGCCTAATAGGTCGGAATACTAAGGATGCAGTCTCCCGCAAACATTATAATCCCAAAAAAAATTACAATCGCAAAAACAAATACGATCATCAACATACGGCGGTATTCGAACCAGCGGCAGTAGATCGCTGCTTCGGACTGGCACCTTAGCGAACAGAGCTACTGACTTCTCATATGGGGTTCTTTGAAAGAAATAAAAAAAGGACTACTTGACTTTTTTTAGAAATGCGTCAATACCTTATTTGGCAGAAGTTTGTCAAATTTTCTACCATGTTTGTTTAGAAATTCACTAGTAACTTTTTCATTTCGACTTTAAACCGCTCTTAGCATAGTTCAATATCATCATAATGGAGTATGGAAGATGCGTAAAAACGAATTAAGTAATTTGAATGCGATTATACTCGAAGATGGAAGATGTCGAAATGTCAAGTACGTACTCACAGTTAAATGAACCGAATCCCCAGGGTGTTTATCTTTGTAATCATTATTGATTGTTCATGGCTGGATTTGAACCAGAGACCACACAATATCTCAGCCAGTACTCTACTACACATTCTGTCAGGCTGTCGGGTCATATCTGTAGGGTGCTTCCTATTCTCTCAACTGCGTTCCTAAAATTTAAAAGACTCGTTCAGGAAGAAATCGAGAACTATCATCATTAGCAACTATAGCAAAAAAAAAACTACGTCACTAAATTCAAAATTCTTCGAAAATTTAGTTATTCCTAACTATTCCTTCATATCCAGCACACAAAAATCTAACAATTTCCCCTTGATTCCTCAACTCAACGACACACCAAGCATTTGTTCGCAAATTTAACCACTCGCGGTCGCATAAACAATAAACCCACGATAAACTCACCAATTAATCTACCAATTTGTTCGCAAACGAACCGCAACTGAAATATGTGAAGTTGAAAACTTTCACGGTCAAAATTATCCGTCACGTATTCTCTTAACTGATTGACTGATTCAAGTCACCACAACACCTGCGTCTACGGCGAACAGTGATTTTAAATTTTGATTTCTTACTTACACGGTATACTAACTGTCCATACGTTGTTCGGACATGTCTAGATCAAGTTTTTTTTCGGAAGCAATAAATTCAATGAGAAAATAAACGTTCACTTTCACATGGGCGTATTATAGTTGATGCGTTATTTATGTTTATTTTAATAATAATGGCGATATAAATACAGAGAACGAATATTAATGTTGAAAATTGAATATGTTTTAACATATTTGCTCTAATAAACCCAAAAAGTGTGAGATTATAGAGAAAACATTATTTCTGATTTTGATTGTTTATTGTAATAAATGGAAAGTTTTGTTCATACTAAATGCATTTTTCACAGCTCATGTGGTCGATAAAATATTTTTTAATATTTTCATGTCATCAGTCAGTTGAAATTCGGTTGATCTTATGACGAGAATTTCATAGAAAATCGAAAACTCTAGAAATGAGATCATAAATTACTTAGCTACTGCAGTGATGATCTCGTTTATTCATCTTTCGAGTGTTTAAATTTACACTTAGTGAAAAGAAAATATTCACCACTTTACATGGTGAATTTCATAATCTGCCATTTCTCATGAAATGGATGCAAATGATCAAAGAGTTCTTAGTTCAAATGTTTGATTAGCAAAAATTTTATGTTTTAAAAAAATGTTTTTCTGTAAAAAAAAAAATGACCTACCCGTGTAACTATAACCATTGTTGCGCTTCATTGACTACAATATAAACAGCCAGGAGTGTGCTCTGAAAGTAAAATTGAATCAAATTGTTAGAAAAAAGTCATAATTTATTTTTAAAAAAAGGAACTGAGATCAAAATTTATTCAAAGTTTTGATAACTAGTGACAAATAAAATCCCATTACTCTTATATTTATTATATGTTTAATACTTTTTGTGATATTGTTCAATCTATAGGGAATAAAAGTATCAGATTTTGCATCTAAGTTGACCGGCAAGGAGTTGTTTTTCGGTGTAGCCGGTCCCTTCTTCCCTCTCAGCGTGTTCTCTGTTTTCCGATTTGCATCAGGAAGCATTGATTTTTCGAGCAACACCCTCCCCTGGTGACGACTCAGAGCTTTCTCTGGCTTGCTACGTCCACTTTATGTGGCCTTGCTTGCAGTCGTCCGTTTAAGACATTTCTGCTCCGAACAGCCAACCTTTCCCTCTTTTGTGATTCATTAAGAGAATTCATCTCTTCCTCAGAGCATGCGGCTGACAATCCACTCGCCTTCTCTAACGTCCAACCACAAAAGATACAAGCAGGAAAACTTGCTGGTCAGTAAATCCTTCAGGAATGTAACCTGTGGTCATCTGGCATTGCAACGAAAGTCCTCCATTGCAGTTCTACTTGATGTTGGGGTCTGAAGAATCTGAGCCTCAACCATATTTAGCCGACATAGAACAGATGGATTTCCACACTCAGTCTGGCAGCCACCGACAGACATAAAATCCTTAGGATTCATCCTCATGCTATTTTCCAGGCACTGTTGGTGTGGCATCTTACGATGCACAGGCCATCTCCACCATGTGAAGGTGGTGCTCGATTGGAGATCTCTCATTTATTTTTTTTGACTAATTACGCTTTTGTCGCGTTTATTTTTAGTCGTATTCTATTCTATTATTGCCCACGACCTTTTCATTGCCAATACTGGCAGTGAACCAACCTCCCTTGCCTCAAATCGTAGGGAGGTACTTGATGTTACCTTGGTCAGTGGGCGGCACTCACATTTTCTCCGTGACTAGAGGGTTCTACAGGAGTGCTCTTTCTTTGACCATAGGTACATATCGTTCAACGTGGCTGGCCGCAGCTCTGATTAGCAGATCGCCTTTATTAACAGAAAAAGAACGGACTGGGAGCTATTTAAAGTTCTGGTCCGATCGTCACTGAAAACTGCTCTTAAGAGCATTGACTGCTATCATGAATTAGATCAGGCGATTGACACCCTCACTAGTTCTCTCAACTCCGCGCTTAGGGCAGCGTGTAAACCAACCACAGCCAGGGGCAATCCCAAGCCTCTCTGGTGGAATGTGGAGATTGGCATCCTGCGAAGAGAGTGTAGGAGGGAGCTCAACAGCTCGAAAAGCTCTAATGGCTGGTCGATGTATAAAACGAAGTTTAAGGCTTTTAAGTATGCCGTACGCAAGGCAAAGAGGTCCTCATGGAGATCTTTCTGTGGAAACGTAGAAAGTCTCAGCTGGGCAAATCGCCTTCTTTAAGTCTTAAGTACGACACCGAAAGTTATGGGGTGCATCATGTACCTTGAGGGCATTTGGACTAGTTCGAGCGAAGATACATTAAACGTTCTTATGGACGCACATTTCCCGGGCAATTATTGCCCTATAGAAGCGGTGCACCAAACCGAGCAAGCTTACTTTTCGATGCCGCCGTTCAGAATATCAATTTCTCTACTGAGGTGGGCTATTAACTCCTTTGAGCCGCTTAAATCTCCAGGCCCTGATGGCGTCCTTGCGGCTGACATTCAGCAGTCCATGGAAGTATCGCTACCATGGCTCAGAGAGATCTATAACGCTTGCCTATGCTTCTCGTATGTACCTACCAGCAGGCGGGAAACTAGAGTTGTGTTTAGCGCTAAAGCAGGAAAAGTTTCGCATGTTAAGCGGAAATACTATCGGCCAATAAGTCTTAACTCTGTCTTGCTTAAGATTTTGGAAAGGATCATTGATTACCACATTAAAAGATCAATCGAACCTGTGTTGATCACACAGTCAAAGGTAAGTCCGTTGAGACTGCTCTTCACGTCCTCATTGAGCAAGTTGAGAAATCTCTTGCTCTAAAAAAATATACGCTTACCACCTTCTTGGACAACGAGGGGACCTTCAACAACGTAAAGAGTAACGCTATTGTTGAGGCACTCTCGGTGCTACATGTGGATGAGCGGCTGATTGCTTTTATTTTGCAGCTTCTTAAAAGTAGAGTGGTAATCTCTTCCCTGGGGAATGTCAGCGTAAGACGAGGAGTCAGTACGGGCACACCTCAGGGTGGAGTCCTCTCTCCCCTGCTGTGGAACATCACGGTGAATACTCTCTTAACGAAACTGGACCCTGCCGGCTGCAAAGTGATTGCTTATGCGGACGACATAGCGGTGGCAGTGTCGCGAACGTATTTATCTACTCTATCGGAGAGGTTAAATCACTCTCTTGACATTCTTTCACGTTGGAGTCGTGAGTGCGGCTTGAATGTGAATCCTAGCAAAACGGAGCTAGTACTGTTTACAAGGAAGTATAAAATTCCCTTATTTGAGTTACCCAAATTTAATGGGGTCTCCATTGAACTGAGCCAGAGGGTCAAGTACTTAAGGCTTATCCTTGACTCGAAGCTACTATGGACCAACAATGTAGCAGAAAGTAGCACTTTACTGCTGTGAAAGAGCCATAGGAGAGAATCGAGGATTACGGTCTCGTACTGTTGCTTGGCCTTATACTGCTGTGGTTGATCCAATTCTATTGTTTGGGGTAGTGTTCTGGTGGCAGGCTGCTCTAAAGGCTACCTGTAAACGGCAGCTTGAAAAAAGTGCGGAGGATGGCTGCACTGCTGGTAACTGGAGCGCTCCGCTCTACCCTTACTAAGTCATTTTTTGTGCGGCTTCATTCGCTGCCAACCAATCTACTTCTTACAGCAAGCCAATCTTGCTGCTGTGAGACTGAATTGCAACTCGGCATGGAATAGAACAGAATTCGGCCATGCGAGGATTTTGGCTGAGGGAGTTCTCGCTCCAGCGGGTGATGACCACACCGCTCCGCAAAGCCTACTAGATTTGGAGTTCACAATTCGCATTCCTGGTAGTGATGAATGGCGTGATGGCATCACCTTTGAAAGTGGGCTTATCCATGTGTACACCGACGGCGCAAAGCTAAACAATAGAGACGGGAGTGGTGTATACTCAGATGAGCTGAATTTCAAGCTGTCCTTCCGTCTACCAGACCACTATAGTGTCTTTCAGGCAGAGGTTGCGGCTATTTTTCAGGCAATCGACTGGCTTCTGTGTAATCGAATATTCTGGGTCAATATTGGTATTTTCACAGATAGCCAAGCGGCTTTTAAGTCCTTTACTGGTCATTGTACAGTGTTCATGATTGTTGCTGAATGCCGTGCATCTCTTAGGGAGATATCGAGACATTCGGTTGTTCAATTGATTTGGGTACCTGGACATAGGGGTTTTCAGGGCAACTATGAGGCCGATGGGTTAACAAAGCTTGGAACCTTGTTACCGGAGGCCTCTTGCTCCTCAATAGGAATACCGATGACATCGGTCAAATTGGCCATCAGGCAAACATATTTTGAGGACGCTAGGAAGTCGTGGGCAGATAAATCATCCTGCGCGATAGCAATGCAGTCCTGGTTATCCATGAATGCGCATCGCACCAGGCAGCTTTTAGGCTTAACTCGAAGCGCACTGTGTTGCACTGTGGGCGTTCTAACGGGACACTGCTTCATAGGACGGCATGCGCTGCGATTGGGCGTAGAGTTTAACGATTTCTGTCGGATTTGTGGCTCTAAGGATGAGAAGGAATCCGTCCTCCATCTCATGTGCCAGCTTTGGCAAGGAGAAGGTTGGCGGCACTTGGTGCACCCTTTCTCTCAAACCTGACGAAACTGTCCCTGGTCAATTTAAAGGGAATAGTCCAGTTTGTCAAAGGAAGCAGATGGTTTCCTGATTTCAGTGAATAGGAGAGAGTCACTAATTTATTGTGATATCACAACGGGCCTATCTTGTGCCTATGTGTGTCGGTCGCCACGCCTCTGGAGATCGGCAGCCACTTCAACCTACCTACCTACCTATTCTATTGTTTTATTATTTTAAATCCTCTTTTTGTGATAACTGAAATATTTATGATTTTATCTTATGAATATTTGCATATTATCTTTAAGCACATTCTGCTTTTGTTTTTATTTTATTAAAATGAAAATTTTATAAATAAATGAATTAGTTAAATGGTCGCAAAATAACTGAAGCCATTAATCCTTTCAAAGCCTGATATGGTGAGAGTATGGAGTTACTTCCTGAACTATTCGCTGGTAAAGGCAACTATATTTTTTCTGTTTCGTTTTCTCTACATGAAAAAAAATAACAATCTGGCCAGAATTAGCTTCTAGAAGATGAATTTCATTTATAAGCACATTAATTCAAATAATAAATAATGCTAGATATATCTAATACCCACACTGGGCGCTGCTTTGCATAGTCCACAATGTAGCCTGAGCTTTCTTTACTTATGAAATGTATCAAGATATTGGATCAGATTATTAACTTGTGATGTATATAAACTCATACGCAAGAGCTGTCTTTACAAATATTACAATATAACAATTCAAACATGCGAGCTTAGCACATATAAAAAATTTCCACGATTAAAAAATCATTTGAACAAATATTTTACCATATTTGTTTGTTGTCTTTTCCTCTACTCAAATTCTAAAAGTGAATGAACGCGATCCGAAGTTTCTTCTTCAAGCGATTTTCTTCGCCCTCCAAAAAAAATCCCATCAAGGTTGAATGTGACTCTGCAAAACACTCTCACAAATTTATCTTTTTTTCTTCTCAACAACTGCACATACATGTATTTCCATTTCAGCATCTCCTCATCATCTAATGAATAAAACCTGTTTTCTACATTAGTTTCGAGCTCTAGTTCGTCATTTCATTGCTTATTGCCATGATTGTAAAGTCTATAGTCTGTTTGATTTGAATGTTGACTCCCGAAATATTTTCATTTCTTCTTCTTCTTCTGCTCTTCGTTCTTATTGAAATTCTTGTGAATCCCGGAAAAAAATCATGAAACGAACTTACCGTACTTACAATAACCTCAAAATTTTACCGCTAATTAAAAATCTGGAGCAACCATCATGTTTTTTAATTGCATGCGTATTTTGCAAATAACCATATGCATGTATGTTTGTGCTCGGAGGTATGGGAGATTCGGTTAGATTTTCAAGTTTTCGCTGAAAATTTTGAAAAAATTGAACGTTATGTAGATATTATGAGATTGTAAAATTGTTCGGCACAGTTTACTCGATGCGTAAATGGATTTACGTGAAAATTTAGTGCGCAGAGTACTGTATTTTTTGTATGAAAAAAGAAAACTTGATAGTATCATCGATGTCATGTTGAAAGATACTTTTTGATAGAAGATGTAAATAAACAGTTTTTTTTATGAGTGTCATTGCGGTATATTAATATGAGTTATCATGATTAAGTAAACGTAGAGTTTTTCTGAAATGTAATCATAGATTTACTGCAAGAAGTTTGAGGTGGAAATGCCAGAAATGTCAAAGGATATCCTGGACCACAATTATCATTCAAAGGGATATTTGGAAAAATATCCCAGACCAGATGAAAACGTTCTACAATCTCGCTTTAACAACCAATCAGTAACCCTCCAATATCGAATTTTTGGGTTTGGTTCAAGCTGTTGATGGATTCCGTGGAGTTTGCGTGGTGCTATAATCACGTCCCTTCAGCTTGACCAGATCTTCGGAGATTTTTTCGGAACACTCAACAACTTTGTTTATTTGCTCCCTTGACTCTTTTAGTGGGCTCCTGGAAGCGACCCAACTTAATTTTTATTCAAATTTCATACCAGCTTTAACGTAGCTTATTCATATTTCTGTTGTCTTTTTGATCCAGGTTCAAACGGGTCTAATCCAATAAGAAGGCCATTAGTTTTGAAAACTTTCCTTATATTTTCGTAGTTCAAAACTTAATTTTGAGTCAACTTTAGAAATCATTAGATATTTCTTCGCAAACTAATTTTTGCTTTATTAATCATTATTTGAAGATTCCGTAGAATCCTCTTACAATCTGATTGCGCATTCCTACTTATAAATCTGCTCACTTCTTTGTTTGGAGTTAGTTAGTCACGCCTCAGTCCGTGCAATTCATTGGAATTATCGCAGCTTGTGAATAGGCTTAGTTAGTAAGCATTTCGAATAGTACTAAGGGAGGGACCTTGGCCAGTTAGTTTAGTTCTTTGTTTGCTTTTGTTTGTTTTCAGCCAAGGTCAGAGGGCGGAGTGACGCCGCAACATCTGGGATCATGGCCCTGCGAACATCAGGGGCCTGAGGCTCTCTGCCTCATCCTCAAGCCTAATAATAGAGGCAGTTTTCCCCCATTTTCAAATGTTTGCGTGTTTTTCCGGTCTCCTTTATTACAGAATGCTAGCAACGTGCTTAGGATATAGACAGCCCATGCCTGAGAGCTGCGTCTGGTCCTTTACGGACAAAAGCCCCTTACAAACTTTGCGGCTAGTATATTTTCATGACGGATGAAATATACGTAGCGTCCCTCTTTTTCTGGGAGCAAGTTCACCCCATTTTCAAGTAACACATCCCAACCGCGTAGAGCTAGTAAAGTGGCCAATCAGTATCCGTCGGGGTCAGACTAAAAGGTACGCTGCTAATGCGGACGAGGGCGTTCACGGCCATTTCTAGGGCACTCTGTTGCCGGAGCATTTCTTTTTTATCTACCCTTGTTGATGGCTAACCATCACCTTACTGCTGCTTGTCAGACTCTCGACCGGACTTCGGTTCAGTTGAAGCGCCTGCAAGCAACATTCCTGCTATTCAAATCGTGACACATTTGTGCAAGCTCTTTGGGTTTGGGTATAGCTCACAGGATGTTCGCCTCCACAGTTAACACACTTTGGCTTTTCTTCACTTGACTTTTTGCAGTCTGAGAAGTGTTGGAGTCCTTCGCATTTAACGCAATGATCCTGAGTATGACAATTACTGGCAAAGTGTCGCAGATTTTATGCTTCAACTTTCCACCTTAGACGGCAGATGGCCTGCGTATTCCCTTCGACTCCTTAGGAAGAGAAGCTTCAATAGGTTTGAGGGACCTGATCTAATTTGGAGGAAGAACGCTTCGATAGGGTGAAAACTCTGACGTTCTAGGTTTTCTATAGCTTCTTCAGACGTTAAACCATAGAGCCCTCGGATAATAACGGTCAGATTTTTCTCCTCGGGAACGTAGTACGTGTAGATGCTGTACTGTACCTTCAGTTCGGTGAAGATCTTGGTGATCCTTCTGTGGTCAGATATGGTTGAGGAGATAATATAGATTCCCAGATATACTCTTTTCGTCACTTCAAGCTTTGCGTTGTTTGAGAATTCAGGCCATGACAGTCCATTGATCCGGCTGGCTTAAGATTATTGAAATTGGTTTGATTACTCGGCTGAACATCGTATGGCGTCGGAGGTGTGTTTGGTCTTGTTTTAGTCGTTTCCTGTTTTTGTGATCAACGAGATTTTTTTTTATGGTTGCGTTGTTTTTGTAAAGTTTGACTTTTTCATTTTAGTTTTATGAATGGATGCAGGAGAGAAAAGTGGAGGGTATTGTATATCTTCAATTTTGTCTATATTTACATTTTCTGTATCTTCTGAGTTATTCCTGTTGCGCGTTGTTGTTGTTTTCTGCATGTTCAATATCAGGAGCTATTTCGATGTCATCGAAATATCTGTCATTTTCTGGTGTAACCTCTTCTCTTTCAGAAGCGAGGGATGGAGAGATAGAGATGGTTTGGAGGGAAGAAAATGCAGTTTGTTATCTTTTTCTTTTATTCGGTATTTTCTGACTGCTTTGATCCTGTTTGCTATGTTTATTCATGAATTGATTATGTAGCTCTTTGTTCCGTTTCATTAATCTTTTGTTGTCACGCCATTGTCCTGCCAGCTCTTTTTGTGTGTCCTCCATTTGCTGCACTATTTTATTTAATGGCTCGTCTAGTTGTCGTTGGCTTTCTTTATCCTGTTTGTTTCACTCTTCGATGCTAGCAAACCTATCTAAAAATGTATCAAAGCTGATTCACTCCGCGATCAACTTATTGTTTAAATTTCCTTTTCATTTGGTGACTACATTGGTATAGAAGGAGCAGAAAAATTTTATTTGGTTGAGTATATTTCAAGATGTTACCACAGCCACAAGGTTACCCGCTCATTTAACAGACTTCGATCAGATCTGGTTTTATGAAACTCCAAAACTTATTTAATTTTTATTAATAAATTAACTTTGATGACCAACACTTATTCAATTTTTATTAATAAATAAACTTTGATTTGATGTTTTGATGAAATGTTTTGTTTTCAAACTCACTAGCTATCATAATCAAGCTCCCGGTACCATGCTTCATACGACTTATGTGTATTAAAATTCACCTTCCTCCTAAACTACTGGCCATCCCATTCTAAAAGTTTAATGGCAAAATAAGAATACTTTAAGCTTTGCTTTGTTATAAAAATAAACATAATTAGCCTGGTCCAAATTATTCAAAAAACCAGTTGAAATGTTTACTTCCGGTTGCACACAAATTTTAACTTCCGGTTTTCAAATCTAATTGCAACATTATAAACAACAGTTAATTTTCTATACCAATCAGTATTTTTGATGTTTTTTAGATTTTTTTTTAATCCTAGAATCCGCTTCCAAACAAACCTTTCATCAATTTCATCAATTTTCAAAAGCCCATAACTTGGCAACTAAACCTCATAGAAACCAAAAATTGTGTTTCCACGTTCTTATCTACTAGAAGTACCATTATGCACAATATGAACGAAATCCAGAACCTCGATTTTTTTTCGTTGTCCACTTCACGTGAAATGCCCCCTATACTAAAAATAAGCCACTACACCGACAATACAAGCTGTCATTTGTCAATTAGATCCATTCAATGATGATAAATGAGAGAAAATAATTTATGCAAATTATCTTATGCCATGGTGACAATACGCTGATATGTGCTATCACACAGCAGTAGTAAACATGGCACATGTCTGCATACTGAAATGACATCCGAATCAAACCCACGCTGGGCGCTGATAAAAATGTGCTTTGAATTTAGTTTGGTGATGCATTTGGATCACTTTTTGCAATTGTCGATAAAACATCGATCATTCCTTAAATATTAATGCCTCAAACAAAATAATATTATTAATATTTTTTGTTTAAATCATTATTTTATTAATTTTCAAACAAATAAATAAACACTTTTCGAAAAGATGGCGTTGGCAAGCTATGACTGTTTATTTTAAAAATCAGCGTCATCATATCAGAATCCATTTATCTATGATGAATGTAGAAAAATGAATATTTTGTGTATTTATAATAGATGACTACGATATTCTGTTAATATTCATGACCGTAAAATTAATTGCAAGTACAGATATGACTATGAACGGTTGGATGAGTTCATCGGTGATGGCATGATACTTGCACATCAAAAATTTTAAGCGAATAGAATACAGGTCAAGGTGAAATGTATTTTATGTGGGGGTACTTTGCTTACAGCTAGTTGATGGCATTGCTTAATTTTTTCAGTTATTCGTACAAATCGATTGCATAGAAAAAGAGACCGTTTCATATGATAGCCCAGTGAGCACAGATCTGGCTGTGGTATGTGGGATCCCTGGTTCAAATTCAGGAACGCACGGGCCTCACCTTATGTCACACTCGTAAAAATGTCAATTATGAAAACTAATCCTCTACTATCCTCACTCTCTCAGACCTCGAATGGGTTGTAGCGGGCCAATTATATTTTGCGTATGAGCCATTTGAAGGTTATCGTTGTACTTAATAATGGAAGTTAGCACTGATGGTTCAGGGACTAAAGCCCAATTTCCTTGGCATTCTGCTAAGCGAGATTCGACCCCGTACCAAGTGATAGATATCATACTCACACGCTGTGTTAACCCACTCAGCTAATGCTGTCCCTCCGTAAAAGCATACAAACGGCTTTGCTTAAAGTGACAGCATGCGAATATGATGTCAGTTTTCGAGCTTCTACTTTTACCTAGCATCAAATTAATAAAATCATCACACGAAAAATCTAATAATACGCAAAATAATAAAATATAACCCTACAAGAATCCCATTATTACACTTGTTCTACATTATCTTCACTAGCACAAGAGTCAACTACATAGATATTTGTCACTATTCCCATTGTATCTATTATCTTTCTTATCTCTCAGGTTTACAGTTTTTTTCTTCTGTTCGGTCTATATTTTTACCACCACTGTTTTACATTGGCTGGCTAATCTAAAGGTCATCTTGATAAATATGCGACGAATTTTATGCTAGAAAATGAAAGAGAGCGAAAAGATATACGAAAAACAATTTATCATCAATTTTTTTCTTATCACGTCACCATGCATGACCTGGCTATTATCATAAAAATCAATCATAATCTGCCAGGTTGTAATGTGAACCATTTTTTCATATCGTATAGTATCATAAATAACTTGATAAAATATTATTGAATTTAGTCAGCAACAAGATATTGTACGAATATATTTAAAGAAGCATTTTGGAAATAGATGCAAACAATGGGCGCAGAAGTCTCTCCTCTTCGCTCGTAATCATTTGATTCATATTGCATAATGAAATCATTGGAAAAAACACCAGACCGATTATATTTTTTTATTCATCTGATATTCAATTAAAATTTTTAGATTAGGATGAGAGTATTGCAGATCATATCTGGCATAGAACTTTGTATCTTGCAATATTCGCTCAACTGAGCTAAAAAAAAAACCCCGTCCCAGACGATACCATCTTGTTGGAAAATCTAAGATGTAAGGTGCTCAAAGTGCCTGAAGTGGCCCTAGTAATTCTCAGCGGCGGTTTCAAATTCTCAGGCTTAACATTAAAAGAACCTTTTAAAATCTTTATTTAGTTTGAATCGAAAATACATACTCCAAATAGAAAAATTCAAGCACGTAGAACTGTCTGATATGTCATTGTAACGTAATATACTTAGAAACCCAGGGTATCTGGTTGTGGCAAACGTTAAGATTTATGGTGACTTTGAGAAAAAATTGTTGGTGCAACACAGCATGGAAATTAGAAAGAGAACCAAAAGTTCGGCAGTTTGAAAACTTTCAAGACAAAGAAAAAATGGAAAATTATATACTTTGGAAACTTAGCTAGGATGGTTCCTTAAATCATAGTATGCTACATTGGCGACAGCTCTACATATTTCGGTCATTTACAAAACGAGTTTCTGCCTCCGCAGTTTGAGTTAGGGCACCAGTTTATTAGAGTGGTTAAGTAACCACTCCGCCAAATTGAATTAACACTTAACCGAGCATTACCAGCCATCTCTGAAAGTAGTAGAAAGTTGTAATGAGGCATTTGTAATTCATCGCTGGACATTCGTAAAGACTATACTCAGTGACATCCTCTTCCATCTGGCATGTCCTGTATACATTGTTGGAAATCAGGCCTACCTTATTTGCAGTTTTCTGCTCTTGCTCGTATGGAATGATTGCCATAATATCCTGGCTACACTGTAGTCCGTTTTCACATGCACTGAGAGAAATAAACTTATTTGTTTCAAAGATTTTATCATTTTATTTCAAAAGTACAAACATACGGTAGTTTTTACAGATGAAACTGTAAAACTTACATAAATTGTATGTATTTTCAAAAATAAGTCCAATTGTATTGATTATAGTCTGCTTTCAATTTCAAATTAAAAAAGTATTCAATTTCTATTCCGACACCATATGTAGCTTCTACAGCTGGAAAACCTTAAAGCCACATGCGATCCTCTTATGCTTGTCATTTTCAAGAGCACTACTTGTTAATCCAAAATCAAGGTATTTTGTCTTTACATATCTTTATGGCGTCGCATGCAATTTCTACAGAGAAAAATTTCAATTCTACATACGCTTGGTTTTAATTCTACATCATCAACGTGGCACAACAGCCCGACGTCGGGCCTTGGCTGCCTGGATCGATTTCCTCCAATTGTCTCGGCGTCCGCATACACTGAGCTCTCCTAACGAGCTCTGGGTCTTCCTCTTGGCCTCGCTCCGTCGACTCGTCTTGCGTTCATGACACGTTTTGGCATGCGATCGTCATTCATGCGTTGCACGTGCCCAGCCCACTGTAACCGTTGTAATTTGACGATCTTGGAGACTTCCAGCTCATCGTAAAGTTCGTACAACTCATTGTTGTACCGGATGCGCCATCCCTCTCGGTCGCGAACAGCCCCAAAAATCCAACCTATAACTTTCCGTTCGAAAGTGTCGATCCTATTTTCGGAGGCTTGGGTCAGGGTCCATGTTTCGCAACCATAGCACAGCACAGGTCGTATGATAGTCTTATAAACGCGGAGCTTAGTTTTTCTGTGCACATATTTTGATTTCATAATGGGGAGGACCGAGAAGAATGTCCTATTTGCTAGTTGTATCCGTCGCGTGATTTCGTCATTTTCGTTGGCGTCACTCGATAGATTGCTACCCAGGTAAACGAAGTTGTCCACGAATTTGATGCAAAGGTTTTCTACGTTGATGGTCGTGTGCGCTGGCGTCCTTGTCCTAGATTGCATCATAACTTTCGTTTTGTCCTCGTTGATTCGTAGTCCAACTTCCTTTGCTGCGGTGTCGAGTCTAAGCAGAAGTTCTTCTGCATCGGTCAGTTTTCGAGCCATTCTATGTCATCCGCGTACGCTGCCAATTGTATCGACTTAAAAAGTAGCGTGCCGCTGTTGTTTAGGTTCATTGCCCGAATAGCGAACTCAAGTGCCAGGTTGAAGAGAGTGGGCGCTATTCCATCGCCCTGCTTCAGGCCACCCAAAGTTTCAAAAGGATCCGTCAATCTGTTCTGGATCCGGACTTGCGAGACGGAGTTGGTCATCGTCATCTTTACAAGTCTCACTAATTTGGCCGGTATACCAAATTGCAGCATGATGCTATATAAAGCGCCTCGGTTGATGCTGTCATATGCTTGTTTAAAGTCGACAAAGATTTGGTATAAGTCGACGTCGTATTCCCAGCACTTATGCAAAATTAGCTTGACCGTGAAGAGCTAGTCGATTGTGGAGCGACTAGATCTGAAACCGTCTTGATACTCGCCAATGATTTCTTCCGCGAACGGTTTAATCCTATGCTCCAGGATTTTTGAAAGGATTTTGTAGGCCGTACAGACTAGGGAGATGCCTCTGTAATTCTCACACCGCAGTTTATCTCCCTTTTTATGTATGGGACAGATGATGCTTCTGCGCCAATCGTCTGGGATCACCTCAGTCTCCCATATTCGCAGCAGCAGTTGATGTAGCGCACTTAATAAACCCGTCCCACCAGACTTGAGTAGCTCAGCTGGTATCTCGTCAGCACCCAGCGCTTTGTTCCTTTTCAGTGAACGCAAGGCGAGATCAACTTCTTATACTGTAGGGGATTGTGTGGATGGGGGTTGACCAACGGTATCGTCATAGAGCTCAAATTCTGCTGCCAGGATGTTTGATGGCGGATTCAGAAGCTCTTCGAAGTAGGACGCCCATCGTTTGCTAATACTTTCGGTGTCGCTGATAATATTTCCATCTTTGTCCTTACAGAGGCTAGTCGTGGGTTGGTAGCCGTTTTTAATAGTGTTTACTAATCTGTACGCTTGTCTGGTGTTCTTACTAACTAGGTTTACAGTAATGTTCAGCAACTGCTCGTCAAAGTATTTCCGTTTCTTACGCCTAATTCTTCTATTGGATATTCGCCGTAGCTCGTCATATTTTTCCGTTTTGGCTCTGGTTGCACGTTGGACCCTTTGTCTGTAGGCCTCGTTCTTTGCGTCCTGTGAGTTTCTGCATTCTTCGTCAAACCATTCATTTCGCGCTCGTCGGGCTTTGTATCCCACAACGTTTTCTGCCACATTCTTAATTGTATTTTTGAGCTCTTCCCAGAACTCGTGGACACCTACGTTGCTGGAGTCTTGCCGCATTGGTGAAATTCTTTCCTCAAGCGCGGTCGTGTACGCCTGAGCCGTATAGTCGTTCAGCAAATTCTCAACCGCGAAGATTTTGGAAGGGCTAAATCTCGATTGGTGCACTGAGGAAATTCTGCACCGGTATTTTGTTTTCACCAGGAAATGATCGGAGTCACAGTTAGCTCCGCGGTACGACCGAACATCCATAACACTTGACGCCCATCTCTTGCTAATAAGGACGTGGTCGATTTGGTTGACGGTATGTGTGTCTGGAGAATTCCAGGTCTGCTTGTGAATGCGACGATGTGGAAAGCAAGTTGAGCTTACAACAAGGTTCCTGCTGCAGGCGTAGTCGATTAGATGCTGGCCGTTATCATTGTATTCTTCGTGGAGGCTGTGCCCTCCAGTGGACCCCCGATGACAACTTTCATTCCCGACTTTTGCATTGAAATCTCCCAGTAGCATTTTTACATCATTTGATGGTAGTGAGTCGAAGAGAGTTTCAAAGCAGGCATAAAACTCGTCTTTTACATAGTCTTCTTGTACTTCGGTGGGAGCGTGCACGTTGATGAGCCAGAGGTTGAAAAATCGCGCCTTGATGCGAATCGCACACAGCCTTTCGTTTACGGGTTTGAAGTCGGTAACGCGCGAGTTAAGCTGCTTTTTCACTATGAATGCTACTCCAAACTCCTTGCGGCCCGATGGTTTGCCGCTTGTAAAAATGGTGTGAGATTTATTTTCGTTGATCACTGCAGTAATGCTCAGTTTGTACTGTTCGACCTGATGAAGGAGGGCCTTTTCGGCCCCCGGTTTGTTCAGGGAGCGTACATTCCAGGTTCCGAGAGAGTAATCCGTTGTGCGTTTGCGTGGTCGTCGTTGTTGATCCATCCAATCCGAGGCTTTTGTTCCAGGTTTTTTGACAGAGGAAGTTTTTACAAGGATGAGTTGTCGGCACATCGCTCAACCATTTCCATTGGGGGTCTCGGCGATAGTTGCTTCAGGAGACTTGCCTCGTGCCAAAGTTCACACAACTATGTTGCAGGTCTGACAACGTGGCTAATCCTCCCTAATGACCTGAGACGCTTAGGTATAATTCAGCCATCAGGCTGCAACTATGCAAGTTTTACTGAGGATAGAGTTACCTCGTTGCCTCAAACCCTCCTCGCTTTCTCCGGGCTTGGGACCGGAATATCAGAAGTTAGACTTGCGATCGGCGGAGATATTCTACATACGTTTATTTATTGGCTACAAAACCAGAATAAAACATACGTAGTTATTTCATTCTCACTCTAGATAAGCACTGCGTTGTAATCAATGTGAGTTGCGAATTGAGTGTTTAAAACTGTAGTGTTTAAAACTGCAATGCGAATTGCGTTTAAAGTGGTGAAAACTATTATCTGACTCGCTTTTAAGGTTTTTGTGCGAACATATATAATGGAAAGTGAATTAAATATAAACTTAGATACGTGTCAAATATTGAATTCAACCGAATATGAATTCATATGTAAAAGTGAAAGAGTGAGTATATTTGTGCGACACCTTTGGACTTTTAGATTTGAAGCTGAGCATCAATTACACAAAGGATACGCCAGAGCGATTACTTGAGCCGTTTATTTTGAAAGTGGCATAAGTCACTTTGTTTTTAAATCGAGATAATTAAGTCTATCGTCAATCAAACGAACTTATTTTATCGCCACAATTTTTCAAACAACAAGACTTAACTGTAATTTTTTTGGGAAAACAATTTTGGAGTTTGCTGTTACATACTTTTCACCGCTATTTTTATGCTTATTAAGGTTTTGAGTATAATTTTTCTCATTTTTGCATCCTCTTTTTTGTGCACGACGACTTTCTGTTCCCTGTGTTGTGTTGGTTTCTTTTTCTAATGACTCCATATAAGTTGTTTCTCCATCTGATGAACTCACTCTCATATATCTTTTTCTGGCGTTAACGCCTTTTCGCATTACAGGGAATATTTCTATAACATAATAATGTGCATTGGAATTTTATAACTAAAACAAGTATGTTTTACCTGATTCACTGTCTGATAACATCATATAAAAATAATTTTAAAAATGCTAATGATGTGTACTATATTAGTATAATATAACTACAAAACTGCACTATCCTTTCTCACTTATGAAAGTGTGTCGACTGATCAAAACTTTTTCTTTTTCTTCTCCACTAAGCCCCGCAATTCATTTCCTGAGTACAGCGACTTACGCCACTTTCAAAATAAACATGTTTGTTATACCGTTAATTAGCGAAACTTCTCTCGAACAAAATTTCAATAGTTCTGAACAAATTGATTTCAATTTTTTTTTTTTGAAGAGATACCGTTAAATTGTGATTGATGTTATCATTAACTTGATTTTTTTGAAAAAGTGACTTATACCACTTTCAAAATAAACGGCTCACTTCTAGACTCAATGTGCCTCTAACACTATGTATTAAATAGTGCATATTTATTTCATTCTAAAACTTTTTTCCACGAAGAAATTGTATCCAAAAAGGGTAAACTTTATTAACTACAAGAATCTAGGGTTCGCTTTGCAAAGGTATTGCCTTGAGATTGCAGTGTGTATATTGCAAGCGATTTGCAGTACAGAGGTCATCACTACAAAAATGGTGATATATTAATGGAAACTGATGATTTTTTTAATAACTTTAAAGTATTTGAGATTGAAACAATTTTGGTTAGTGAAAAAAATGAATACTGTTTAATTTGTAAAAGTCAGCAGGTAATAGAATTTTGTAATAAATTCCGTTCCTTATATATAAGAGAACCGTTACTTAGTTAAATAAAGTTTTTCAACGAAGTGTATGGTCCCCAAAAGACAAAAACTATGACAAACTATTAACCTAACAATAAATATTTGAATTTAAATTTTATTTCTAGCTTATTTTGAATAATACAGTAAACTAAAAATAAATGTGTTATGAAAATGAGATTTTGTTTTTCAATGAAAGTCATTCGCTATAGCATCAAACGAAATTACATATAATATTTTTGTAAGGAATAATTTTACATTTACTCATACATATTAGCAGTAGTGAAATCAAAAGGCCTCCTGTTAGAAATACAGCGCAATCTATTTTGATGGAAAACGAACATTCTTCATTTTGAAGTTTGTGGTGTTTTGCGATAAAAGTATCCGCTCTGTTAAAACCAAAATGTGTTTGTTAACTTTACATTTTGAATTCATTGCTTTCAAAATAAACATCATTTAATTTGAAGGTATAGGATCTCTTGGTTTGAATAAACATCTTTTAAAAATGACTATGAGGTATGTTATTTTAACATTACCTTTCCGTGTCAAAATAAAAATTGTGCCTAGTTAGAAATGAAACGACTAAAATCTATAAAGCTTTTTTTCTTGTATTTACATACGAATTTATTTAAGTCAACAGTTTTTTTCTCTGAGTGTGGGGACTCTAGTTTAGCCCATATCACCACATCTAGATTGCTTGTGTGGCCCGCAAGCTACTATGTTTTATTTACACAGAAGCTATTCCACAAATGGACCACTTTTTACAAATCGTCAACCTTTTCATTGCCTATGATACCACTAAGTCATGGTCCCCATATAATTTGAATGAAAGTATTATCTCTCATTAGCTAGCACTCTGCATGTTTTAACGGTACTTGACAAGTGTCTGTATAACGCTATTGCCTATTGGAAATTTTCGATGGAGTACGGAAGCATGATCTTACCACCTATAAAGGTGCAGACATGTTGAAAAACGCCCGGGCCCAGTCTTATATCCGCCTTTAATACATCCGTCTAAATCAAGGCACCGCCATTACCAGTAACTTCCTAGATGCTCCAGTCTATTCTTATTGATATTTTGGCTGTAAAGGTATAATACTTCTGTCCATACCTCCAGAAATAAGACTATAATGTTTCCGAGATCTTGTGAGAATACCGACGCAGCCTTACTGATTTGACGCATATTGCCGCTAATCATTCACCTCCAGATATTAAACGAACCGGAGACATAAGTACTTCCAACCAGGCCGTTTTTCCCCTAGTGAAGAAGGCAAAAAAAAATTTGCTTACCAGATCCCGGGTGACCTATCACCATGCGGTATGTGAGCTCTAGCTTTCTAAAAAAAAAGACCATCTACAAGCCCACCAAGCCACCTAAACGTCGCTTCAATCCGGTCGCGCTGTGACCATTATCGGTAACCAAGGACTTCAAAATCCACCACAGCTCATGGGTCGGCAAGTCAACCCTCCTCCTGCTTTATGCGAACTTTTACTACGTATTTTGGGACTGCATGCCAGTTCTTTTCATTTCGCTGCATTGCATCCACGAATATCTCAGGCATGACCAGGCCGAACGTGGACTTAATGATGCGTCTTAAACTTACGAAGCTACTGCACATAAAGAATATGTGTGACCACCTTACTTATTCTGTTCAGGTGTTTCCTGAAGTAACCGTGTCCTGTCAAGAATTGAGAAAGATTAAAGTTTACTACCTCACCGAGGCCACGATTAAGCCGAGGCTCAATAAGACCAATTAGTTTAGCTTCCAGCGATCTGAATGACTTTCACTCTAACTTCTTTGCCAAAGTTGAAATGTTAGCGTACGCACGCGCGTCCGAGCACTAGTTTTGTCCAGCTCTGACCGGAAGAAATACCTTTCCTTGCGATCGGGGTTACTCCCGCTGCACCATCAAGAGCCTCTTCTGAGACCGTGCGGTAGCTACAAACGATGCGTAGGGGACATCTGCGTTAGACACTTCTTAGTTTGAAACGCATTTCCTCCAATTTCGGCTCCATATGCCAAGATGGAATTAGTTGCTACCATCAGCAGCCTCCGTCTCGTCCCACTGTGCCCGCTGACGTTGATCATTAGCGAAGTAAAGCGAAGTATTAACTATTAGAGTCTTAAGACTTGCCCTACGGATATGATACTATTAGATCAGATTGGTGTCCAGAGTCACTGCTAGATATTTGAACCACATGCTAATCTAGACCTCGACGAAGCCAACTGTCATGGGTATGACAGTCTTTTAGACTGCCAGCTGGAAGCCGTGCTCGGTCATCCACCGATCCACCTTCCTCATGACTTGGTTAAGTCTAAGTTGAGTGAAATCGGCAGATCTGGAAGCGATTACCACTGCAACGTCATCAGTGTAACCTACCAAGAACACATTCGCAGGCATTTCAAGGAGCAGCAGATCATTGTAAATGATGTTCCAGAGGTCAGGTCCGAAGATGAGCCCCTGTGCCGACCTGCGATGACCGGACTCCTTCTAACTCAGTTATCGGTGTCCTAGAGCAACCATCGATCCCTGAGGTAGTCCCGCATCATGACTATCGTGTAGCCAACGATACAAAACCTCTGCTCAAGGGCCCGAAAGATATTTGTCCACCTCACCGAGTAGAAGGCGTTTTGTACGCTCAGCGTTACCGATCGGTCTGACTTGATGACATGCCTCTTCCGCTCTTGCTACAGAAGAGCAAATAACCCAATTCAATCAAGCCGTTGGAGTAGTTTGTAAAGCACCCATGATACTTACGAAGACTAAATTTTGCAGTCTTGTTAGTTCTTTGATACTGATTATTCTCGCTACTGCATCTATATCGCTCCATTCACCAGAATTCCCTTAACCTTACCAATTCTGTACTTCATATTACTCTTCGAGTTCACTATTTAGGAGTATCGCCAATTTTTAATGACAGTGAATTTGGTAGTGTTTCTTTGTGGCCCAGGCTTTTCTTGCCCAGGTTTGGATCTAGTTCTTCGTCCATTGCATTAGGTCCAAAAAGATTTAGGGAATATGCCTTTCGCAAGCAACGCAATGTCGTCAATGTATGCTGCAGCCTTAAAACCATTGGTCTTTAAATCCTCTAGTATCTCGTTCATTGTTAATATCTAGGAAAGGGGCAATATAGACAATTTTCTCCATTCTTTTATCATGTTCCCATGTCAAATATATTTCCGTTTTTAGCTCCGAAAAGATGGAGTTGATTTTTCAATGTTTGAGAAAATCAGACGCCCAATTTTTCAGGGTTTCTCTCACGCGACATTAGATCATGGCATCGATGGTGTTCACAATAGTTACGTTTTTGAAAGTTGCCTCAATTTTTAGAATGGCTGCTAACGTAATTCCGTTTTGCTGCATGGATTATTCTATTTTTCCGGCCAGTTTACATAGTGCCCTCTCTAATAATTGCGCCGCAAAACTCTATGTTATACAGTTTGTATAACACAGAGTTCGTCAACTTCCATTGAAGTCTTGATCCTTCAGTCTTTCTAGGGTTTTAGCAAAAACGATGTTAAGTTGACTGGTGCGAAAGCCTTTCTCATGATGGTAATTAAACCTGTCAGATTTCAGAATAAACACCACTCTTGCTTTCGTCCATTGTTCGGAAACCACCCCGTATAGGTGATAACTCATACGTCCCTATGGCTTTGTAAGGTCTGAATTTACCTATTGCACATTGAGTTTCGGCTTCACTTGTTAGTTCCTGTAACTATCGTTCAGGTCTTTTTAGCTGAAAACCACCATCCAATAGTATGTTCAGACACTTGTTCTAGTCGTCTGTTCAATGTATATTTTCCCTGCGAAGAAAAGTGAGTACACTTAGGACGTTGATGATCCTGGCGGCTTTGTTGCTTGCCTCGATGTTCTCATCGAATTCTCTGCATAGATCGCGTTTGTTTCACTGTTTGTTTTATCACTCCTGTAGCTAAACTATCGTTGTTTCGAACATCTAGCCTCCGTGAATTTGTGATTCCAGCGTAAGAAAACGATTTTCTTTACGGGTTTCGCTAGGAATATGTCATTGAAATCAACGGTTCACTTGGTCTTTAATCGTTTATGTTTTTATAAATTCTAGGTCATCTTATTCCACGAGCTCTTTCTTTGTTTTCCTGAAATAAGCTTCCCCTTGTGCTGTTCTCAGGTTTCTAACTTTTCGGATATTATTTTATAGCCCCCTTATTACCAGTAGTGCCATTGGTGGTCCGAGAATGACAGTAGGTCAATCGCCCACCAGATCTGGATACTTCCCATCAAATCCTCGAGTTTCCAGGGTGATATCTATAGAGGCGTCAGTGGCTCTGCTCGCTAAGGCGCCAGTCCAAGGCAGCGATCTGCTGGCCGCGAGTTCGAATCCCGCCGTATGCTCATGGTTGTATTTGTCCGCCTTGTGTTGTTATAACAGTCGGTAACTGGCCGTAATATTAGCACTTCTGAGAATAAGAGTAAAGTGTGACACTTAAAAGAATAGTGGAATTAATTGTAATAGGTTTCTCCCGTATGTATCTCCCTATCGCCATAGCTAAGCATTCGCTTCAAAGGATAATCCTCTGAGCTTTGGCAATATGATTGAAAAAAAGCCTTGGTCCTCTAAAGAATACAGGGATTAGTTGAATTGAAAATTTTTAGTAAATACCTGATTCTATCGTTCATATTGGTGCTTCACTTATATCTCGTAGTCAGCATATGCGTCGCAAATGATGATGGCAGCTGCCATCATCGCCGCGCTTTCTGGCCTTTTTCAAATTTATCATTACTTACTACTATTTTTTCGGAAGCACTATAGGTCAGTACTTTGTTGTTATACAGATAAATTTATAATATTTGATTCAACTTCTACCGTGACATACATATGTACATATGTAACATATCTGGACTACACACTATCTTCAGATATGACAAATTCAATAGCTATTCACAAGCTTAAGATAAGAAACATATTTTTAGAAACCGAAATCTATTAGAAGCTTTTAAGTAGACTATGGGCTCTGTATTAAAGAGAGTATTAAATCGAAACGAAAATAGTAAATAAAAGTTTGTGATTAAAATATTACTTAAAAAAAATCGAGGAATCATCTCAATGAATTTAAAGATACTGAAACACCCAAAAAAAACTAATCTGCCGACTTATGAGGTACAATTTTTTATTCGGGCGATCTTCGAAGTTAAAATCAGGCGGGAAAAACAGATTTGAGCAGAATCTGCCACATTCCGTGAATTGGCCATAATTGTTCAAGTGGACTATTAGTGCGGGGAAATCTAACATGGTGCTTCGGAAAAATTAGGGGAAAGCTGAATTTTGGTGTGAACCTTGGTACTAGCGTGTTGAACAAAATGTCAAAAGTCCCCGTCGATCCGAGTGCTGCGTCACTTTTTATACGGAGTCAAAGGTCACCAAAAGCGACATTTCCTAAATATCTCAGAAACGGTTACGTCTTCAGAAAAACAATGTATGACAAATTTGTAGCTTGAAAAATTTCCAACAAAAAAGATTTGACAACTTTTTCCTGTAACCATAACCGTTTTTGAGATATATTGATTTAAACATTTGTTACTAACAGTAATTACTAACTGTTACTAACATTTGTTACTAACAGTAATACTAATTCGGAGCACACTTTTTCACCTACCCTGGAGTCTGGTAGATAAGTTTGTTTACATGTTTTTTTTCATGCGCCTCTTAAACATAGAAAAACAAACTCACAAACATGCCAAGTCGTAATCAAAATCGGATAATATCAACATCCCGTTGAGAAAGAGGATGCTGTTAGTAACAAATGTTTAAATCAATGTATCTCAAAAACGGTTATGGTTACAGGAAAAAGTTGTCAAATCTTTTTTGTTGGAAATTTTTTAAGCTACAAATTCGTCATAGATTGTTTTGCTGAAGACGTGATCGTTACTGATATATTTAGGAAAGGTCACTTTTGGTTACGTGACGCAGCACTCGGATCGGTGGGGACTTTTGACATTTTTTTTCAATACGCTAGTACCAAGGTTCACACCGAAATTCAGCTTTCCCCTAATTTTTCCGAAGTTTCGCCTTTTTTTTATGTCGGATTTCACTGGGCTCTATCAGAAATTTTCTTTGACCATGGATCAGCACAAATAACCCCCTCCAACCCTGGCAAAATGTCAGCACCATACAGTGGCTCACAAAAGTCAACATACAGCATGTAAAAACACGAATATGGTACGGTGGAAAAAGAGAGAATGCAATGAAAACGCAAAAGTAGCTTTATTGGCATTAAAAATAAGTTTCATAACATAACAGTAAAGAAAATCCGAACACAGAAAGAAATAAGCCATGAAAACTAAGAAAATTCAATTCAAAGTCAGCATACACTACGAGCCATGTGTCGAAAAGAACGAGAATGACCAAAAAACCTGAGCTCAATACTTTGTAGGCCCTCCACCAGCCTTAATAACAGCTTCTTAACGCCTTCGCATCGAACGAACGAGATTTCCGGTAATTTCGGGTGGAATGTTCATCCAGGTACACAGCAGAGCAGATTTCAGGGTCTGTTTGCTAGTAATAGTTGCTCTTACGGCTGGCTCACGAATTCTGCGATCCAATTCCTCTCATAAATGCTCTATAGGGTTTAAATCCGGAGACTGAGGCGGACTGTGAAGCTGATGAGGGACTTTATACAGCAACCATTCCTTGACACTTCTAGCTGTATGTTTTGGATCATTGTCCTGCTGAAAGATCCAACCTAGCTGTAGGCATAATTTCTGCACAGAAGGTATCAAATCACCTCGCAATATGTTCAAATACATGTATTGATCCATAGTACCATCAATAAAATATAATTGCCTTACACCAGCGGCCGACACACAGCCTCATACGAGGACTGACCCTCCATCGTGTTTTACTGTACGACGCAAATTCTTCTTTGCCAATGCTTAGTTCCGCTTCCTCCACACGTATCCGCGCCCGTCAGAGCCATATATATTATACTTGCTCTCATCACTAAACAGAACTTGATTCCAAAAATGTTCGTCCTTATTAAGATGCAGACGAGCGAAGTCAAGCCTCTTCTTTTCATTAACTGGAGAAATGAAAGGTTTTCTGCGCGGAACTCTACCGTTATAACCCTGATTACGCAAAACTCTACGTATTGTTTCTGGACTCACTTGCTTCCCTGTTGCCTTTGCAAGTGCAGTGGCCATTGCCGGAGCACTTTTTTATGGCTCCTTGCTTATTTTCCGTAACAAGTCTCTCTCTTCTCTCTTACTTAAGGATTTCGGTCTACTTGTTCGTTGTTTATTTTGTATTCTCCCTTCCGTTTCCGCTTTCCGTATGATTGTTTACACCGTTGCCCAACTTCTTCCAACTATTTTAGCAATTTCGCCGTACGAATTCCCTTCCACTCGTTAACGAAGGACGATTTTTCGCACTTCCAAACTCGTTTCCTTCCCTGTACTCATTTTTAAGCATTAAAGGCACCCAAATCACTTAAGTTTGATCGACTTGCAATGTACTAATGTTAATTGTTGTATATTAACACGGTAGCAATCTTTATCATAGTATGACTCATCGCTTAGACTGATTTGTTTGAATTTTCTGTGGTGTATGCTGACTTTTGTTTCCTCACTTTCAGCGGAATTTCTTGTTATTTACTATGTATATGTGTATATATGTATATTCTCATTAGTTCTGTGCAAAATAGATTACAATGCCCCTGATATTCCTTTTAAGTTCGTTTTTCACCCGTCTTTTCATTTTATTTTTACCTATATATTGCCAATTCCGCGTTTTTAAGCGGTGTATGCTGACTTTTGTGAGCAAATGTACATAAAATGTCAGCACCATATATAAAAGATTCAATTAGATTTATTACTCGACTATACCTTTCTTTATACGCCAATCATGTGAAACGTAAAACATATTGAATTTAATGAAGACCCAACCCCCTCGCCCTCTATATATTGGCTTCGAAATTCGATAGCTTGCGATGAATCGACATCATCATACCATTGCCCTCTTGTATAATTTTCCATTTGCTACTTCCCGTGTTCTAGATAATTTTTTCATTGACGACTGTAACATAGAACGAGCATATATGATGTTTTCAACCGTTAAAAAAATATAACATAGCTTACATTGATATTTTTATGCGTACATCAACTATACGTGTAAGCTAATTCATGGTTTAGTTGTTCACACTTCAGTGCAATATCGTTTGGCAGTACAAATAACAAAACATGCAGAAATTTCGCTGAAAGTTGCTTGAATGTGAGTTAATGTAGGTGTTGTTTTTTTCTACTACTGTCAGAGACCTTCACGCACCTGTTCATAGCATAATTTTTGTATTTTTTTGTCGAAGCGAACTCGACAATTATTCGAGGGTGAAAGGTCATCGATCGAGTTTTGTTGAAATTTGATATGAGTCTGTCAATGTGCTGCTACATGTATACAGTGGCTCACAGCTTATTTGATACAGTGCTTCTTTAAAAAATTAAGTTGCAATAACTCAAAACATAATAACAATATCAAAAAAAATTGAACACCATTTCGAAGAAAATTTTTTGTTGTATATTAAACAAGTTTATATTTGTTACAAAGTTGCTGTTTTACATCTTAAAAAACAAAAAACTAAAATTAATATCAAATTTGATGTCACAGCTTATTTGATACAGTTTGATTAAACATTAAAATTGTTGTGAATTATGAGGTTTCCAGTTGATTTCAATACTTCGTATGATAGCCCTTAGCCTTAAGCAGAGCCTGGGGCCTATTCGGCATTGAGTCAACGAGTGTTTTTGTGATTTCAGGAGTAGTGTTTTGCCATTCCCCTAGCAGTGCTTTCTTCAGGTCTTGTTTATTAGAAATCTTGTGTTTTCTATTGTTGTTATCCAACAAAGTCCACAGATTCTCAATGACGTTCATATCTGTTGACTGTGCCGGCGGAGACATCAAATGAGGGCAATCCCAAATTGGCCAGGACTGCACAATTCCCGACTTGGGCTTTGGATCATTGTCTTGGTACAACCGAAATTGGTTGCTAACACCCAGTTTTTCAGTGCTTTGCAGCAAATTGTTTTTGAGTACATCAAGGTACTTTGTTTGGTCCATTATTTTCTCAATAAACTTTAAATTTCTGACTCCGGCTGCGGACATGCAGGCCCAAACTATCACATTACCACCACCATGCTTCACAGTAGCTTTGAGGTTCTCTTTGTTTAGCTCAGTGTTTGCCTTGCGCCAGACATATGACATTCCGTTGGAGCCAAAAATGTTAAATTTGGACTCGTCCGCAAAAATAACCGTATTTCAGAAGGCGGATGGCTTTCCCACATGCTCTTTGGCAAAGGCAAATCGGCTTATTGTATTTTTTTTTTTTGGAAATGAATGGCTTCCTACGAGCTACTCGCCCGTTGAAATCATGGTCGCGAAGCACTCGTCGGACGGTTTCAGCACTACATGACTTCCTTAATTCATGATGAACCTCAGTAACCAATTTTGGAGCGGAAATCATTGTGTTTGCGTTCACTTTCCTTACAATGTATCGTTCGTCGGATACGGTGAAAATATTGTTTGGCGCATTTCACCTCTTATTTTCTACCCGATTTTCGTGTACGAAGCGCTCAATTATGTGCTGCACTGTAGAGACACTCAAATTCACACTTTCAGCAATTTTTCGAACACTTTGTCCTTTTTTAAAGTGGTTTAATACTAATTTGCACTGTTCAATTTTGTGGCGATGACCCATTTTACAACAACTACTCAATTTTGGCACTTCAGCTTACAAGATCTTGCTAAAAATTACTTAAGCCAATGTCTAAACACAATCAAAAATTTAAGAAACAAAAACAACACAGATTAACGGCGCGACAAATAGAAGTTTACTCGCATTAAAGTGTCTGTATCAAATAAGCTGTGAGCTGGAATTTGTCTGCGCCAGTGGTATTTCTCTTTTAGCGAACGCCGAGGAATATTGCTGGAACATTTTTTGTTTGCAGTGTATTCGTTGAACATGCATACGTTTAAATTTTCTTCGATAGGGTTCTTTATTTCAAAGTTACAGTGATTTGAATTTTTAAATAGTCACTGTATCAAATAAGCTGTGAGCCACTGTATATTTATTTATAAGAGAAACTAAAAAAATACATATAAAAAAAATTGCAGAAGAACTTTTCTTTCCAAACCACATTTATTGTGAAATAAATTATTTAAAAGCCGTCAACGAAAATCAATCTAAAACAAAAATCGTACAAAAAATGAAACATTTCATTCTATCGCAGTCGCTTGATAACAGCCGGTACAAAAATCTTTAATACCTGTCACAATAAGAAATCGTTCCATTAGAATACATCTACTCTCACTGATTGTCTTACTGTCACCAGTCAAACATCATCAGATGCAAATTTCGTTTCATTCTATTTTACTTTTGACCGCATTCATATTCATTCGGAAATCACATTGATTTAAATATCGAACTCAACATAAATATGCATAGACACACTGGCTGTTGATCACTCGTATCTTTAAATAAAAAACTAGAAAAATATAACGTCTGGAATACGGAGCGAGGAAAAAAATTGACACAACGAATAACTAAACCAGCAGATGTAGTAGTAGTTGTTATATTATGCTGTGGAATTTGAGGTTAATCGAGCGATTCAATTCAAATGAGATGCGCTATGGATACTTTCGTACTTTTTTCCATGAAATAAAAGTTGTAATCTGTAGATGAATCTTTCGTTGTGAAAGAGTTGTTTTTGTTAATTGTCAGTGAATGAGATGGAGAAAGTGAATTTGACAGTTAAGGCAACATAGCACCTCCAAATTTGTGTAAAATCGATTTTTGTTTTTTGATTGAATATGTTAGAATGGACCTTTAAAAACATGATTTTAATAATATGAAATTGAAATTCTAAAAAAAAAACTGTTGTGAGTATATATAGCGAAGCGCCCCAAGGTCATTTTTTTTATGATTTTCGTTGACTTCGCTATATCGCTACATCAACTTAACCCAAAGTGTAGACAAAGATAAGTGAGTCATATCCTTTAAAAGAATCAAAAAAACAGTTAGTCTTGGCAAAAAAATAAAACAAAAAAATAGCTGTAAAAAAAGTGTAGAATCTCCAAAAAAAGGTTCGAAATGAAAATTTTTGCCACATATTATGGCCTAGCTATACGAATTATAAATATAAATAAAAATCCTGATTCAGTTGAAAATATGCGCAAAAAAATTTGGGCAGCATATTACCACAAAATTTCAACTGATGAGAACCCTCAACACTGTTATTGTCCTGTTGGAGAAACGGCTTGGTGTAACTGGCGCAAGGCGGAGGCAGCTGGTGATAATGCATTAAAAAATTTCAAGCATCCTCCACCTTTAGATGATGAGGTACAAGAAATTTTAAAGCCTATTTATGATGACTTATCATCAAAAGATTTATTAAAGCGCTGCTTGGGCAATTTTACAATATTTCTGCATGTACATTTAATGAAGGACTTATGGCTATCTTGAAAATAATGCAAGTAATGGGAATTACGATTAACGAACGTGCGCTGGAACATGCAGAACACAGAGGTGCTGCAAGAATCAACCAGGCGGAAAAACACTCGACCGAGGCATCTAAAGAGGCCAGAACTGCTCGAAGGGAGCAAAAATCTTTGGAATAGGAGGAGTATGAGCAAGAAGAAGGTATATTGTATGGTCCAGGCATCGCAGATTAATTTTCGGTAAGATTTATTGCAAAAAATATTGAAATTTAACTTTAAGCGCGATTTTCTCGAAACAACGTTTTGCAAGTTGGCGTGCATGATTGACAAAAACAATATTATCCAATCGTTCTGAAATTTCAACACGTTAATCTGCACATGTTGATGCTCAGAATGAACTACGGATGAAAAAATCGGCGCTAAATTTTTTTAGTTATAACCGATTTCTGGGGAAAAAAAACCTCGATTTTCGAAAAAAACGACGCCATTTTGTTATTTTTCAACCAACCTTTTTTTTTAAGTTCATTCTAAGGCCGCTTTGATGTTGATCAAAACCACGTTTTTGTTTGTTTATTCAGACTTTCCTGAGGACAGTTATCATGCACGCCAGGTTTTTTTGGTGTATTTTCCAAAAAATTGTAGCAGACGACAGGGAGCCACAAAACATTTTTAACAATTTTTTTTAATGTAGTATAAAAGGTGTTAAGTATGTGTAAAAAGTTTCATTAAGATACGTTTTTTTATTCACTTAAAAACAAGCCTTTGAAAAAAACATTTTTTTTTCAATTTGAAGGTGCTACGTCCCCTTAATTTGAAAATTGATCATTTTTTTCGAATGATTTTAATTCGATAGAATGATTGTGTGATTTAAAGTCGTTGGGATGAGTGTAGTATGACAATATAATTATCCAGGGAATACCTTTGTGTGGTATATTCAAGGAAACTCCTGCAACCCCTCACGACCGGATCATTAGATCAAATTGAAATCGCCAGGATATATTATTCTATAATAGGATCGAACTCGGTAGAAGTTTGTTAGTAATATGGGCAATCCTATGGTTATGAAATAAACTTAACAATTTAAATGCACCATAGTCAATATCATACCAACCATAATCAGAATTTCAACGATTTAAGTTGAAATTAAGCTTTGATATTATTTATTTGAGGCAAAACATTTCGTAAAATCATCGATATTCCATCGCTAATTGCAAAACTTGATGCAAAGGTATTGCGAAATTGATTTTAAGATACATTCTTATCGGCGCCCAGTGTGGGTTTGATTTGATTGTAGTTTTATACCAATTGTTTTACGCTCTTATCTAAATATGTAGACATGTGTCATGCTAACAATCAGCGGATGATAACAAACGTTAGTATATTGTGAACCTACTGTATTGTGTTATAAGATAATTAGCACAAAAATATTTTTCATCACATTTCATCAAAGCTGTGCACTACTGAATTAGTCTGTGGCCTACTGATTGGTATGTGACAGGTTGTGTTGGCTGTATAGCAGGGGTGGGCAAACTTAATACTGATATGATCGACATTAATTTTTTTAATTTATACGCGATCGACTTCGAAAAATGGGTTAAATTAAAAACATATATATATGCGTGACACTCCATTTCATCAAAAAGTATTGTAGAGTTAGGCTTGTAAGCACTGATGCACAATCGAATAGATGCCATTAAGTGGTCATCAGTCAGAGAACTCCTAAGTTGCGATTCGATGTTTTTCATTTGAGAAAACGTTGCTTCACATAGATAAATGGAAGCAAAAAAATGCAAATATCCTCATTGCCCCCAATCTCAATAATGGCTATTGTTTATGGTAATAAAATCCAAAAATAATTTTCATTTGCGCGTGCTATTGTTAAAATTTCTAACTCTAAATCCGATGAATTCAATTGTAAAGTATGAGCTAGATTTGATGAAATATCCTCGTTATCGAATTCTCCAAAAGGAAATGAAATAAATTCAAAAATCGGTTGAAGGTTATTGAGATTTGCAACTCGTCTCTCGAATTCTTGATTAAAATTTCCAGTTCAGGACAAAACATTTCAGTATTACATTCACCTGTAGGTTAGGTTAGGTTGTACCGGTTGGCACAAGGCCACACATAGACCTATTGGTCCATGTGATACCAGATAAATGGGTCAGGAGAAAAAAATTCAGTCCAAGCGGCCATCGAAGGCCCAGGACTTTTTCGCGAACTGAAGGATGTCCTTCAACTTTTGCATTTTATATTCACCAGTAAGTTTAATGTGTTTTTCTAAATATGGAAAATATTTAAAAATTTTGCCTATTTAATTTTACTTAGAAAACATTTACCAAACTCAACAAGTCAACAATACTTTCCTTTTCCTTGTAATTGTAAATTAAACGATCTGTAACGGCTCATAAAACCTATGAGAAATGCTAATTTTCTCCCAATGTGTCCAAAAATTCTATAATTTCAGGCAAAAGATTTAGAAATCTTTACAAAAAGCTTCCATAACTGAGCCATCTAAAGCTAAGTACTGTTTTCGATTTCACGTAAAATTTTCATGCAAATTTTCACGTGAAATTTATTTCGGGGAAAATTCAGCTCGAAAATAAACAAGAGTTGTGCTCAGTTTCTCTTTGAAAATGCAGATGGCTTTGGCACATGTCTCCAATCATTTCACGTCAATTTAGCATGTGCAGTTCATTCTTTAGGCTAGTACTGAGTTAATAGTCAAGCTAAATTTTGACATGTCTCGATTTTCTGGTTATTCTTTCGAGCGAAAATTTTCAAAATGGAGAAAAGCGGAGACACGTGTCATTTCTGACGGATAAAATGCCAAGATTTTCAATTTTCGATCGATTTTGTTATTGAAAAGACATTTACACAATTCAATTTTCAAATTTAAACACTAAATGTCACTTTTTAACTCGAAGGAATGAGCTGCACAAACTAAATTTAATTTATAATTTAAAATTTGATTTTATCTAAAATTGAGATTAAGCTTTGTTGCGCTGTGTGCGACAATTTACTACCTCGGTAGCAGGGAGACGAATGCAAATGCAGGCAAGGTGTATAGCGGGAAGTAAAAATATAAAGTGTGTACTTTAGAACAGAGAGATTTAAGGAAATGAAACAACCGTATACGTAAACGAGATTTAGAGAAGCAGTTTTACTACAATGATATAAATCTATCAATTGAACAAATCGAGAGCATAGCTATCTCGGATTTTCCCTTTGGCTTCTCCGCCACCAAGGCTCTGCGAGCTTTTGTGTGAACTGAAACTGCGTGAACTGTCCGATTGGATCTAGTAGGCCAAGGCCCATTCCAAAATGTACTCAATAAATCGTCTACTAAATTTTTAATTCACATTTTAAATTAACCTAGTAAATTATTTAAAATGTCTGTGATCGACTGTCGAACTGTTTGCGATCGACCGGTCGATCGCGATCGACCGTTTGCCCACCCCTGCTGTATAGTAACTCATAGTCTAGCTTATGGAAGCAGATAAATTGCATGTTAATTTAAAACCAATCTTTTCTCTTTTAAGTTAGATAATTTTTTTAATTTCTTGACATATATCGATATTTCGAGTGTAATCTGCCCTCTTCTTCAGTGTCTATCTATAATGTAACTTAGTTATCTTATTTATAGTGCTTACTTGTAAAGTGTTGACTAATACTAATTACCAACTAATCATCTTCCTAATTACTTACTTAAGTACACTACCGCGCAAAAGTATAAGGACATCATCGAAAAAATCGATTTTTTGAGTTTGTGATTGTTTTTTATTGTGCTGAACAGCATTTTATGATTAAATCTTGTATCTAAACTAGAAAATATACTGTTTCATTATGATTTATGTTCATTACATGCAAATTTTGCATAAAAATATATAAAAATGTCGAAAATATCACCGGTTTTTTCATCAATGTGTCCACCTCATGCTTTGATGATTGCAGCGGAAATTCTTGGAATTCTTTCGACCAATTTTTGAAATGTTTCAGTTGCGAGATTATCCCAAGTCACTTTTAGACTGTCAAACAACTGTTTTTCACTGGTCACCTGTATGTTCTTCAGCTGCCGGTCGAGCTCATCCCATAATAATTCGATCGGGTTGACGTCAGGAGATTGTGGCGGTTAATCCATGCTTTTGAGCGCTCCTTTCTCTTCCTTGGACCGTAGATAGTTTACGCACAGATGGGAGATGAGCTTTGGATCATTATCTTGTTGAAAGGGATCATTCTCTTGTTGAAATCCGTGCTAATCAAACCAATGCCAGATGGAATGGCACTTCATTGAAGAATATTGTGATAGTGTTTCTTCCGCATTATTCCGTCGATTTTGACAAGTTTTCGAACGCCATCGTAAGTGAAACAACCCCAGACCATCACGTAGCCTCCGCCATGTTTAACTGTTGGCGCAATACATTGGGGATTAAACCGCTCATCTTTATTTCGACGAACATACTGGCGCCGCCTGGATCCAAAAATCTTGAACTTTGATTCATCGGTCCATAACATAGCTTTCCACTGATGTACTAGCCAATCTTTATATTTTTGAGCAAACAATGATCTTTTCCGCTTGTTTTGTGGTCGTAGAAGTGGGTTTTTCACAGCAGTGCGACCAAAATATCCGTCAATGTTTCGTTGATTTTGGCACGAATATCTGGCGCTGCTTTGAACCAACTTTGCTTGCTCATCAATAAAATGTGTCGACTATCAGCTTGAGCTGTTTTTTTTTTTGGTCGGCCAGAGCGTTTTCGATTTATATTTGAGTTGGTTTCGACGAACCGCATCAACATGGTTTCAACTCCACACTTTGAACCACCAACAATATTTGCAATTTCACAAGTTGTTTTACCCACTTTTCTCAAAAAAAAGTATTTGTGAACGTTTTTCAAGTTAAATTTGCTTTTTTGAGCCATTTTCAGCTATCACAATCAGTTTTGCTCGTGTAAACAATGACGGGAATGAATTTGATAGTTCTAGTGCACACAGAACACAGCAGAGGGCGCAAATAACCGTAATTTTTTGACAGGCCCTCAAATAATTCAGAATGGCTGTTTAATACATAACCGCCCATATTTGAATAGTTTAAAAGAAAATAATAGTTATTATATTTTAAATTACTGCGCAAAAATGATGCTACTTAAAAATAAGAATTTTTGGTTACTTCATAGTTCCATAATTTTGACTAATAATAATCAGCTAATTTAATGCAAATGTATGTAAATCATAATAAAAACGTATATTTTTTAGTTTATATACAAGATTTAATCATAAAATGCTGTTGAACACAATAAAAAGCAATCCCAAACTGAAAAAATCGATTTTTTCGATGATGTCCTTATACTTTTGCACGGTAGTGTACATTTAACTATCTATATTAATTATATTTTTCTCGTCATTATAAAATGTCTGTTCAAATTAACCTGAACAATGGTGATGCACATTTTTCTTGGTCTATGTTTAGTCGTCTATTTATCGGGATTTTCCATATGTTCAGGCTGTATCTCCTTAATCACCTCCACGTTCTCTCGTGCTACGTTGTGCTCCTCGTCCAGGATGTGTTTCGCTAATGCTGATCGTACCCACGTTGTGTTCTTTTTTCTCGTTGAGGTTGCTTCCCGCTTATGTTCCGTTATTCTAACACCAACTAACCGTTTCGTTTGACCAATGTATTTTTTGTCACATTCTGAGCAAGTAATTTTATATATTCCACATTTTCCTTTTTTTTATCTTTTTTTGTCCTTCACGTGACATAATTCCTTCACCGAAGCTTGGCTCAATGATTCACATACAAACGAAGAACTTCTTGACAGCATCTGGACTATTTACAGAGATGATCGCGACTACTGCTCTACAGGTCAGACGCAAAGAGGTGGTTTTTTAATTACTGTGAGCAGCACAGTTCCAAGCAGATGCATCGATTCGACACCAAACGTAATGCTCCAGCACTTGATTGTTCAAATATCTTTCAATAATAATTCGATTTACATTGGTGTAGTTTATATTCCACCCAGATCTGACGAATTGGTATACAACCATCTGTGTGAATCAGTATCTTCGTTCGTATCATCTCTAAACGAAAAGGACAAAGTTATATTCCTGGATGATTCCAATCGGCCCAATCTACATTTTATTTCCGATGAAAATGACACGTATCTGCTCCCTGTAAATCTTTCAGATTCCAACGACTTCAACCTTATGAGTATATTTTATGGCAACGATTTAATATTTTATGCCTTTGAAAAATATTTACCTAAGATTAAGAAAAAGTTGTCTGAGCCATGGCTGGATAGGCATTTGCGAAATCGTAAGAACAAACTTTATAAGCAGATTAAAAACAATATTGACATTAGTTCTGCTATTCAGGAAGAATATAATGAACTTGCTAATCAATTTTTAGCAAAGTCTCGCCAGGCTTATGACAATTACATTAAGACAACCAGCGGAAAGATAATCCACGACCCGAAAAATGTTATGATTTTGTTAATATGAAGCGAAAAACTACTGGTTATCCGTCGTCGATGTTCTTTAGTAATATCACTTCTTCCTCATCTAATGAGATTTGTAATTTATTCGCAGATCTTTACCAGAATATTTTTAATGCACCAGACCCATTAAACTCACACCTTTCCTTCTCTCATTCTGCTCCAACAGCTTTGGTCGTCCACTTATACGTAAAGCTATTTCGGAACTCGACTGCAACAAAAGTCCTGGGCCTGACCTTCTTCCTTCAACTTTCTTGCGCAAATGTGTAGAGCATATATATTTTTTTCAACAGATCACTTTCGTCTGGAGTTTTCCCAACCTGTTGGAAGCTTTCGTATGTCACACCCACAGATATGAAAGAATATGGATTCGAAATGGCTATCCGTGTACCCATACGTGAGTGTGCCTTTTTTAATACACGCACAACATTGCTCTCTCACAAAAATTCCGCTCAGTGCGCCCCTTTCTACCGCACTCACAACCGAAAAGCCTTAATGCTCTGTCTTAAGGGGTTACCCCCACTTGTAAGTTTTTCGTTTTTTTTTTTTTGTTACATTTTTTTAAAGTATAACTATCTAAGAATACGTCCTTCAAATTCCAAGTCGATCCAAACATAATTAACCGAGATATGAGCGTTGAAAGAGAAGAAACTGTTGCTTATACAACCGTTACTTATACTTATAAACGCGTTTTTCTCGAAATGACATCTTTGAAGTCGGTGACCAAAATTACTCGAAAACTACTGAGCCGATCTTTTTGAAACTTAGCAGGCTTATTTAATACATAAAAATGTAGTGTTTGATCGTTCGATTTATTTTTTTAATAAAAAATGGCCGTTTTATAGCAAAAAGACGACCATTTTTTTAAGTGAAAATCGAAATATTAACTTTGACTGTCCGCCATTTTGCGAAAAATGGATATTGTTGTAAATCCTTCGATCAAACACTAGTTTATACTGTTATTTAACTAAGTCCATCGCTATTTTTTGTTTCAGATGATCCACTTCGACACAATTTTGGTCACCGCAAAAGGTGAAAATTAAAATTCCATTGTTTTGACGGCCATTTGTAATTAAATCATGTAATATTTTTCAATAAAAAAATTACTGAAAGGTGTTCAAAGTATGTTCTTTAAGAATATATAACAGTCGTTTAAAAACATTTCGTAGTTTTGTCAAAATAAATTCATGAAAATGACCTATTTTATTGTGCTACAAGTGGGGGTAACTCCTTAATGCTGTGAACACCAGATCGGTGTAAAAGCGTGCAACGGGCAACATGAAAAGAAACGTCAATGTAAGTTTGATTTGTGTCGAGGACTGAAAACATTGACTTTCAGCTACCGTAGTGCTCCGCAGGGGATATCGTAAGTAAAATTAACTTTTGGCATCAATTTCGTTTTGTTTTTGTGTGAAATTATAATTAATTTCATTCACAAAAAGCATTTTAATCTCCACTCGCCGGTTCGGGGAAAGAAATGTCAAACGACTTTCAAAATGGCGATCTCTCGTTGTTTTTACATGAGCGTTGCCATATGAACTGTGTAGGTGTGTACTTGAGGTGAATCGGCGTTGGACGCATGCAACCGCATCGATCAAGTAGCCGTAATGTGAACACCAAATTTGGCAACAGTATTCAAGAACACTACGGATGAAAGAAAAAAACAGATCTAGAGAAGCGGAAAGATTAACAAAACGTTTAGAGAATCTGATGATGAATCCGGAAAAACGAGAAGCTTTGGCATTGATGTGTAAAATATGCAAGTCGAACTTCAACTTGGAATCAATAATAACGCCAATGTCCTTGAAACTAGCAACAGCATTGAAAGGGGAGCCAAGGACAGACTAGGAGAATAGCAAAAAGGTGGTTTTGTGGGTGAAAGACATTTGATGACACTTCACAAAATTCAAAGTGAGGGAATTCGCAGCGCATCAGTTAGCCAAAACATCCAAATCGTTGTGCATTATGAAACAGTCACTAGCAGATTCAATCACTCTGAAAATTTTAAGATTATCAGCGTACAAAAAGCAGGGTGAGTTAAAGAGGGAAAGAACATCGTTAATGAACAAAAAGAACAATAAAGGGCCAAGAATGGATCCTTGCCGAGCTCCTGTATGTAGGAAAAAGAGTGTGGAAGAGCAAGAGCGATCACAAACGTAGAAAGAGAACCAAGAAAGGCCTTCACAGAATTGAAGGCCTTGGCAAAGTCTGTATAAAGGATATCTATTTGCTTTTGCAGGTCGATTGCCGAAGTAACAGTGTTTGTAAAAGACAATAAGTTTGTAACCGTTGACTTACCGTTGATGAATCCGTACTGTTCACTGGCTACGAAGGGCTGGATGTAAACGACTTTTTCGATAGGCTTACTAACATGGCAAAAGGGACATGGGACGGTAATTAGAGATGGAAGAAATATCACTAGCTTTTTTGATGGGAAATATGTTGGCGGATTTCGGAAGGGAAAGAAAGGTTCCGGTTAAAATGCTAATGTTAAAAATGATCGACAGAGGAACACACAAGAAAAAAATCGGTATGCTGGCAGCACTGAAGCTAGCGCCTGCATCGAGAGTCAACATTAACGATTCGAATTCCAAAAGATTAGTAAAAACAAAAGCAAAAAGGGTACAATCAGGTGCAGGAAAAATGGTTGATGGCGAAGAATTACTGTGATGAGAGGTGAAAGAAGAGAATAAGACCTCACAAGAATCTTGAGGTGAGGACGCAGACTTATCATGAAGATACATAACAGAAGGAATGGCAGAGGAAGTTTTAAGGGAGTAGTACCGGTTAGAATGTTAAATAACAGCATAATGTTCTTTATTTTTTTTCACCTCCTTAATTTTGTATAAATTTTAAAATTTGCATGGGTTAAATGACAGGTTTGAAGATTACAAAAAAAAATATTTCTTTATATTTTTCATTTTTCTACTTATTTATAGAGGGCGCCAAAGTTGACGTCTCGAAAAATGCCTCGTCATACTGCGGACAGATAATCTCAGGAATGAAGAATCTGGAACAAAAAAACCAAACCGCATTTTATAAAGGAATGTTTCTTACGTGATAATCTACCACAAAATTTAAAAAAAAAAAAATCCAAAAAAATTGCGGTTATTTGAAAATATTTTTCCAAAAATCGTATCTCTTTTCATTTTGTTTCGTTTGCCAAATTTTTTAGGTTATATTTTGGCCTATATTGTGGTAGATTACCACACAAGCTACTTGAATAAAGTAAAGCACCAAATTTGACTTAAATCGGTTCAGCCAATCCGGAGAATGAGTGTCCGCAGTTTGAAAAAACGTCATTTCGAGAATAACGCGTTTAAAGTTTTTTTTCCATTTATTTATTGAATATTATTTAAAAAAAATAATTGTCTGTCACCTACAATTGCTCAGTCTTCAATTCCTGAACCATACATAAGTATTCTTTAGTCCACATAAGCCAGTTGCTCTTGCAGTTGGGCAGTTTTTTTTTAGCCAAACGGGCTTCCTTTGCCGCTTTTTCTGCCTGACTTATGCGCTCTTCATCATTTTTTCGCAGTAATTAAATGCAGCGGTCTGTCATGAACTGATGTAACTTCTTAATTTTTGGGAATATCTTAATAAAATTTTGAGACGTGATTTCTGAAGATATAATAAATTGAAAAATGCAAAAAACCGATTTTTTCAAAATTATAACAGGTACTACCCCCTTAAGGAAGTTGATATAGGACCAGAAAGGCTTAAGATTGTCGGATGTAGTAGAAGATCGACATGGTCAAGTTAAGCACGCATTGCGTCATACCCGTAGCCTGAAACGAGCCAGACCTTTTGTATCTTTTTGCATCTTTGTTTTAAAGAGCAATCGCAACAGCGACGTTGAGCCACGGACGGTCGGAACTTTTTTTTACAGCGAAAGGAAGGAGTGTAGCAGGATATTAAGTTGGACAGGAAGGAATAAAATTTGTAGAGAGCATCACCCATATTTAGCCTTCTGAAGAAATTATACCAGTTAGTACCATTTATTTCTTTGGCCAAAGCAGAATAGTTTGCTTTTTTTAAACTTGAAACGAAAGAGGAGGCTGATGAGGATGATGGCGCACATACGGAGATAGAGAAGAACTCAAACAAAAGGAAGATTAGTCAGAACGAAATCGAGAATCCTGTTCTTAGTTTTGGGTATGTTGTTGAATTGGGAAAATGAGCAAAGCGACATAAAGGATGAAATAGCGAGAGAAATATTGTTTAAAGCAAAATACTTGAAAACGTATTTTCCCAATCCAGCGACGGCATAGTAAAGCCAACAAATAAAAATAAGGACGCAGAAGGAATGCGGCCATTGAGGTAGGACGAGAATTCCGCAAAGAAACGTTCATATACTAGTACGGCTCTACTACAAGGTATATAGATTGACGAAACAAGCAGCACTGAGGATGATGAAGGAGTAATACGGACAATCACACATTCGGCCGGGGTGGAAGAAATAAAATCACTGCAGAGCGTTCTGAGCGTTTTATCAATTAAAACACCACCCCTTAATGAAAGATTACACACAGATCGATTCCGATCCCTACAAAAGACAGTGACAAGGGGCAAAATTTCACTGCTATATATATCCCCCGACAACCAAGTTTCTGTTAGGCAAACAATGTCATCAAACGCGATTACAGAGGAGATCTTTACATAAACCTTGGACCTCAGACCACGAACGTTCTGGAAATAGATTTTCAGATGTCGGTTCATGCTCTGCTTTTGTTCAAAGGTCTTGGACCGAAATTTCTGGCCAGAATTTCTTGTTCAGAATATCTGTATTGACGGTTAGTACGCTATGATCAGAGTTTTCTATTGGAGATCAATAATCAATTGTTCAAAATTAATTTACCAAACTTCGTAAACGCACAAAATTTAGTACTGCCATGAACCGTGAAATCTTCATTTTTTCTTTATTCAAATCACTTTTTCCTCAGTTGCAGCATTCAAAAAATATCGCAACGTTTTTCACACAACTGTAAGTACCGGTATAATGAATTCCAATCGTGTTTCACACTTATTAAAATCATTCAACAATTGGTTGACTTCAACTAAAAATATGAACGTGATTTGCACACTGTCTCAAAAAAACATCTATTCCATAATTAAATTAACAACCGTCTCACAAATTTCTTCGTCTGAGCCATTTTCCATAAGTAAAATATTAGATGTGTATACTAGTATACATCCAGATACATATGCGAATAACGTCCATAAAAATTTCATCAAAATTTTTTTGTTTCTTTATTCAACAAAGCAATTTTTGGCAATGCCTGTGGGATTTGATACCATATTTGTATTTATTCAAATTAATGAAAGAAATGAATCAGACTAGTGTTTTTGGTTAAAATTATATATTTTCACTTTTTCCAGTGCCGAAAATGGTGCACCAAATGATCTTTAGTTTGACATCTGACATTATCTAAGTTCGACAGCTGCTCCGACTCGGACAGTGAGTTATTTTTCTATTATTTTTCCGTAGAATTCATATTTGCATTGGATGAGAATTAACTGTCATTTTTCATAATAGTTGCTAATGTTTTACTGCTAAACCGCATAAAAATGCCCATCATCATTGCAATCATATGCAATATTTTACAGCCTTGAACCAACCGACAGTCTGACATTCGAAAAATATTCTGACGTGTATCTATTTTTTCTCGGCGATCATCATCAACGACAACAACAACAACCACACAACATCATCATCATTTAGTAAAGTGAATAGATTTTGCTTGAGGTGCAGAGTTAGTTTCTAAACGAGTTTAACATACATAATAGCAAGTATTTGCAGGCCAAGCCTATACCGAGTACAAGTTAGAATTGCAATGTGTCTCGGTAGTTGTTAATAACGGCACTTAAACCGGAGACTGGATTCATTAACGAGCCACTTAAGACATATCCAGAGGGAATATGCGCGATGAGTGATGCACAAGTGTATAGATTCATATTGATCACACGCGATACATGTTGCTGGCTGTCAAGTTTAATAATGAGCAACTTGTGCTTTTTTGGCATTTTGGAATGATAGAACCAACTAACTGTCTGTTTCGATTTGTAACGCATAGAAAACGCTAATGAAAAAAATTGCGAAAATCTCTGATTGAGAAAAATTTCTAAATGAAATATGTATGTAATTCACATTCACTAGATCTGGTAATGTTTACAGTGTAGTTACAGAATTTGATAGTATGTTTCAAGCATAACTATCGGTCCGTCGCCGGTTTAAACTGGCAATTTGTAGCGGTTTTCTTGAACTTGCGATTCAAGATATTGTATACCATGAAGTAATTCAAACAGTGCAAAATGTTGCGATTAGCAAAACAAAAGAGTTGCCGTGCGTGCCAAATTTTATTTTCAATGAAAGAATGGAACCATTTTGGATGTTTTATCTCGGTTGAAACCAGCCCCTGGACACGGACGGTATAACTTTCCACCATTAGCCCCTTCAATCCTCTCGCGCACAAAGCATGTTAAAGCTGCCTTTACGCCATTTCGCTCTCATTGTCAAATTGGAGGGGAACTACTTGGATTTGACCCGATTTGACAATGAGCAGACAAAAAATTACTACCATCCCCATCAATGTAAATCTTATGGTCATGTCCACTCCATTTCTACTACCTCACTGGTTGAAACTGTGTTTGAGTTGACAGCTGTCATCTGTTTAAACTTGATAAAAAGGTATACATATAAACTTATGTGTTTATTCTTATTTTTATGATCAGTTTCCAAATTTAGGGTGTTCATTTCGCCTACTGGAAATGTTCAGTAATGTGGGGGAAAATTCTAGTTTTCTGAAATAGCTGTGAAAAACTACTAGCTGTACTAGAATGACTGTTCGTCACTCGAAAAATTAATGCAAACTAATGATTTTTTTATATTTATTATTATTCATCGTTTCAAATAAAATTTGTAGCATCTAAGTCTTATGTTAGATCCAGTGGTTCTCAGTCGAAAGAAGACCTGAAAAGGCCAAAATTAGGCACATAAGAGACCCGTTTTGATACTACGGTTATTAACAATCAATAGAAGATATATATTTTACAACTGAATGAGGAATGTCTTTATTATCTAGAAACCATGTTGAACCTGTACGCTGATGAATTACTAATTCAGCACCGGCGCATCAAAACAAACAATTCCCACTCGGATGGTAACTCTCTGTCAGCCATCTCGATAATAATAATCCACCATAAAGCCGGTTGTTCGGAGAGCCACAAAGTTCTCAATTTGGACCTCAGCCAGCACCGACAATAGCGAGGTTATGGTATGACGACCACGACGATGGCGAAAGATGATGTTGTTCTTCTCGTTTTACCGTCACCGTTTTTCTTCGTCTCTTCTTTCCCGTATTTTCGGACAACTAAGCGCAACTTAAAATGGTAGTTTAATCAACTAAACGCTTTCCTGATTTCTTTGCACCGGGAGAGAACGAAAATTGACGAACGAGCGAGAAAAATCGCAAACTATAACTAATGATAGCGGGGACTGGTGATTGAATTGAAAGGGTTTCAAGAACTGCCCAAAATCATAGCCTAGATACCTTTGCCGGTTTGAACTGGACCACGCTGCGGAAATGCCTGCCTCGCCCCCCAGGTAATCCTTGTTTGGATGCGTGCGGAATTGTCGATCAATGACGATGGACCCTCGGTCGCTGTTGTTGATTGGTCTGCTGCGCATTCAATAATCCATTTTTTGCCTGGTCTGCAGTTAAGCAGATCGTACAAAGGTGAACGCACTCACACGTCTTCGTGTGTAACAATGTCGGACTCACGAGCTCGCACTTCACTTTGAGAAAAAAAATTTTCTTTTCGATTTTTCACAAGAGCGCCCGACGTGGGATCGTGAATTTTCTCGTCGCTTTCGAACTAACACTGCGCTTTCCACGTACCATTCGCACTTTACTCTTACTAATTAGGGAAATTATAAAGGTCGATTTCGGGGCCAAACGAAGGAGACTAGATGTTTAGACAAAATTACCGTTGCACTCACACTCTACACAGAACACTCAAGAGAAAGTAGAACGGACCAACAAGAACTGTCTGTACTGTGGCTTGAACGAAGACCGACCGACAAATCTCAACTTAAAGCGGCGACGGCGAAAAGAAAACTAACTAAATCGTCAATCTCTCAAATCGCATTTACCTGGTCTCACCTGGCTGCTGAGACCACCAATAACTCTTGCTCCATTGCGCTACCTCTGGTTACCGGGAGTCGCGCTCACTTCACGGTCCGCGGCTTTTCCAAAACGGTCGCTTGCGTGTCATTCTCAGCGAACAACGAACAAACTACCGAAGCTGCATTCTACACACACCGCACACCTGTTCGCTGCTCCGGTCGTTGTTGGTAGTGTTAACCAGTGGTGGCGGCGAAAAGGCGAACAGGTAAATCTGTCAGATATCATCAGGTAGAAGAGATTGGCAGTGGGGTGCGGCAAATGTACCGCATACATGTTATCAGTGTGACGCCGGCTGTAAAGTGGTATTTGTTTGTTTATTTACGAATTCTTCAGGTGAGTCAAGTGATGGAGGTGCGATAAGAATACTGGCCGATGTTTTACTGCCATTGATGTTTGACTTATTTGAATATTTGTTTGTAAGAACGTAGGTAATTACCTATTTTTGATTCTTGCAATAATGTGAGTGGTGAGCAGAGCACCATTAAATAACAAATATTACACCATCGCGTATTACGTATCAGCTGAATTTGCGCAAACTTCGCTTTGAACACTAGAGACATCTGTGATTTATTTGGTATTAAACTGTCGTGGTTCAAATACAAAATAACAAGCGAATTAACAAATCTTGGGTCGCCGTTATTTTTTGTGGTTGATAAACGTTATCCGTGGTGAGTATAATTAGTATAAAAACACTCAGAGTAAGTACGTTAGTAATTCACGAGCTATTTTACTCAGACAAATCATTTTGCAGCTGATAGCAATCCTCAATTGTACCGATTACGCTGAACATCTTGAAGTCATCAGCATACAAAAGACATGAAAAACGTATGCAGGACTCTAGGTAATTGATAAACAACAGGAACAACCGAGGACCAAGAATTGAGCCCTGCAAAACTCTTCACTTAGGATAAAATGGCGTAGAAGTGCAGGAGTTGACAGTTAGGCAGTGACTCGACGAGACAGAAAATCTATCGTAACGTAAATTATGATGGAAAATCTGTCTTGACAGAAATACGAGTAATGGGCAGTTTCTGTTATGACATTTCCATCGTTAGCGAAACTTCGGCCGAGGTGCAAGTGTTTAATTGAAGTTTTGAAAGTGCGCTAGTGCGTGTAGAAAATGAGCTATCACTCATTTATCGCCATGCTAGCACTTTCCTTTCTACCCTTTTATGCAAAGGGCTTGAAAATTTCCACAAATATTATTTTTCCCTTTATAAGGTAATTAATTTTAATACTTCTTCCCGTGTAAATTTCAGTGGCGCCATTTTGAAAAGATACTTTTCAAAAAAAAGTCCGAAAAAAAATCAGCGTAACTGTTAAGACAAATACCTTAGCATTTCTGTCATGACAGAAAAAATGTCACAACATATGGTGTCTCCACGAGACATTGCGTAGACATAATATATGTTTTGAAATAAATTATGTCTGGTCGAGACACCCACTTACAATACAAGCACAACCACGAATCCAGAAAGTGAACCGGTGGTGAAGAGAACCAGAAATACAATAATTTTCTATCTTCAGAAAGAGAACATAATGAGTCGAAAGCTTTGAAAAAATTTGCTTGTATAACATATACTTGCTTTTTTTACCCAAAGCAGAAGCAACAGTGTTTGTGAAAGATAGTAAGTCGGTCAAGGTAAATTTAATTTTTTTTTGAACCCATGTTGCTCTGGAGCCAAAAAACATTGAGCATATGTACGGATTCTATTGTAAAGCATTCTTTCAAGTAGTTTTTTGATGCAACGAAGAAGAGAAATCGGGCGATAATTTGGGATACAAACATGATGATCAGCTTTGTTGATTGGAAAAACGTTGGCAGTTTTCCATTGCCCCAAGGAAAGCTAGGGTTGAAGATGATGGAAAAAAGAGCGAATAAGGATAAAGATATTGGATGCTGGCATCGAGGCAGTACAAGGACTCTACTTCAGTAGGGTTTGTATCGAATCAATTTAGTATATATTTATCTTATCAAATCCATTTATTGAATATCATATTTATCTGTCGGACTCAAAACAAAAACTAGTTGGTAACTAATTTCTATTATGTAAATTACATACATGTTTCATACTAAATTCTATTTTTGCACATTAAAGTTGCACCCTAAAAGTATTTCATGTGATTTTCACGCACATATAATAGCACTGTGAAACATTATTCAAATATTTTACTGAAAAAATGTAACGGAAAATACTTTAGATTACGTCCCTATATATGTCTATTTAATTCTAAATCTAATAATTCGAAAACATATTGTATTCTCTGCATGTAGAGCAACAATGTCGCTGATAATAGACTGATTTGCAAAAACGGTATTTATTAATGCTGTCACAGTTTTTGAAAATGTCACGACATGTCATTTCTTGATCCTGAAGTACGTCCACCCGTGAATCCATCAGCATTTCTGTAACGAAAATTCATGAAAATACATTTGAAACATTGTTTCTGCAGAGTTTTAAAAAAAACCCAAGTACAGAGAATGGAAAATTAATTTCAGTCAAAAATTGTTGTAGTAAAACGTCAAATCATAAAATTCAATATGGCGCCCAGTGGTGGAAAGCGGCTATAGAACTTAACTAAGACGTAAAAATGGTATTCGTAAGAAGAGTACTTGAAATCGTAATGATCTGCTTTGAAGCATATTCAAATCAAGAATCGTCAACAAATATTTAAAAATCGTATATGTAAGTAGTAGATATAAAACGCCGGTTCGAAATCCTCATCCTCATCCTCCTCCTCTGAGGAGGGTGACGTCACTGAGGAGGATGACGTTAATGTGGAGGATGACGTTGATGTGGAGGATGACGTCACTGAGGAGGATGACGTTAATGTGGGGGATGACGTTAATGCGGGCGATGACGTTTGCGTAACGCGTGGGAATTACGATGATGTCATTGTGGCCTTGACCGTCTTATTTAAATTGGGAATTTCCAAGCGCTAGCCATTATCGCAAAGCGTGTGAATTTTATTGATAACAACATTTCACAGATGCTAACGTTTTTTATAATCATGTGACCTTAACCGTCTAATTAAAATTGGGATGAATGGCTAAATTTCGCATAGCGTTTGAAATAATTAGAATTTGATAACAGCATATGAATTTCACAAATGTTATTGTTTTTTATAGTCATGTGCTTGTGTCTTTAAATTTAATTATAGCCTATGGGGGGTGAATGGCTTTGAATTTCGCAACAAGAGAAATGCTAACGTTTTTTATAGCGAAGATGGGGTCATGTGACCTTGATCGTCATAGCGCCGGCGATTGAAATAATTAGAATTTTATTGAGCGTTTGAAATAATTAGAATGACAACAAATGAGTGAGAAATGTTATTGTTTTTTGTCATATGTTTGGGTCTTTGACCGTTTTATTGAAATTGGGGTGAATGGCTTTGATTTCGCAACATGAGAAATATGACAACAAAGGAATTTCACTTGAGAAATGTTATTGTTTTTTATAGTCATATGTTTGTGTCTTTGACCGTTTTATTAAAATTGGGGTGAATGGCTTTGATTTCGCAACATGAGAAATGTTAGCGTTTTTTAGCATGAGCGTGATAAGAGAATAGGATATCCGGTGAATGAGAATGTCTCAACAATGGTACAGCGTGTAAAAAAAAGCAGTGACTATGAAAAAACTTGAGTTTCATTGATAGCAGCAGCAAACGAATTTCGCAATATGAGAAATGCGTTTTTTAGCATGTGCATGATAAGAGAATAGGATTTCCGGTCAATGAGAACTATACGACAATATGATACAGCGTGTAAAAAAAGTGTAGTTGCGTGATAAGAGATTGCTTTAAAAGGAGGCTGTTTGCAAGCATCTACATCAGAAACGTTTAGTGCCAGTGACTGCAAAGTGCTAGTAACAAATATATTAAAAAGTGTTAAAGTGCTTAATTAATTTATTATGGAATCAGCTGGTAAGTACCAATTTTCTATATATATAGAGTTAGTGAGTTAGAGTTAGCGTAAAAAAAAAATATTGAAATCGGTTAAAATTGTGCCTCTATATAGCCATGCGTATATGGTTGTTTATGTGTGTGTCTGTATGAAAATAATTTGAGCCAGTGAAGCAGATTGGAAATAAAAAAGTAGTTTTCTTCCGCTTCCAGGTTTAAAACGTCCATTTAGCTCGGTAGGCAATAATCGGGACGCTACTATAAAAAAAGCCAAAATAGAAGCAATACAAGCATTCAACGATATCGCGAGATATTTTAAGCCTTGTATTAGCATAAAAGACTTGGTTATTAACCAGCCGTACAAAGTGCTGAATGGCAGCGTGAAGAAAACAAAATTTGGCGAAAAAATTTGCCTTGAATTGGAAGAGAACGTACTGTTCTTGCCTGACCGGTACAACAAGCTAATTGGAGAAACGTTGGAAATTATAAGCCAAAGTTCGTTAGCGATTACATCGAAAGGTCTAGTCAAAGACGGTGCAGGCATCTACGATTTACATCTGGTTGACATTGGAAAATCTGTTGCGAAGAACCCAGTCGATGAAATAGAGAAGCCGGAATTTTATGCGAACGACGAAGACACTATTGACGACACAATTTACTCGCAGTGGAAAACATTGATAGCGCCGGGAGATTCAACATCATCGCGACACATATTTTAATTATTATTATATATATACTCTTTATATTTGATCAAGTATATAATAAAATTTTACTATATATATAATCTATAATGTTTGACTGTCCCAATTGTAGCAAAAGTTTTAATAGACAGGATAATTTGAAGCGTCACATTGAGAGTGTACATGAACAAAAAAAGTCCATATGTAGTGTATGTAAAGTAGGTTTTACTAATTCGTGGAATTTAAAAAGGCATATTAAGTTAAAACATAATAGAGAGAGCTCATCAAATGTAAAAGTGTCCCCAGCTAAAGAGGTAGATCGCGAGAGTTCATCGAATGTGGAGTTGAATGAGTCTATGTCCGAAAATAATCAAGTGGTGGAAGTTCAGAGTAGAGGTATCAAAAGAAAGCATGATAATGCTGATACTATGCATTGTCATATTTGTGAAAAAGACATTATAAAATCATATTTTAAAAATCATCTGAGAAGTAATTTACATAAAATAAATGTCGGTAAAATAAATAATGTTCAAGACGAGAAGGTGAAGAAAATTTCGCAAGCATTTACAAGTCGAATAGCCTCATATCAGATTAATAACGCAAATGAGAAATCAAGCATTGAGGAGTTTTTGAGAGGAGAGAATAATTGTTTCAAAGAACTATTGCAAAATCAATTTCATGAGCTTACTACGGTGAAAGTCAATGTAGAACTGTTTGCAATTTACATTAAATTTGATGTGAACAAAGAAAATAGCTCGAGTGATTTGAAATCGTTTAATACTAAAAATGTTGTTGTTACTATCGGATGCGACCTTGATGAAGTGTATCAGAATTTTTCGGCTATTATTTTAAAGAAAAGTGAAGAGTTTCAAGAGCGGGATAGTGGATGGGCATTCCAGCAGGTTCTCTACTTACAAGTCAACATTAATAAATATGAGCCATTTCACGGGGGATCCTATTTACCACTGCCAAAAGAAGTTGCTTTGAAAAGAGCATGTGTTAATATTAAAAATCCTGATGACGCATGTTTTGCTTGGGCGATTGTTTCAGCTTTATATCCTGCTGAACTAAACTGTGACCGCATCAGCTCATACCCATCTTATTCAAGTGTTTTAAACTTGGAGGGTGTTAGTATGCCGATTTGTTTGGACGATATCCCCATTGTTGAACAAACGAATGGGATAAGTGTCAACGTTTATGGGTGGAGGGACGGTTCCATTATTGGTCCATTTTATTATTCTAAAAATAGACAAGAGCAACACATTAATTTACTCTATATTGAGAACGATAGTGGTACTACTGGTCATTACTGCTGGATAAAAAATCTGAGTCGATTGGCGAATAGTGGCTTGTCCCACCACGAGCATAGATCATATTTATGTGATGGTTGTCTCATAAAATTCACAACAATTGAGCGATATAATAAACATATTGAGCATGACTGCAATAAAATCCGCACAATTCTACCAACAGACGATGATAAAATATTGAAATTTGAAAATTTCGGTAAGCAACTCAAAGTCCCCTTCATAGTCTATGCAGATTTCGAAGCTATATTGCAACCAATCCATTCATGTTCACCTTGCCCTGAAAGTTCATTTACAGAGAGCACTCATCGGCATTTACCATTCAGCTTTGCATATTACATCAAATGTAGTTATGATTCATCACTTAACAAACTAGAAATATTTCGGGGTGAAGGATGTGTTGATGTTTTCTTGGCTAGGCTGCAGCGCGATGTTGAGAAGATAATCAAAATCTTAAAAAACAATAAGCCAATGCAAATAACAGCTGCAGAGGAAACACAGTTTCTAACCTCTATATCTTGTCATATATGTGGGCAAAAATTTGGTCCGGAAATTCAGAAAGTGCGAGATCATTGTCATTTAACTGGAGCATTTCGAGGTGCAGCATGTAATAATTGCAATCTTCTTTATAGAGTACCCAAGTTCATCCCAATTGTTTTCCATAACTTGAGTGGTTATGACGCCCACTTCATATTTCCAAACTTTGGAGGAGATTCTAGTAATATCAGTGTCATTCCAAAAAATAAGGAAAAATACATTTCCTTTACGAAATACATGAGGATCGATGAACAAAACATTGCGTTAAGGTTTATCGACTCATACCGATTCATGAGCTGTAGTTTAGACCAACTTGCCCAAAACCTCAGCAAAGACAAATTTTTCGAAACCCGTCGATATCATCACGACGATGAGCTGCTTGAACTTGTCGTTAAGAAAGGTGTTTTTCCTTATGAGTACATTGATTGTTTCGATAAACTCAATGAGTCATCCTTACCAGCTAAATCATCATTTTATAGCACATTGCAAAATAGCAACATCACCGACGCAGAGTATGACCACGCTCAAAATGTTTGGAGAAAATTCAACTGTCAAACTTTAGGCCAATACTCGGATATATACCTGATCACAGATGTGCTGCTACTGACAGATATATTTGAGGAGTTCAGAAATGTATGCTTGCAGACCTATAAACTTGATCCGGCTCATTATTTCACAGCGCCCTCACTTAGTTGGGATAGTATGCTGAAAAGCACTAAAGTCGAGCTGGAACTGCTGACCGATATTGACATGTACCAGTTTGTAAAGCGTGGGATAAGGGGCGGGCTATGCCAATGCAGTAAGAGACATGCAAGGGCAAATAACAAATACATCTCCCAATATGACTCAAATCTGGCTAGTAACTACATCTTGTATGTGGATGCGAATAATCTTTACGGGTGGGCAATGAGTCAGTACTTACCCATAAGCGACTTCCGTTGGCTAAATAACCATGAAATTGAGTGCTTGGATGTAATGAGTATTGAAGACGATGCTTCTAAGGGTGTCATTTTGTCTGTTGACTTACATTATCCAGTAGAACTCCATTCAGCTCATAATGATCTCCCATTTTGCCCAGAAAATCAAGTCCCCCCTCTTGAAACTTCAAAATACAAAAAATTGTTGGCAACTGAATCTGATAAACAGAATTATATTATTCATTATAGAAATTTAAAACAGTGTTTACGGTCCGGGCTTCAATTAGTAAAGATAAACCAGGCATTAGAATTTACTCAGTCACCCTGGCTAAAAACTTATATAGACTTAAATACCGAAATGCGTACAAAAGCCGCAACTGATTTCGAAAAAGACTTTTATAAATTAATGAACAACAGCGTTTTTGGTAAAACGATGGAAAACGTGGACAAGCATGTTGATGTAAAAGTTTCAACCCATTGGGAAAACATTGGCAAGAAAAAAGGGGCCAATTATTATATTAGTAGACCCTACTTTCACAGTAGTAAAGAAATCAATGAGAATTTGGTTTTGATTCAAATGAATCGGGTGAATGTCAAATATAAAAAGCCTATATATACTGGGTTCGCAATTCTTGATTTATCGAAAACACTCATGTACGATTTTCATTATAATTTTATTCAAAAGAAATATAAAGATCGGGCGCAGCTTCTCTATATGGACACAGACTCATTCATCTACGACATTGAAACATCCGATATTTATGAAGACATTAAAAATAACATTAGCTTATTTGATACAAGCAATTATGACACAGATAATCCATATCATATTCCACATGCAAACAAAAAAGTGCTGGGGAAATTTAAGGATGAAAGCCCTCTAGCTCCCATTACAGAATTCATTGGCACTAAAGCCAAATCTTATTGTATAGTTACCGATGAATCATGCATTAAAAAAATTAAAGGAATAAAAAAATCTGTAGTAAATAGAGAAATAGAGCCATCAGACTTTCTTAAATGTGCTCAAAACAATAAAATTAAAATGTTTAACAAAATGTATGTGTTCAGATGTGATAAGCATCTTATTTATACTAGATTAGTGAATAAAGTAAGCCTATCGGGTGATGATGATAAAAGATTCATCATACCTAATTCTTGTAGTACATTAGCATGGGGCAATAGTTTAATAAATAAATATACGTAGCATTATAAGAAAAAATAATGTTTATTATAGATAAGTTCAACCAAATTGTTACAATAAATCATTCTTATTTATCCATGAATTGTGTTCTTTTGTAAATCCTAGCCATTTAACGTAGACTTTGGATCCTTTCGTCTTCAAAACTTTTTCCACCAGGAAATCATTTGGGTATTTTGTTTTGCTCAGCTCCAGTTCATAGAAACAGCCTCGAACCGGGTTTCCTTGGTAGTCGTCAAGTAAGTATGTAACTGGATTCGTGAGCTGCACTCGGCGAATTTTAAATATTTCAGTTGTCCAGTTTGGTGTGTAGCCCTTCTCGAACAGATGCTTGTATTTACTGATGCGAACATGCTCGCCAACCTTATATTTCGGCCATCCATAAGTTTTAGTATGATTGAAAGCTGAGGATAGTAAGCTGGATTCATTTGATTTGTTAACGTCAATAGGCCGCATCTTTATCGTACGATGCATAGTTTTATTGTACTGATTTGTTAAAGCCTTTATGTTTTTAACCCATTGATATGTACCATTTGCACTGAATTGCCGCCAAACCAGATTTTTCAGAGTTCTATTGAAGCGTTCCACAATCGATGCTTTTTTTATGCTAAATGTTGAGTAGTGATTAATATTATATTTTTTCATCAGATGCTGAAAGATTTGGTTGAAAAATTCTTTTCCGTCATCTGTTTGAAGGTTCTTCGGCACTCTACCACCGCTACTATTGAAAATAGACTGCATGGCGTTTTTGACTCCTATTCCAGTTTTGTTTTTGATTGGTATGGCCCATGCATATTTTGAGAAAGTATCAATTACGGTAAGTAGAAATGAATATCCATTGTTTTCAGATCGGTAAGCGCCCATTTCAACTAGATCAGCTTGCCATAGATCATCCAATCCTTTTATTATTACATGCCGCCTTTTGAAATTTTTTCTTGCGGGCTTGTGTAGCTCGTCAACAATGTGAGTTTTACTCATCACGCTCGTTTTTTATCGCTTATTTGAGTGTAAAGTTTTGTCATTTCTTCCATTATGTTTATATAAACTTGCTCAATTCTCTCCTTACTACTAGAATACATATCAGCTATCCGCTTTTCTAATAGCTCGTTCTGCTGTTTGATAAGCTCATACTGATCGTTGATCAGCTGTTGTGTTTCAGCCTGATGGTATAAATTTGCCTGCTTAACTTTATCACTATTATCAATAATCATAGATTGTGATAGTTTACTCTGATCCGTAATAAGTTTTCGTATTTCAGTGAATTGTTTAGAATTTGCTTGATCAATCTTTGTATAGAAGTCGTGTGCTTCGTTGCGGGACGTTGTTAAATTTGTATCAATATACTGTTTTGTTGCGGCATCGTTGTTATCAATCGGTTCAGCAAGTCTTTTCAAACGCTTGGATTTGATATCATAGTCGCCATCTGCTGTTAGATTAAATCCCTCACCGGTCGGGCCTCGTAAACCTTGGGGTCCTTCAACAACGTGACCTACGGAAATACGTCCGAACTTATCAACACTCATAGCAAGAATGATTGAAGAAACTTACCTCGATAATACTTAAATAATGATTTGACTCTCGCGCAACTCTTCAATAATGGAGGCAATCTCGTTATGATGATTATTGTTACCGGCCTGGGTTGATCCTAGTAATAAGCGTAATCGTTCAACCAGTTCATTGGGATCGTCCCAGTAAATATAATCAACACGTTCTTTAGGAAGGTGCATCAATCCTTCGCCTTCATGCAAGCTAACATTTTTAATGAGGTTTTTGATAATTTTCTTATATTTAAATGACTTGCTCCCAGATACTTGTTCATTTTTATCATAGTTTCGAAAGAATGCATTAGTTCTATGTAATATATCTTTATAAGCATCCAAATCGAGTCTAGTATAATTTTCAGGATATTTCTTGAATAACAGTTCAAATAAACCAACAGTACCATCATACGTTCTATCCGCTACATGTACCGTATTATCAGACATAAAATCTATGAATGAGTTGCCAATTTTCAGCTTATGAGTATTGGAATCGATGAATACTCCATATTTAATATCGGAAGTTTTTTTACCAATCGATTGTATATACTTCGAAACATCTGTATTTGTAGAGGATTGAAGCTCTTGTTTAATCGGTGTTGATGTCGAAACTGTATTATAAAGTTCATCGCTCGTTTGCATTAGACTATCTGGTTCGCGGCTCTTGATAAATGTATCTTCATCATTTGGTTCTTCTTTTTTAACTATGGGAGCGTTCAAGGGATCAGCTGATTTCTTAACAAGCTCTTTCAGAGGTTCCGTAATTGGTTTCAAATCTTCTTCCAGTTTCTTATAGCTGATTTCCTTGCCAGACTTTAGCGAATTAAACTTTTTTCGTATGATATTGGAAGTTTTAACAATATCTTGGATTAATTGTTCATTCAAGATTTTTTTTGTCCTAGTTTTCTTATGACCTCCATTTTTTTTATAAAGTTTAATCGTCATATCCATCTGCTCAATAGAGCTGTTTTTTCGGTTCAACTGGTCTGTTTACCAGTTCAACAGAGCTGTTTATCTGTTAAACTGTTGATCTGGTGCTAATTGGCGATCTGATGATCTGATCTTAAGCTGATAGACTCTGTTGAGCGGTTCCGTTCAAGTTCAAAGTAAGTGTTAAACTAATTCCAAATTTGCAATATCGCTAGCTTTTATAATTGAATAAAAGTATCGAACCCTTTCCGGTATCTTCCTCTTTCAACGCTGCAGTTCTTGTCGATCACTAGAAAGCCATAATCGTTTTGCCAACACTCACCGCATGCGTTACGGAATTGATTGAATGTCATATCACTATTAACATGATCGTTGTATATATGTCTCAGGTTCATATCATCCTGCTTGAAGATTATAATGAGATTGGCGTTATCTCGTATCAAATGCTTAGGAATTCTAGTGTATGTTTGACATAGGTAAAAGCTGTCAACATCTTGATGTCTTCCCATGCTAAAGTACGCTCGTATATTATGCTGGCGCTCACATGCTACATCATCGAATATGAATACAGAGTTGGATTTTGCTTGTTCTGGAGGAACTATTTCCGAATTGTTTGAAAACGTGTAGTAGCCTATGCTCTTTACTCGATCAAGAACTTGACTTAAATATTGATACTTTGGTTGTTGCAAAGACTTTGAATAAATGTAGAGATTTGCGAATTTCAGGCCATTTTGGTGGGTTATTAAAGTAAGCATTAAATTAGTTTTCCCGCAGTTTGATGGTCCAACAATCAGTGACCGAATGCTATTTGGTAGTAAGGTCCCATGCTTATGTTCATTCTGCCCCTCAGTAATTGAGATATTTTTGACTGGTAGAGATTCACGCTGTTTGATAAATCGCATTTTTCTCCGTTGACTGTACAAACATTTATAAAAACACTTGTTTATATAGCTTTGCTGCCATTCGATTTATGCTTCTGACTGAAACATTAGTGTGTGCTGAAAAAGTATATAAGTGATATGATTACTCATAACAACATCATTGGTAGAAAGTCGTTCAATCGAAAGAAGTCGGCAAAAGGCAGCGGCCTACTAAATTCTATTATAAGCAGGCTCCCAGTTGAACTGCACATACCCGGCTATCAATATTGCGGCCCTGGTACAAAGTTAAAAGAACGTTTACAAAGAGGTGATCCAGGTGTAAATCCTTTGGATCAGGCCTGTAAAGAACATGATATAGCATATTCTACGCATAAAGATACTCAAAACCGAAATATTGCCGATCGAATTTTAGCGGGAAAGGCGTGGGAACGAGTTAAATCAAGAGAAGCAAGTTTGGGTGAACGCACCAGTGCTTGGCTTGTGACAAATTTGATGAATGCGAAAGCAAAAGCTGGAATGGGACACTCATCGCAAATGAAGACGAAGAAGAAAGGCTCTCGGGTGAAAAAAAGCAATGCGAGAAAATATCAAATACCATCTTATAAACAAGTGGTCAGAAAAGCGCGACATATACTAAAACTACGCAACCCACAAAGTACATCGGAAGCAATTCAAATCGCATCCGACGCAGTCAAAACCGTTCTTAAAAATCGAAAGAAACCCATGCAAATTCCTAGGATTATACCTATTCCGAAAACTGGAGGAGTGTTGCCTATTATCCCTATACTAGCTGCTATAGGATCTTTGATTGGAGGTGGTTCAGCGGTAGCTAACGCCATTCATTCTGCTCAAAGTGCTAAGAAAAAACTAGAAGAAGCTATTCGACACAATAAAAGAATGGAGGAAGTTGCGGTAGGTCGTGGCATTTATTTGAGGCCGCATAAAAAGGGGCTTGGACTATACCTGAAGCCTTCAAAAAACTAATAGAGAAGCTACCCAATAGACCGCTAAATGAAAATGAATTGAATGAATTTTGCAAACGGCATATTACACATTTTAGAGGAGTATTCATGCGTGATACTTTACCTACGAAACCATGGCTATGTGAACGAGGAATAGTGAATTTGGACAACTCATCTGGACCGGGAACACATTGGGTAGCATATAGCAAGCATAACCAAAACATTGAGTACTTTGACAGCTTTGGCAATCTTCAACCATCGAATGAAATCATTATGTATCTTGGACGAAACATCAAATATAATCATGACCGTTATCAGGACTATAACACAGTAATTTGTGGTCACTTATGCTTAATGTTCTTATTACGAAAACAATGTGAAGATGAATCGTATAAATAAAGCTTGTTTACATGAAAATCAGTTATTTTATTTCATACAGTCATGTCTTATGCATTAAGTTTCACCGGAGACAAATCAGTGTTGAGCGTGGACTATTTTCCCATTCTAGAGCTGCAAACAGATTATGTATGTGGGCTGGTCGATTTTCAAACCTATAACTCGATACCGAACGTCGATACAAACAACAACTTATTTCATATTGACAACACGGTGATTGAAATACCAATAGGATCATACGAGATTGATGATATCGCAAAGTATATAAAAACAGTTTTGGGCAGGTCGAAGAAGAATTTGCAAGTTTCATTGCATGCAAATAACAATACACTGCAAGTGGAAATCAAAAGCAATGCGGCAATATATTTCAATAGGTTGAATTCCATTGGATCACTATTGGGCTTCAGCAAGCAAGTGCTTACACCGAACGTCATCCATAAATCCGACTTGCCGGTCAATATAATCAAAGTAAATGCGATTCGTGTGGAATGCAATATCATTTCCGGGTCATATTCCAATAGTTCCAAAGTGCATACAGTCCATGAGTTTTCTCCGAAAGTTGCACCAGGGTATAAAATAGTTGAGGTTCCGAAAAATGTGATATATTTACCGGTGAACTCCAGACGGATAAGTACAATCACGCTGAAGCTTGTGGATCAGGACGGGGATCTAGTGAATTTTAGAGGAGAAAACATAACAATAAGACTTCATTTGAAACCGATAGACTATGCAGGTTTATAATAGAATTGTGAATAAAAACCCCAGAGCATACACGATTGATGGCATTCACTCAGCATCTCTTGAACATCAAACAACGAAAATTCAACGAAGAAGAAGAAGAACCCCTTTAAAGGCTTATAATAAAAAGTTTCTCATATCACAAGGATTTACATTGAAGAAAAATTGAATTCTATACAAAATGGCCGACATACTACAAGTGGCGGAAAGTGTTAGCTATGATAACAGCATATCAAAAATCGAATACCATAGCTACTCGCCATTCGTTAATGCTTTTAACAACAATGATGAAATTCGTATTGCAATTCAAAACCAAGATCTATTTTTGCTACCGTGCGAGAGTCTTGTCTACATCGAGGGACAAATATTCAAAGGAGATGCGATCGTGAAACCTGACGAAGTTCATTTAACGAATAACGCGATCGCTTTTTTGTTTGAAGAAATCCGCTACGAACTGAATGGCATCGAAATCGATCGTGCAAAAAACCCAGGCTTGACGTCGACAATCAAAAATAAAATATCTTTGTCAGAGAATGAGAGCAAAATGCTACTTAACGCATGCTGGTCGATCACTAATTTAAGCATAAATTCAGATGCGACTTTTAATTTTTGCATTCCACTGAAAATGCTATTAGGTTTTGCAGAAGATTTCAAAAAAATTATAATGAATGCACGACACGAGTTGGTGCTGATTCGTTCTAGAACTGACCTGAATTCACAATTTTGCAAAACCGAACCGCCATGTTCAATGAAGATTTCCAAGCTACAATGGCATATGCCTCACGTTACCGTGTCTGATCAAGATAAGCTCGGCTTGCTGAAAATAACCGAAGCCAATCGTTTTCTAGACATTGCTTTTCGATCATGGGACTTGTATGAACTGCCATCGGTTCCGCAAACAACGCATCATACCTGGCCAATCAAAACATCAAATCAAATGGAAAAGCCGCGCTATGTAATATTCGCTTTTCAAACTGCCCGAAAAAATGACAAGGCAAAAGACGCATCTAAATTTGATTCATGTCACTTGACGAATTTCAAAGTTCATTTAAACTCGGAAGTTTACCCATACCAGGATCTGAACATTAAATTTGATAAGGATCAGTTTGCATTACTGTACGATATGTATTGCAAATTCCAATCATCTTACTACAATAAATCACCGCAACCGTTGATAAGTCGCGAACAATTCAAATCAATCGCGCCTCTCATCGTTATCGATTGCTCTCGGCAAAATGAAGCAATTAAAGCAGGTCCCGTGGATGTTCGAGTGGAATTCCAGACATCGCAAAACATTCCTGAGAACACCTCTGCATACTGCCTACTGCTACATGATAAGCTATTTACATACAATCCTCTAACAACGCAAATATTGGCTCATTAAAATAGTAAGTGAATTAAGAGAATGTTTTTTTCTATCATTAATTATTTCCCATTATAGGTTAAACAGCTGACTCATCATCAGACCCCAATACTCTTCAACATTTACTAGTTAATATGCAATGTACGAAATTCATAGAGAGTAATAAATGCAGCTTTTGATACAAAATTAGTTTTTTTCATTGCCTGGATGTGTATATATAAATAATAAACAAGATCAAAAGTGTTCATTCTTGCAAGGGAGCTTGGTGGTGGTGAAAAAAGAAAAAATGTTTTGGATCGAAGTAATTCGAAGTAATACTGAATATTGTATCTGTGAGCATGTGTGGTTATCTTTTCGAATTATCAATATTACATTGACTGGCGGATTTTTTGAGTTGCACATGACTCCTCACGATGGTTCAAAATCAGTAGCGTTAAGACTACGAAATGGTGAACCTATTCCCAAGAATTTCAATGATCTTTTCAATTTCGAGCCATTTCAGCACGTTCAGATTCAAGCATTTGGTGAGTATGATTATATTCTTTATCGTTACAAGTTGCGTAACGGCAGCGTTTCTATTTAAGGAGGTGATATCGTTCTAATGGGAACAACAATCAGCGGCTTTAAAAGCTCCAAATCACTTAATAAATTTCCAAACGGATGCCCCTTCAACTATAGCGATGAATGGTATCGAGGCGAAACATTCTACAGATTGCGTCTGGAGAGAGAGAGTGAGGAAGCGAAAATCAAAGAGAGAATGCGTAGAGATACCAGCAAACGAAACCCCGAATCTATGGATGACGGCATGGGGAAACATTCAGAGATTCTTCAGCTTAAGCTGTAAGAGAAAAAATACTAGCGGATCATTTTCTTTTTCCTGTTTCGCATTTAGACTTAAATAGCGTGGTCAATGATCATTTGTAGTAGTCATTATTCTGTTTTCAAACTGACTGGACGACAATGAAATTTTTATGCATATTATTAGTGCTGGCATGTAGTTTATATCTACAAAGCCGTGCCGCGGTGATCCCAATTCCTGAAATAGACCTCGCCAGCGATAGCACTCGTAGCCTGAATTTCAACATCAGTCTGCCTGGTAACAATACAGTTGAAATTGGTTTATCGTTTCGACTACTAACAGCCAGCAATACAACGAGCGTTATTGATACACCTCTTAATGATAGCGAAAGCGAGACAGCAGCTACAACAGAAACAACTATACCAGCAGCAACAACTATTGAACCATCTACCGCCGATACAAAATACGTCACAGCTGAGGAAGCTATTGCAGGTTTTAGGTCAGATTTGATAAGAAAAGAACGGGACATAGCTGGAATTATTGAAAGTTCCAACAAATTTTACAGACATTTTCTCCTACAATTTGATGGTGATAGATCTATTAATGTTCGATGCACTTACGACAGCAATTATGCTAAGCGAACTCTCAATATTAGTTGTTATGAATATCATCAGTTCGATGCTGAGAGAATTTTAAGCAATGGAGAGGTAGAATATGTCAAACAACATGATCCAACATACCGTACAGAGGTTGTAGTCGACATTAAATCAATGAAGCAAACTTATAGCATGAACATCTCATAATATTCGTCATAATTCAATCGAAACTTGACGCGATCAGTTCAATATCAGATTTTCGAAGCAATGATCCTGCAACACTTCCTGGAAGAATATCCCAACATTTTCCCCGAACATCAATCAATTATTGAAGAATATATCTCTAAATATCGAAACATGGGCGAAAAAGTATGCAGTAAATACGGGGTGCATTACCAAACATGTGAATGGTCTGATTCGAACATCAAATCAGGGGCTGATACATGTATTTGCCACTATTACCATACAGACACAAAATATGTTTTTAAGCTAATGAGGCAATACATACTTCTATCAAAGCGTTGCACGACAACAACAACAACAACAAAGAACCAATCCTAAGTAGCAATCCGGCTGCGATATATACATAAACTGGAGAGTTTATTTGCTCATTTCAAGCGTACTATCGACACCATCAACAGCAACAGCATCAACATGAATAAGTATATATTCGACATTCAATTCGTTTCGGGGAATTCCAGGCAATATTTTATCAAGGAACTTGCTATTCTTCCTTTTGGATCGGTATGCCCAATACTTTACCATTTCGCTCCACCTTATCCGCATCAAGAGCTAACCGCAAAAGCATGCCAACAAAACCAATTTGAAGTCGAAAACATAAATGGTTTGTGCTGGACTGATGGCAACATGGACTATAACCAGTTACCAATGATACTGAACCACTACTCCGACTGCACTATATACGTTAAAGGAGATACCAAAGAACGATTCATCAAACAATACCTCCCAACCACTAAAATAGTTCAGCTTGAAATACCTAGGCTAAGCGATCTTGAAAATTTTACAATATATTGTGAAATACATCAATTTAAAAAACCTAATATCCGTTGTTCTGCTCAAAATTGTATTAATATATATTTGTATATGTTAATGAATAACCTATGATGTAAACGAAATAACAATAAAATATTCATTTATTACCTAACAGGCAATCTTTCATTCAATCAAAATTTCACTTTATGCTAAAAAACGCTAGCATTTCTCATGTTGCGAAATCAAAGCCATTCACCCCAATTTTAATAAAACGGTCAAAGACACAAACATATGACAAAAAAAACAATAACATTTCTCAAGTGAAATTCCTTTGTTTTCATATTTGTCATGTTGCGAAATCAAAGCCATTCACCCCATAAAACGGTCAAAGACCCAAACATTTGACAAAAAACAATAACATTTCTCACTCATTTGTTGTCATTCTAATTATTTCAAACGCTCAATAAAATTCTAATTATTTCAATCGCCGGCGCTATGACGATCAAGGTCACATGACCCCATCTTCGCTATAAAAAACGTTAGCATTTCTCTTGTTGCGAAATTCAAAGCCATTCACCCCCCATAGGCTATAATTAAATTTAAAGACACAAGCACATGACTATAAAAAACAATAACATTTGTGAAATTCATATGCTGTTATCAAATTCTAATTATTTCAAACGCTATGCGAAATTTAGCCATTCATCCCAATTTTAATAGGACGGTTAAGGTCACATGATTATAAAAAACGTTAGCATCTGTGAAATGTTGTTATCAATAAAATTCACACGCTTTGCGATAATGGCTAGCGCTTGGAAATTCCCAATTTAAATAAGACGGTCAAGGCCACAATGACATCATCGTAATTCCCACGCGTTACGCAAACGTCATCGCCCGCATTAACGTCATCCCCCACATTAACGTCATCCTCCTCAGTGACGTCATCCTCCACATCAACGTCATCCTCCACATTAACGTCATCCTCCTCAGTGACGTCACCCTCCTCAGAGGAGGAGGATGAGGATGAGGATTTCGAACCGGCGTTTTATATCTACTTAGATGAAACATCAAAACCTTTGAAACTAGTGCTTTTTGCTGTTTTCCGTTTTCGCGATCCTCTGGTAAATGTGAGATCCAGACAGTTCTTTTCTGCGAATGATTTATTTTTTCCCAAACTCCATACAAGTCTTCTCGCTCACTTAGTAGTGTTTTAACTGTTCCATTCATAAGATTTATCCCATCCCCAAGAGTTGGATTTTTAGTTTGGAAATATGTGCTTAACATGTTTGTTATAAAAAGAACATAGTAAAAGATGAAAAGATTTACTACAAATTTAAGATTACTGATTGAATGAAAGATCCCCAATGAATAAACTGAGTCGTTGTATTATCCCTCATTCATTTCTTTTTCTAAAGCCTCTTTCATAGTCCCATAGCTATCAATCACATATTTGCAATTGTGAAATCTCATTGACTAACGAGTCGAACTTAAACTTCTCATTCCACGCCTTGTGTTTAGACCAACTGCCTCTTCAAGCTGCTTCAACAATTTGTGTTGTGATGGCTTCGAAAAGTGTAGGCAAAGGGATTCGATGGCATTGAAGAAGGATATACACGTTTCGATTGTGAAAAATGTGTCCATCACAGCACGGATAATTTTATGAGCTTGACAGTGTACAAATGTGGCTGCAGGGTATTTTATCTTAATTTAGGTTTGTAAACCACCTTTTTGTCCTAACATGACACTAGCACTATCATAAGACTGTCCAACAACAGGCAATTAGCTAAGTCCGTAGCTGTCTAAGCTCAAAATTATATCGGCTAAATACGAGGTATTTCTAGCTCCTGAAATGTCTAGCAAATCTGACAACCACGGAGAGTTGTTCCTTTTTGTGGACCCTTGCTTCGTCTGCCATAATGTCATCTCCTCTCGAACGATTTCAGCAATTGTTTTTATAATTCATTTTGTGTTTTGCCAATACAGTAGTTCGCAACCTCGATTTTAAAATGTTTTTCAAAAGTTAAATAATGCTTCGCGAATAATTCACAAAATTCCAAAAAAAATTCACAGTTATCACTGAGACCACTTTCATCATGTCTTCTGAAAGCAAGTCCTTGGCGACTGAGGCACGTGGTAGGGTCGATAACCTTTTCCAAATAATTTCGATTCATCTTGACAATATTCCAAGACTGTTCAAGCACCATATCACTTACTGTCTTCCAAGCACTTTTAAAGTTTTATTATTGTAGAGTTTTTATTATTGTATGCAATATGTGCATGAATTTTACTATCCGGATAAATTATCCGGATCGCGAAGTTTGGTCGAGCTGAAACTTTGGTGTATTTTTGGCGGAAAATTTCGCATTGTGATAACTTCACACCGAGTCATCAGATCATCACGAAATTTACAAGACGCATCAATGGGTATAATAAATAAGTTTCTGTCGTTTTGAAATGTCTGAGCAACTTTGTAGCTACCATAAGTACGTAAACTCAAATCCTGCAAAACATTGACTCTCTGGTATTTTTATCGGTATTTAGAATAAAATGCAAATGATTGATGTATTTGATACTATATTTATACAGTCAAATCTAAACTTCTAAAATTCCCAAAAGCAAAAAATCGTAGCCCTTCACCAAATTGTTTATATTTTTATCTCGCGATCGGATAAAATATCACTGGATATATATCTTGAGTAAATAAAGGTCTAACAAAAGTTTAATGAAAATGAGAGAAACCATGTGGCGGTCGTGTCACCATGAAAAAACGCTCGATGAAATTGAAGTGCTATGCCTTTTACCTTCCGATGCAGTTATCAAATTATAATCAAATTCACACACATTTAACGTGAGTGTAAACCAAGTAGGTCAGAGTTTTGGTTATAATGTTGTCCTGGAAATCGGTACTATTAAATTTTCAAATAATATTGATTTCGTAGTGAAAATAAGCCGAAAATATTTCAATTTCAAAAAATTTAACATATTCGCGGAGAGTAACTCTAAACACCCTTTTTTCGTATAACTTCCAATGCTTTCAATGAATCAAAAGTTATATTGTAAGTTATTTTAACGGGATGCAAAATCGGTATAGTCTTTGTTGTGGTGATGTCAAAATGTTGGTGGTGGTGTCAGCAGCAATATTTAACTTTCCGAGCTATTCAGTATGGACTTTTTTACTCAAGCCACTTTATCATACGCAAAAGTTAAAGAAAAATGCTCTCAAATATGGAATGAGACTGTGTTTGTTTTGCTTAATATTAGGTATGAATGTGCTAATTGTATATGATCCCATCAAGAAAGAGTAATCGCAGCGAAAATTGCTCGTAATAAACAACATTGTTTTGAATAGATAGCATAAAAGTGGCAGAGATGCCATTTTTACTCTCAAAAGACTTCGAAAATTGTATTCTACGTTAATTATCTTAATGCCTACCATTTTAAAACTCAGATTATGTTTTATGAAAAACATAATTGCATAAAACGCCAGTTTACAAAAGTAAAAAAAGGAAAGGATAATTGGCGAGGCGCTTTTCGTCTTTTTCTTGACGTATAACTTGTCGAAATTAAATATTGCCGTCCATTTCTTGAGATAAGTCCCATAGCATCGTAATTAATATTAATTAATTAGTCTCTATGTTATAAGTAGTGTGCTTGCTTTGGTATAGGCTTACACTACTGCACTATAAAGCTCTTGCAGTAACAACAAAAACCAAAGAGGCGAAAACTTAAGTATTTATTGTTAGAAATATGTATTTTCCTGGGAGGGGCCAACCTAGGGTCTGGGGGGGTCCCGGCCCCCCCCTGGCCCCCCCTACGGCGCGCCTATGGGCACAGTCGTATGTCTACAAAAAGAGGTAAAATATCTCAGAATTCACCTAGCTACGAAACTCACCTGGGATAATGATCTAAACAAAATGACACTGAAGGCCACTTAGGCACACTGGGCGACAAAACAAATGCTTGGATGCAATTGGGGACCACACTATTGGCATACAAACACATGATGAAATCTATCCTCCTATATGGAGCTGCAGTCTGGTGGAAGAAAACCAAACAAAAAACTGCTGCTAGTAGGCGCAACAAGCTTCAAAGGATGGCCTGCCTGCTGATTACACGAGCAATGAGCTCCACCTCAACTTCAGGAATAGAAGCCATTCTAAAGCTAGAACCGACAAATTCAGGAGCAATAAGTTAAATAGGCAAGTAGCTTACAACAAGTACAAATCAGTGGACATTTGTAGCAACAGGTACAAATCAGAGGACCTTAAAGGCCACCTCAAAATCCTGGACGACATCAGACCCATAATGGAGCGACCGAATAAAGACCAAAGCAGCATTCGGGAAGAGGTTCAAGGTCACAATTCTCCATCAAGGAACGAATGGGAGAATGGCCCACCTCTCCCGTACAAAAGTGCGCAAATGTATACCACATTTGCGGCTCAAAGACGGATTGCGAAGTAGGATACCTACAGCCTCACAAATAATAAAGATGAGGAACACTAAAAGGGTCAGAATTAAGATTGGATAGACAAGCGGCTCTCGCGGCTATCAATCGTGATCAAATAAATTCAGTTATACTCTTAGAGATAAGAAAAGCCTCGAGTTGATATGGTTTAGAGCTGGATGAGGGGCATCAAGGAAACGAAGAAGCTGATACCAAAGCCACAGAAGGAACAGGAATACCCTTCATACTTCCTTCTTCGTACTAGGGCTTCATAAAGGCAGATACGGACAAGGAAATTAAAACATGAAGCAAGAAAAAGATCGAAAGCTACTGGATTAATATTGAGGGTTTGAAACACTCAAGAAAGTACCGTAGCTTCGATAACAAAAGAACAAAAGAAGTAGCGATTCCTTGTAAAAGTGACATACGAGTATCTCCACAAGACAAGTGAGGAGAAGGGCGGCCACTCCAGATACTGTGAGGAAAGACAGAATCTGTAGAGCATATTCTCATACTCAGTCCAGCACTAGCGAGACGAAGATTATAGCTTTAAGATTAAGTAGGTCCGAAACGTATTTTGACGTCCAGACTACTTCCGAGATTTATTTCAGGGCCCCAAACACTGTCAAAACTCTCAGAGCAGGTTCGTTCAAATGATCCCAAAGTCTATTCATTTGCCTTATCGACAATGAAACTGACAAGCTTGGACAGTTAGTTTTATTCGACTTTTTCTATACACACCTGTATTCTGTTTAATCGCGGTTTGCAAATTATGATTAACTGTGGGAGCATAAGCTACTCGTCATTTATGGAAATATATTGTAGAGTTAAATTAAGATTGGTTGAGCACGCTGAATAAAAAAATCCACAAAGCACGTAGTCTTATGTAGCATAACGCAACATTAATGGCCGTCTCCGCTATATGCATAGTTCTCTGAGCTGTAAAATATAGTTATGAGGGCGAAATAAAAACATTATACTCATAGCTTTATATCCCTTTAAGCATAGTCTCAAGTACCGTGCAACATAGCCCCAACTAATATGAACATATGAACATCACTAAAATATGCTAAATAAAATTAGTTTTCTAAAAGCTCGTGTAGCCTAGTAGGTAGAAAAATATATAAATAATATTGTCACGGGTCTCACCTCGAATGTAGCTGAAATTTATTTGTAATAAATATAAATTAACAAATAAATTAGCAATAATTAAAATAAGAAAACCCATATCCTACAATTGAAAATAGAATTCCTGTCATAGTTTAACCGGGGACAATTTCACATTTACTTTGCTTTTTCGCAGAGCTGTAATGCACGACGTTGAGAGCTCTATTACATGGCTTTGCACGCTATACTATATAGCGCTTACTCTTATGAATTTTTCGCAATGCATTGTGATGCCAGGCGCTATATTTGATCACAATCGCATACACGAATATGTACATAATGCCAAAAATAAATAAATAATAGACGCTTGTGCTATGTTTTTGCTCAGTGTATATACGAGTACTATGCTTTTGCTCGGTATATGTACGTATATTTCCAACTCTGTACACTCAGAAAAAAACCGTTGTATAAATAAAAAAATAGATATGAATCAAATATTTTCAAATATGATTTGGCGTCATATAAGTTTCTTTTTAATTCAAATAATCTACCTTCATTTCAATAACGCTGTATCAAAGTGGTATTGTTTAGCACAAAATGTTTTGTTTTACATTCAATGATGAAAATTATGATATGAAAATAACATTTGTATAATAAAGTGGAATCATTTTTATTGAATGTGGGGGCTTATTTAATTCAAATAAGATTCAATTTTTTATTTAAAAATGTTTCAACTTTTGATTTAAATTTGATGATTTGGTGAAATTTTTCTGTGTTTATTTAGTATATCGTCGTAAAACATGAAAGTTCTTTGTTAAAACTGAAATGAAATGAAATAGTTAATACACTTGGGCATAGAAGAGTAGAACCGGAGCTGCT
>OX376375.1:62986968-62994468 GCA_947369275.1 Nemotelus nigrinus
AAACAACCAAAACAAAATTTTTGAAATTCCACATCGGACAAGAACGGTAACCCTCCTCCAGTTTACCTATATTTTAAGCATCAAAAACTTCTGTTCATGAAAACTCACGAGAATGTATTGATCTGATAGAAGCGATTGAAAATCTGGGCAGCACTGTGCCAGTGGTGCCATCTTGAAAAATTATAAAGCAAAAAAAAATTATTTTTGCCCTATGAATTCTGATTCAGTTAAATTTTTCAAATGGTAACAATCTTGTAGTGACAATAACAACAACAAATATTAAATTTTCGAAAATTTGAAAACTTTTGTGGGTGTTAACACTAAATTTCTTTGTACGCCTATAGCTTCCAATGCAGTCATCGGATCGAAAGGAAATTCGCAGGGTAGGTTGATTTTAATGTGAGGCAAGTGTGATATATTTTTGGTTTTGATACTAGAGAAGGGTTGCAGCTCGAGGCGTTTTTGCTATTTTCTTATCAATAAATGCTTAAATTAAGTATTCATATCGCGAACGTTTACAATGAAAATAAGGTACCAATGTTTAAATTCTCTGTTTTAGAAATTTTTCTGCCCCGGAAATTTTTTCATATTTTTGATCACTAACATCTTTCTATCCCTGTAACTTTTGACGAAATCATCGGATAAAAGAGTTATTTGATTTTGGCGTGAGGCAATCATGGGAGACTTTTAGTTGCAGTACTGGTAAAGTGTTGCCAGCACTAAGCATTTTCTTTGTCTATGTTATGTTTTGCTGCTTTCAAAGTTTTGCAGTGTTTTGCTTTCCTAAATCTTAAAATTCATGCAAGTGGTAGTCCTGAAACCCTTTCCTCCCTATGAGTTTAAATGCATTGTTAAGATCATTAGTATTTCTAGCGGTTCAGGTGCGCTAGAGTTTTTTTTATTATTTTTATTTACCCAAACGATTTTCAGTACTGCCCAATTGTTTGACAGATACATTAGCAGCATTTGCAGGAATTGTAGTTATTTGGAGATATCCATGCGGTAGATTTACTTTATTATATGACTCAGTGATTTTTTCACATTTCGAATCTGCGCAGCTGGCAGCTTTAACTTTAACTGAATTCGCTGCACATAGCGGTGTATATAGTAAAATCACCTAAAAGTAAATTATGTTTATTGAAAATCTATAAAAAAAAGTATGTAAAGTGTAAAAGCTTTCTTACCAAACACAGGACAACTGCGAGTTTTCGGAGGAACATTTTGATGGTTTTGGATTACTTTTCACTGTTCACATGGCACTTTTCCCATATTCATTTAAACAAATCATATGCGACCAAGAGGAAATTTAATCTGAAATGAAATTATGATATTATTATTTTTGCTATTATTTATTGTTTCAAATTATCTAATTCAATATTATTTTTCAAACGCTTAGTATTAAAATAGTTCAAAGCCTCCTAAATCTTACTGCTGATATCATATAGTGCTAGGATATCGATGGTTATCCGGTCTGCAGCTCTCAAAATGAAAAACCGAAGGGCCCCTGGCCCCGACAACATTCCAGCGGAAATGCTGGGACCTATGGTGGAGGACCAACCGTCAGCGTTGTTGCGCATGTATAATGGGTGTGTGTTGGCGGATGTCATCGCATCACGCTGGAAAGAAGCACGGCTTACTTTGATCGCGAAGAGAAAGGGAGACCTTAGTACACCATCTACGTAAAGACCTCTCTGTATGATTGATACGTCGGCGAAACTCCTGGATGGCATATTAAAGCCACAACTACAGGCAGCAATACGAAAGGCCGGGGGCCTCTAGAAAAATTAGCATGGGTTTAGTAGTGGCCACTCAACAATATGTGTCATCTACGTAGTAATCGGAGCAGTAGACCACGCTGGATGTTCGGAACGCTTTTAATTTAGCGAGAGGGACAGATATTTTGGAGGCACTTGAGCGGAGTTTTCAGGTTCAGAACTACCTGTTAGCCATGGTTCGAGACTATTTGAAGAACCGTCGCCTTATACATGAGACTAAATATCCCGAAAAATATTACTGCCGGAGCATCATAAAGGTCTATTCTCAGGCCAAATCTTTGAAATGCTGCGTACAACGGGTTCTTGCACCTTGAAATGCCAGAAGGTGAGTTGTTGGTAGGTTACGCTGATGATGTAGCGGCTGTCATTACCTCCAGAAACCCCCACCTTGCTCAGTTCAAATCAAGTGATGAGAAGAGTTGAAAGCTGGATGGAAAACCATGGTCTCCAGCTCGCGATCTCGAAAACTGAGACTATCATGTTACCGTTAAGAAGGATACCAACCGTCATACCCATGACAGTTGGCTCCGAAGTAGTCTAGACCAAAAAATCTGCGCAGTATCTTGGAGTGACTTTTGACTCCAAGCTGACTTATGGGGAACACATCCAGAAAGCATGCGATAGGGCTTTGAGGACTGTTATCTCGCTGAGCAGACTCATAGCGAATGTTCGCGGTCCTAGCGCGAATAAACGCAAACTGCTCATGACGGTGGCTCATTCAACGCTCCTATATGGTGCGAAAATATGGGCCACCGCCTTAAAATTTGCAAAGTATCGAGCTACGATGGCGAGCGTTCAACGCAGACGGGCACTGCGAATTGCCAGCGGCGAATCAAGTAACGCCGTGTTGGTCATAGCAAGAGTAATTCCAGTCGATTTATTGGCGGACGAGCGCAGTGTGATCTTTCTAAATAGCTTGGAAGTGGAGAGAGAGGTAGCAGCCGCTCAAGCGCGAACGCTTGAGCTTTGGGAGGAACGCTGGGCTACGAGCACAATGGCAGGATCGACGACTAGGCTGATTCTTTGACTTTGGCTTAGTCGTGGCTACGGTGAAATAAATTTCAACCTGTGCTAATTTCTATCAGGCCATTGCTACTTTAGGAAATACCTTCATAGAATGGGGAAAGTCTTGGCGGAATGCTGCAAATACTGCATTAAAGAAATTGATGATGTATTGCCTGCGCTTCAGAAGAGAAGGGGAATTGCTCTGGTTTGCAATCGGCCCTACGACGCCGGAGACGATTGTCGAGGCAATGCTGTATTCAGAAGACGCTTGGGTACGTGTCTTAGTATATGTAGACACGGTATTGCGACTGAGAAGAAAAGAGGATTGCCTAACGGACTCCTCCTGACAGAACAAAAGTAGTTGTGGAAGAACCTAGTAGGTGCTAGTGGCACAGCCGAGTTGAAGTAATGCGAAAGCGGCTCCGACTCGGATTTCTGTGGTCGGTGGGTGATGTTTTTTAGTGAATCGAATCTCACGTAATTCTGCATCTTTCGCAAAATACATATGAAGGTTTTTCGACACCCCTGTTGAAAGAATCCCATGTTAATCAAGAGGTAAACTTTAGTCTAAAGAATATCTCTTCAAAGAATCTCTTCAAAAATAGACTTTTATCTCGAGATTTTCCTATGATAACCAGCCAGAAGAGATTCTTAACTACATCGCAAATAAGTTAGGTTTCATTCCGTCACCATTCATCTGTCAAAAGATCCGATCCGTCACCATCTAAAATCTGACTTTCCCAGCTGATTATTATAAGATTAGCGTGCAATATTTCTCCTCTCATCACTCCTCTCTCCTCATTAAGATTGATTCGGTGAATATATGTTTTTGAGATTTTTTTGGCAAAAAAGAGAAAGTTAGTTTATTTAATCAACATCCATACAATAATGCAACATTTGAACAATATTACCCTAAATGTTCTTTGTGAAATACTGAAAACTAAACGAGTGACAATGAATCTCCGGAGGTGCCTCGAAAATAAGCTGTTGTGTTCATCATAACACACAACACAAACATCTGAAACAAAAAAACCAAAATGCATTTGTTGAAGGAAATGTTTCTCGAGGTAGCGCTTCGAGGATTTTTTCTTTTTCAATTTTTCGTAGCAATTGGCAGTCAGAAAACCTATTTTCGCTAAAAAAAAAAAAAAAAAAAAAATTAGGCTTATTTATCATAATTAATAATTATAACAAAAACAAAAAAGCTCCCAAAAACACCTGGGAAATTATGTGAAGAAGTATTGTGCAAAATTTCGAAACGATTGATCCAGTATATATAGAGTTATGCTGAACACGGTCCACGGATTTAAAAAATAACAAGTTTCAGAAAAACGCACAGCTGTCGAGCATGTACAGAAACTCAGCCTAGAGCAATGGACGCTCAAATACTCATAGCTTTGTGAATTTTGCTCCAATCGACTTGGAATTTTGATACAATATTCTTGAGAGATTATGTATTCATTTTAAAAAATTAGGAAAGAAGCAAAGAAAATGTTTAAATACCTTACACAGACGTTTGAGATTTTGTTGAGCAAGGAATGCTTGTTAATAGAAACAATTATGTGCAAAACATATCCTCCTTGTTTTTGCACAATGTCTTAATAATCACCATCAACTTATGGGCAGAAAGAGAGTGATTTCGGTGCAAGGCGCATACAGCTTGGAAAACTTATGAGGCGAGTTATGAGCATTTTTCTAATATGTGGATTGATTGGCCTGGTAATTCCCCTGATTTGTACCCAATTGAAAATATGTGATCTAGATTAAAGGAGAATGTCCAAAGACCAAAAGATCAAAAAATAGGCAGGAGGCTGATGGCACGCGATTTCGATATCGAATTTATGTGAAAGTTTCTGAAAGTGGATTTTAGAATGTGTAGAAAACGAAGGAGGAGAAACTTCATGCGAATTTATATATATATATATATATATATATATATATATATATATATATATATATATATATATATATATATATATACATATATATATATATACTTATATACATATATATATATATATATATATATATATATATATATATATATATATATATATATATATATATATATATGGTATATATGTACTTAATAATAATATTATAATATTAAACCAATCTCTTTTCATTAAAATTTTATGCAAGAAATAATAAGGCCAGAAACTTTTGCGCCACCCTGTATAACGAATTTATTTATTTATTTATTTACTAACTATTATTCAACAGATAAAATCCAATTACTGAATAAAGAAAATATAAAACACAAATAATTCACTAACGAAAGAATGAAAAAATGAACAAAATAATAATGAGATGATAATGATACAAAATAAAGAGCAATAATAAACAAAATCAAAGTGAAAAAGTGCAAATTCCAAATAAGCAAAAATAGAGAAAAAAAAAAGAAAAGGAAAAAAGACTACATTGAATTAGTAGTGAGCAAAACATTATTTTTTGGAAAAGTTTTAAAGGCATATAATGTCGGCGGTAGAGGACCAAACTGTAGATCATTATGAATAAAAAAAGATATCAGTGCGCGCAAATAGCACACTTAACTCAAACGAAGAGCGGGTGCCATGCACTGCAACGCGGACAGAAACGTGGCTGCTGATGTCGGAATCTACCAACCTATGAAACAATTTGAAGAGTAGGCACTCATCCAGGAAAAGTGTTATGGTTGACGGAGTCAAAGGCTTTGGAAAAGTCGGTATAAAGTACATCAACCTACTTTTGATAGTCAAGAGCGGATGCAACCGTGTGTGTGAAGGAAAGAAGGTTGGTTAAAGTGGATTTACCTTTGACAAAACCATGCTGCTCATGAGCGAGAGTAGGCTGGATAAAGGAGTAGACTCGCTTGTTAACCACTTTTTCAAGGATCTTGCTAAAGCAAGGAAGAAGGGAAATGGGACGGTAGTTTGAGATGCATGTACGATCATCGGTTTTATGTATAGGAAAGATGTTGGTATAATAAACGATTTATCTCGAAAATAATTTATTACATATAAATGTAAAAGACAAAATAAACTATTTATTCAGGATGTTCCAGGGACCCTTGAGTGCTGCCTGAGAACGCTGATAATAGAGTGATCCTATCGTACTCGATGCCTCGTATATATAGGATTTGGCATATGCGCGTCGGAGCGTATGCAGTGTGGTGAATATGGGCGTCTGCAGGGTGGTGGATATGGGTGTCAGTAGCGTTCCGAAAATTGGTCGTGCAAAGTGGTGTTATAGTTGGCAATTTTTCATCGAGAAGGAAAAGAGCCAGAAGATATACTTAAGTTGAACAAGATAAAAAGAGGGACGCACAGAGATGATGAAAGAGATTTCGCCAGGATATTTGGAATACCGACGGAACCACTACCGGTATTGGCATCGATATCGTTCAACAGAAGTTCAATTTCAAGGGGGTTCGTTCGAAATGAGTGCAATTCAGGAGAGAATGTGGAGGGAAGATTTAAGGAATTAGAAGAGGATTGTTGTGAGAAAAAAGAGGAAAAGTAAGAAGCAAAAAGCTCACATACTTCTTGTGGAGTGGAGGCAGCTGTATCATCCAAGTGCATACCATTGGGGATACTAGGACAATTTTTCAAGAAACGAATGAATGACCAAAAGGATTTCGGGTGATTGGTTCTAATTGATGCTTCAACGCCAGCAATGTAGGAGCACATTGCCTGTCTGACAACTTCTTTCGCTTTAGAGTGAAGATCCTTATACAAAAAAAGGTCAACAGGTGAACCTGATCTTTTATATAAGCAACGAGCTGCATTTCTGGCTTCAAGTGCGACTGAAACTTCACTGCTGAACCATGGAGCATCGTTCGGTTTATTTGGACGATTAGTTGGTGTGAATAGTGGAGTAAATTTTGATAGGAAATTATACAACTTGCACAAAGCATCATCAACGTCAAGGCCACGAAAAAAAGAAAACCAGTTAATTTTATTTATTTCAATCGCCATACCAGTGAAATCAGCCCTGTGAAAGTTGAAACGTATTAAGGATGGGATTTTATTCCTCATAGAACGAATATTAGAAATTTCCAGAATAAAAGGGGGGTGATGAGAATCAGGAGGAACATAAGGAAAGAGAGCAGCGCTTAAAGAAAGTGATGATTTTGGGAGATTGGACAAAGCGAGATCCAGAATTCTATTGCTGGTATTTGGTATATTGTTGTGCTGAGAGAGGGAACAAAGTGAAAGAAACGAAGACGTTATTAAAAAAACACTACTAGTCGAGATGATAACTGAATAGTCAACATCCCAATCTAGAGTAGAGAGATTAAAATCACCACATAGCAGAACGTAAGCGGTGGGAAAATGACTGTTGAGGTAAGAAGAGAGTTCCGCCAGGAATTGTTCATAAATCGACAGGGGAAGGTTGCAGGGCATATATATTGAAGCAACGACTAAGGTTTTGGCAGAAGGTAAGGAAATACGCACAACAATACACTCAACAGGAGGACAGAAAGGAATATCACGACAGAGTGTTCCGTTGAGTGCCTTATTAATACCGATGAGAACACCTCCACCATCGGATTTACCACTATTCAAACGTATTCAATACAACAGGCAAACCTGCCCAATTACAGATTGGATACAAGAACAAAATAAAACAACAGGAATAATAAGAATATATAAAAAAATCCATTATAAACACGAATAACCAATTCAACAAGAAATCGGCCTAGTAAAAAATAGTAAGAAGTAAATGAGTAAAAATAAAT